>JAWWMP010000001.1:74463843-74510480 GCA_035047865.1 Dendrocincla tyrannina
AGGCTTTGGATGTTTGTTCCACTAATAGGATGTCGGAATATTAATTACCTTTTGTGTGTGTTATCTGTATACAACACCAACTGGCGTAATAATTCCTGAACAACTTCAAGTTCAACTGGCATTTTATCATTCTCAGAGATGTGGTTCTCCAACTCAGGGCACTGAGACTCCCTTAGTTCATCATAAGTGTTGAACACAGAGGCAAGGACAGATTAAGCTCCTCTGCCTTGTCTCTATCTCTGTCTGTGGGGTGACCATCCTCATCCTGTAATGGGTTGCTGTAATTTCTACACTGCCTATTGACCATTTGAAAGAACTCTTTTTTTATTGCCGCCCACATTTCTGGTCAGTTTCAACTCCAGTTGAGCTTCGGCCACACAAATTTTCTTACTACAGTAGCAAGCAGCTTCTCTATATTCTTTTCACATTCCCTGATCTTGCTTTCACTGGGCATACACCTTCCTTTTCCCCTGTCTCCAAAAGGATATTCCTACTGAGCCAGGATGGCCTTCTGTCTCATCTGCTTGAGTTCTGATATTTTGAAATTACCTGTACCTGTGCCCGTACCCTAGGAGGTAGGGCTTAAAAAGTGACCAGCACTGGTGGATCTCAGCACCTTCAAAATCATTTTCCCAGGGAATCTTACTCTTAGTTCCCTTAGAAGCCCTAGGTTTGCTGTTGTCCTGTCTACCGTTGAAGTTTCTCCCGTAAACAGAGCTTTTAAACTCAGTTCCTTCATGGTCACTATGGTGAAGAGAACTGCAAAATTCCACTTCACTTACAAGAGCCTCTCTGTTAACAAGCAACAAATCAAGTAGCAGGAATAGAGAAGATAGACATAATTAATGAATCAGTCTTCCACAAGAAGTGTTCTAGCCATGCCACCCAAGCTGAGAAAGGCAAATGCAGGGACTAGAAAAATCAAGCCCCTAAATCCACTGTAGAAGAGGATCAGGTTTGAGATCATCTAAGAAATGTGCACAAGTTCATGGGACCCAATGAGATTCATCCATGGGTCCTGAGGGAGCTGGCAGATGAAACTGCTAAGCCCCTGTCCAAAAAAATTGTCCACAAATGGTGGCACTCAGGAAAAGTCTAAATGAATCTTCACTTGTGAAGTAAGTCATGTTTGGTCAGTTTCATTTACAAAGTAAAATTTCTTTTTAATTAATTATCAATTATTTAATTAACTCTACGTAGCAATGAGTGTGGGTAACTATATCTGTACACTGACTCTAAATGAGGTCTCACTGATGTCTTGCAAAAATGTACTAATATTTCTGCTCAGAAGGACGTATTTTGCTTGCCAATTTCGGGTACCACAGTTGCCCTTTTTACAGCTTTTGTCCATGATTGATTTACTGTCATCCTTATAAGCACATATATACTTATTTTTTCAAGCTTTTTGTTTGCTGCTGAGAAAATTCTATCTTGTTTTCAGGCCCAAGACTGCACTATAGATTCTTGTTCCAAGTCTCAAAATGTTCTCATAAATTTCCCCTCACCCTATTACTTCACTCCTTAAGGCTATTCATTTATTTATGGATAATATTTTACTGCTTCCTTCTATTCAAAATGACTGCTAACTTTGTGATATCATCTAATTTCATTACCTCACTTTAACTTTTGAGCCAAGGTCAGAATCTAAGATTGAGACACTGTGACTGCTCCTAATCCTTAATAAATTTCAAATAGGATTTCTCCACAGTCTAATATTTTCTCTTCAGTGCAATGAAATACTTGTTGTCATCTGACATGGAATATTCCACATAAACTCGCATCATAGGTGTATTTGATTCCTCAAGGCCTTAGTAATTTTTGCTTAATATTGCTCTAAAAACTCACATGACTTAAGGACAAACAAATTCCAAGATATGTATATATAAATCAGTTTTTGTTCTCCTTATAAATATCAGTATTTATCAAATTACTTTTCGTTTTTATTCATACAGTGGGATGCATTTATTCTATTGGTTCTTGAGAGTTATCTAAAGAGAGATTATCCTGCTATTCTGTCATAAACACATTTTTATTTTAGATGCAGTGTTTTCAATTTGCATCTCCTCATAGTATATCCCCAGTCCAGGTGGCTATCCTGTCCATTTTCCTTGTCCAGTATGACAAAAATATAAAGAAATCTTTGCATATATAGTTTTGAGCAATAGTCAAAGAATGTTTAGTCAACATTTTAACCACAAAGTATACTGCTTGTTCTTCTCTATGCCCATTTTCCAAACAAAACCTCAATAGCTTATTCTGTAAATGTATATCTTGTGCAGTACTCTTAGCCTTCAGCAAAGTTTTATGACCAAATACGAAACTTCAGAAAACAGATATTTATAATTGAAAACACAACTCAAATTTTGTATCAGTGTATCATTGCACTAACTGAATTTAATTCTATGTTTTTACACTATGCCATAACTATTTGTCCTCGAGGGGAAAAGGTTATGGTTCTCAAACACCTTCTTCACACAGAGTAACCGAATGGTAACACATATTCCACTAGAAGTTTGCCTTCTGTTACATCTTAACTTCCAGTATCTGAAAGAAATTGAGTCTTTTGATGTAGTCTCAGTTTGCTTAGATGCAAACCCAAGCCCCTCAGGTATCTAATATAAATGCTGAGAACCTAATAAGTTCATAAGAAATACAAGAAGATATCGAGTGAGGGATCTCTTTAAAGTCACTATGCAAATAATTTTTATTCCTTACAAATCCTAATTGCAAAATCCCATATTAGATCTTTACATTTATATCTTGAACAGCTTCTGATAAAGAATACAGCATTGGACAACCAAATTTCAGAATGTTAAATTTTTGGTACTGGCTGTTGATCAGATAAAACCGTGGTACTAGAAAAACAGCCCTTTTTACCTATAAATCCCTAATAAGGGTATTTGTGTTTGATAAAGGATGTTCCCTTTTCCATGTTCTGTATAGGAAGAGAAAGATCTTTACTTTCCATTTTTATTATATATCAGAATTTTGGTTTTCATGCATTCATAAAAATGTGCTGCCCTATATTATGTAAGACCTAATAATAATATATGCAGATTAATTTAAAAAATTACTGTGATAATGCTGATGGTGAATTTTATAAGAAAATATTAAAACTAGTAAAATATACTAAACCAAACTAAGCAAAATGTTCATAAGCATAGCAAATTCAGTGATTAATAGTCAGCAGGATTCTAGCTTTCTGTGTCACCACTTGGATTTTATGTGGTGTTACTAAGCAACAAAGGTTACTCTTCAGCAACACTTTGATGCAGTATTTGCAGCTTTAATCAAATCAGCTGCTAAGTGAACAGTATTTTTGTGCAATCTGTTTGTCAGTGATAGATAAGCAGTACAAGTAAATCAAAGATATGCTAATTTATTGTATATTGCATAATTATAACAAGACTCCTTTTAGTTAGTTAGTGGGCATTTCTCATGTACATCTCCAGTTATATAATTTATCTTATTGTGAACCTTCTTGCTAACAGGAATAATTCAGGCAATATTTTAGTTTTCCTGCAAGTTCCAAACAGTATTTACTGAAATGTACTAAAAATGGTTATTGAAACTGTTATATTGATATCAAGATAAGAATAACCCACATAAAAAAATTGGAGTCAGAACTATTTTTTATTGCTGTTACCTAATAATTATTTTTAAAAACAGAATCCCATAAGACATTGTACATCACTTTTTAATTTTATCTTCAACTTCTTCATTTGGTACTAACAGAAAAGATTAGACAAAGTAACATGACAAGTTGTTGAAAGAGCCATCAGTTCTACTTCTTTTGAAATTCTGGTTGTTTTAAAAGTGAAAATAGCTGCCCAAAGAAAGCTTCTTTATTCCAGGAAGCATAGAGTGTAAAACAACAATATATATCAGCTACTTGCCGATAAAGAAATGTTAGCTTCAGAGAAAGCATGATGCCTTTAAAGTTGAAAGGTCATAGAGGCGAAAAGTTTCTTTTAATCTGCATGCCACAATATGGTTGGTTTTGCTCTTATATTATAATGATTCTGCAGAGGTAACAGCAGAATACCCATTAAAAAATAAATATATAAAAATCTCCTTCAGTGATGTTATTGTTCTGCTAATTAACAAATTGTAAATAAAATTTGTCTATGTCTTTGCCTTCCTGATTTAAGTTAATATACATTGTTTAAGAGAGGGGGGAGTAGGGAGAGATTAAAGAGAATAAATACAGTCCTACTGGATTTGCATAATAATTTCATTTGAAATGTATGTCAGTCCATGCAGCCCACAGTCTAAGCCTTTAAAATATCGTCCCATGAGAATATTGATGTAGTCCTTCAAGTACTGTAGGCAGTAAGACTGTACTTGAACATGTTAGTGAATGTAATATATTTTTTGCTTAAGGGTTATGTTGCTGATTTGTATTTTTACGGCAGTACTTAGTGATGTCATTTGTGTCCTTATTGCTCCTTATTGAGATTGTGTAATGTAATTTATTGCAGGACACACTACTGTAGAGATGCAGCGAACTAACAACATAAAATAAAGAAAGGTGAGGAGGGAAATGAACAGAAATGCTAAGATCTACAAACTGATTGCAGAGGTACTCTCAATTAGGAACCAAGAAAATGTGTAGCTGCCTAAACCTCTGGGAACAAGGTAGTTTACCTGGTGTTTTGGGGGAGTGTGGATTTAATGCATTTTGTTTGTTTTTTTTTTTTGGTCAGGCCTATCCCAGTTTACTGAAAGGCAGAGCCTTTGCTCATAGTAAAAAAGTGACAAATAATCTATGGTAATTTTCTAAGTGCAGTGGAAATAGCATTAGTATGATTTTACAGAAATAAGAAGGTTTCCAAGCTCATGTTCTGAAACAATATGGACTCCTTTACATGGCTTGTGTATGCGTTACCTGTTAATTTAATCTATGTAAGATATTAGTAACAATGGTTTTAATCTCAATCCCTGTGAACCTGGTGAAATTTTTGTTGTTACTGGTAACCTCAGTTAGTCCCCAGAAAATATCTTGTGCTTTAAATATTTCATTAACTTTGCTATTTGGATGCTTATGCTTTTGCAGCCCTGGAAATGTTTGTCTAGCTGTGGTCAATTAACACAAACAAGTCTTATAATTTTTTTTTTTTCCTCTCGCATATAATAAATCTTATAAAAGAAAAATATTTTGCTAGTATTATACCTCCCTCTACTGGCAAAATATTATTTTCTTTATGATTAATTTTGAAAGGAGACTATAATTAATAAAGAATGTGACATGATAGTTTCTTTAAAAATATAATTTCACAATGAATACTTCAAAGAGACAAATAAGAACTAGGTCTAAATATGGCTTCAAAATTGGGTAATGAAGGAAGTTGAAAGGTTACTGATTTATTCAAGGGAGACTGACTGGTACGGAAAGTAGAACGTTTTCAGGACAGTGGTCTGCTGGAATTCTCACAGTAATTTCCCTTAAAAACAGAATGGAAAATACGTAAATATGTTAGTAGCCTAAAAAGGTTAATACTCTATTACAATAAAGAAAAATAGCAGGAAGCACAGGTTATCCCCTGGTGCCTCCTAATGATGTGAAACAATTAAAGCTTGGCGAAATTATATAAGAAATAATGATTATTAAAAAGAAATCATGGCTGTAAAAATGGACAACATTTACCCATCTGTCAAAATTATTAAAAACCTGTAAGAGTGCAGCATTGGCAATAAGAATAGTAAATGTGTATTCAATAAAAACACTCTCAACATTTTGAAACACATTTAAATCAAACAGATCAAGAATACCTTGTGCGTTATTGACTAGTAACATTGGACTCAAAAAAGACAGGTTTATTTATCCAGGTTTTTGCTATGATTTCCCAAATACACACAGTGGGAAAGCTATAGTGCAGGCCTCTTCTGTTTCTTTAGAACAAAGATGAGCACATTTTCTCTATAAATTTTCCAGCTAAAACACTGGAAACTAAACATCTGATATCCTGAGTAAGGTTTTATTAGGATTTGCAGCTTAGAGACTTCTATAGGCAATAAATTTTGCCCTTTTCTTAAAGCACAGCTAGAGGAGTTGGTTGGGTCACCGTCTAGCTTTATATATATGTCTTTAAGGTGACAGTATTCATTCTGAAGCCAGAGAGTTTTGTTTCTTCAACACAAATAAATCTTTTCTCCTTCTCAAGAGATAGTTGTAAAAAGTAGAAACCATATACAAGAATGGTCCAAATTACATTTCAGGTGAATGTGTCATTTCACAATTTTGAGTAAAGTATTTCGGTCATCACAGTGTATGAACTAAATATTTTGTGATTAAATGCTCTCATTCTTCAGCATCTACTTCTGTTCTGGTCATGAAAACAGGATGGAGATGCTGGCACTGATAAGGAATATATTTTCACTCTGTGTTTTCATGAAAATTATCAAAATTAAATAAAAGATTTAATGTCAAAAGACAGTGAAATTATTTAAAAAAAAAATCTTTAAAAAATCAGAAATTCCAAATAAGCAAAAGAGAGAAAGATTGAGAATAAAAGAAAGGAAGGAGGAGGGAGAGACAGAGGGAGTCAGAGGCAATAGGCACAAATAGAAACACAGAATGTTTCATATGAAGATCAGGAAACTTTTTTTCAGTTAGGGTGACTAGACACTGGCACAGGTTTTCCAGGAGGTTGTGGAGTCTCTGTCCTTGGAGATCTCCAAAAGCTGCCTGCATACTGTCTGCTCAGGATTCTGAGCAACTGACTCTAGATGACCCTGCTTTGAGCTCATTGATTGACTTGGAGGACTTCTGGAGTTTTCTTACAGCCTCAGTTATTCTGTGTTTCTGTGAAAAGGAGGGAAAGGGGAAAGGGAGGGAAGGAGGGAAGAAAGGAAGACAGGAAGGGAGGAAGGGATTTGATTTCCACATTAAAAAAAAAAAAAATAAATAAAATAAAAATACAAAACAAAACAAACAAAAAAAAAAGAGAGAAAGAAAAAGTTGTGCTGCCCCACTTTTTTATGCAGGTAATGTTGGTATTTAAACATGTGATGAGATGAATGTCCTTTCTAAACTATCAGTGTCAAGGTAAATTGATTCATTGCTCATGGTGTGCACTGTCAGTGCCTATTGTTATCTTTTCTTTTCTTACTTGTCACTTAGATTAATAACATTAGTGGTGCTATATGCTAGCAGCTTTCTTCCCCATGTCAGTCACATAGCAAGTTACTCTGCTCAGATAATTTCTCTTCTGTGGATTTCTTTGTATTTTCATTAGTTTAAGTTGGCAGCAAGAGCACATTGTATCTCCTTCTGACTACTTTCATGAGTTAATATTTCTAAAAGCATGATTGTGCAGTCACTGAATATATGTCACTACTTTCATTTTCTCTGTTTTTTTTGTATGTTTTTTCCCCTCAGACTTGAAAGAGTGTACTTAGCAGCTAATTGAAAACCCAAAAAAAGAAAGAATACTGCCTGTACAACACTGAATGAATCTTTCTGTTACTTCAATAATAAAATGTAATTAACCAAACACAATTAGAGAAAATAAAGCCTACAGTTACAGAAAATAAAGCCTACATAATATAAATGTTGAAATCTTACTAAACATAGTGCCAGAAAAGAGGACAACTGATTTTGATGCAAAGAGAATCAGGTTGGAGGGATTGATAGTAGATTCCACTTGTTAATATTTTAATTCATTAGATTAAAATTCAGAACTTGCTAACAAAGTGTCACAATGATACAAATCTTTGAGATATTGCTAAAACAGAAGAGGACTGGAATCCTATGGTGGATGAACTGTATAACACTATATGAACAGTGATGTAAAGCAAATGGGAAATATATAACAGCAGAAAGTGCAAGATCATGAATTTAGGGACTAAGAAAGAGAATTTCTCCTATCACCTGGGAGCTCAGCAGCTGCAGATATCATTGAAGTAGAAACATGCATGTGTGAGCTCATTCACAAAGGGGAAGAATAATGTGACCTCAGATAACAAGTTGTTTCCATTTAAGAGAGAAAAATATTAAAGATTTACTGCAAAGTATCTGTGATACTCTGTGAAGTATTGTGTTTCATTCCAGTAGCATATTTTTAAAGAAAATAATAACTAGAAAATAGCAGGCAGTGATGCAGAACAAATTATTTGCAATGTACAGAAAATAATAGCTATGTTAACATATTTTGAGTTTGCTTACTTTTTTTAACCCAGTGAGACTAGTCAGCTAAATGTTTGTATGCCAGTTAGTCTAAAGGGTGCAGGCAGAATTTGATGAATTACCCATATCAATACCTTGTGGTTGGTGTAACTGCCAAGGCTCTGTTTTGTGGGATATTGTTTGACTCTTTCTAGTCAAGTAGCCTAGTGGACAGAGATAGTATTCACCTATCTGGAAAAGGCGGGAGAATTTAATTTGTAGTTTGGCCATTAGTAAATAGTTCTTCAAACTTTTCCAAAGACAAGAAAAATAAGTCCAGCCACCTCAACTGCATATATACCAATGCAGTTAGTCTGAACAACAAATAGGAGGAAGTGGAACTCTATGCCCTCTCTGAGAGTTATGTCATAGGAATCACAGAACCTGTTGGGAAAGCTCACATGACTAGAAGGCCGCAGCAGATGGCTACAAAGTGTTTCAGAAAGACAAGAAGAGTCCATCCCCCACAAAGGGAAAAAAAGAAAAAACAAAAGACTGCCTAGGCTTAAAAATAAACAAAAAAGAAGCATACTAGATGTCAAAAGAGATAAATAGGCAACAAGGACTGTAAGAACCTTGACAGAACATGTAGATGCAGTCAGGAAGCCTAATGTTCAGCTAGAACTGAAATTGGCCAAGAAAGGTGTCAAGAAGAAGAAAGGGTTCCTCATATATATATATATATATATATATATATATTGCTTCTGCAGTAAGCAGAAGCACAAGGAAGATGTAGGTCTACTGTTATACTGGGCTGGGAAACTAGTTATAAATGATGAGTTAGAAGTACTCTATATCTTATTTGCCTCTCTCTTTACCATCACAGCATCAAGTAGCTGTGACAACACATGTTTTGACCCACTAGTAGTGAAGGAAGGGCTGATCTGCAGCCTCTTGCAAGGTCTCAACCTTCATAAACCTATGGGCCTGGATGGAATCCACTCCAAGGTATTAAAAGAATTTTCTGACAATGCTGCAAGGTCACTGTCTGTAACACTTGAAAAGTGATGGAGAGCAGAGGCTAGCAAGAATTGCACCTTAAGTCTACAATCCAGGTAGCCAGGGAGCAGTTACATGAAAAGCACCTTTAGGGTCCTGGTGGACAACATGATTGATGCAGTTAGACAAGATGCTGGATGTTCTCAACTAACCACCCTTTCCCGTGCAGCTTTGGATTCAATATTTTTTTTGAGGCCCCTTCAAACAGGGGCTGTTCTATGATTCTTTGGCTTATAGGTCCATAATAAGATAGATGAGAAATAACTTTAGAGAGACTTAGAATTACTTGGGATTTAGGGAATAATTTGTTCTAAATTACATCCATGGAAAACTCCAGAAAAGACTGCATAAAAGCAACTACTTTTCAAATGAAAGTAGATCAGTGAAATAAATGAGGCATTGCACATGCAGATTCGTTGTGTGGAATTTATTTGTCAGAAACATTTACAGTATGGATATATTAATCTGATCCAATTTCTCTAAGATGTCTTTGTAGTCAGAGAGAAACAAGAAAAAAAAACAAAAAAAAACTGAAACAAAAAAAACCCACATATGCTACAAAGATGGAAAACATCTGCATATTTTAGGTTTCTATTTTAAGGTGAAATTACAGAAGTGCCTATTTCTCTCCCATGACAATGAAGATCACCTAAAGTGGTAAGCTTAGACAATAAGCCTACACTCTAGAGAATCAGTTTTGGCAGAGTGAATCATCATTAAGTCTTTATTTGGTTGTACCACACACACATCTTTCTTGAAAGAAAGAAATATAGTGAGAAAAACAGTGCCCTTTCAGATTTCAATTTGCTATAAACAGATCAATTAATATTTTTTGCTTTTTCCCTGACCTCAGTCCTTTCTAAACAATCTGTCATCATGCTGTTCAATATAGAAAGCTGTATAAAAATATTTTAATTACTTCTTGCCATATCTTGGGGTTTGTTAAGTGTGGTTTCCAAGTGAATGTTTCATTTCACTGCATATCAATCCCAAAGAAATGCCGTTCTTGCATTGACCTACAAGGCCATCCTAAGCAAGTGTTAAGCTGCCAAGAGACAGCTCTAGAATATCTGAAAGTTAGAACTAAAAAGTATTTGTGCAGAACCTGCATATCCTAGATTTAGAGATATTAGTGCAGGCAGTCAGGAGAGAAAAGGTATTTTCCAGTGGCTAGCGGGAATCAGAAAAGATCTAGTGGAAGTGACAGAAAAAACTGGGAATACCTTTACAGTCTGGGCAACTTATTACATGCATGTAAAAAACCTTAAAAAAACCTCAAAGCACTACTGTGTCTTTGTGGTGAGAATCAATCAAGATAAAATAAAAATAATAAATGCTTAGCTACATTATCTAAAAATTTCTGTTCTCTACACTATCTACAAACTTCTGTTGTGTGCTACAAGGTGCAAATATATTGCAGGGTAAGCCTTATCTCATTTACACTGAAGTCAGTGAGCAAACTGCCACACAAACAAGTGGAACTTATGTCACTGATGATCACTTTCTCAGTTTGAAAGGAAAAAAAGAAAAAAACAGTACAGAATTTTTAAGGTAAAATTTTAGTATAGACTGAACTGAACTACATGAAAATTCACTGTAAATAAGTCAGTGTGGTTTATTATCATTAAAATGATTACCACAAAACATGAACAATAATGAAGATCTACCTAGCTGAAAATTAGAATGCAATTTTAAATATAATACCATATTAACCACAGAACAAAAAACATACAATTGGGGTTCTTTTCAACAGGAGTTGCACTGTAAAAATACAAGTTTGTATATGAAGCTATTAATATTTGATATTGATAGACAATTTTTCTCCTTATTTAAGGACTAAAAAAGTTGAAATAATCTTGAATAGTAATAAATATAGTAAATAATTTCTGTTTATATACCCCTTAGTCAATTTCTAGACATTTCATATCTGCCACAGAAAAAAATTCCTTCATATCTCAAAGCCATAATTTGATTTAAACTGAAACAGTGAAAGAAAACAGAAAAGTACGAGCTCCCATATTCTATAGTAATACATACTTGTGTGTTTGTACATGTATATATATATACATATGTATATATATATGTATTTATATGTGTATAAATATACACATATTTATACATACGTATTTGCATACATTATATGTATACACATATATATATATGTTTTTGCTCATAGGTAGTGAAAAACTTCATTAGCATGCTGCTGATTCTCAAAGATTTTCCTACTTTGTTACTTCAAGAAGCTTTCTGTCAGAATGTTATAAATCTTCATACATTAATGCTTGTAATTGTGTAATGTTTACTGGAGATTTTTTCATTCAATCTATGCTTATTTCTATACTTTCATTTACTCAGAAAGGAGAGTAATGGACCACCATTAACATGGCTGGATTCAAGATGAGAGATGTTGTCAAGCACTGTCTTCACAGTAGGGCAACATATCTATCTAAAATGTGTTTCATTGGGAAAAAAAAAAACCAACAAAAAAAAAAACCATGTCATTAACCCTTACAGTGCTGTGCATTGCTTTCTCACAACTGTGTTGAAATTAACTGAAACAAGGCAATATTTCAATTAAATATTTATAATTCAGATAGGTCTATTTTAGGGGTGTGTGCATCTGCATTTGAATGTGTGTGAAAAAATGTGCTAAATTAGGCTGAGTTTAACATTACATCATTAATTCAAATCAGACATAGATATAAGAAGAATATACATAGACGCCAATCTGCTCAGCACTCCATTGGCTTCTGTAAGTCAACAATGAAACCAGCAAATAAAACTCGACCCAAAGTCACATAAGAAAAAAAACAGTAAAAAAAAAACGAACAAATTTTAAAAAAAACTATCACTTCATTTTCATTGTAGTGAAATCCTCAAGCCTAACAGTGACACAAAGTTTCCTAATCGGACTGATTCTATATCTTACATTTTTAAGAGATCTAGTGAATATGTTGGACAGATAAATAGCATAAGCTGAAGGTGACAAAATTACATATTTCTTGAATTGAGATGCTATCTCAATAGTAGCATTGAGACTGATGAGAGATGCTAGAGGGGTATTTTGAACTAAATGACAAACATTTTGATCAGTTGTCCTTGTTCAAAGATATAATTTGTACTCAAATAGTTGCTTTAAAGGAATTCAAAAGAGAAGGTTGTTTAGGTTTTTTTGTTTTTTTTTAATCAACTTGAAGATTTGCAATTGTTTTCAAAAATTATGTTTCTATACCAGTGATAGTGGTAGATGTTTGAATTAGCTGTTTGTAAACTACAACCTCTTAAAGTAAAACTTTTCTAGTTCAAGCTGGACGAGAACTATATTGAAAATATAATAAAAGCTAATAGATAAGAATAAACTTATTATGAAAGATATTAAAATCAATAAGAGAAAAAGGCTGTATAAGATGTACTGTTTTGCTGGACCCATTATTATGATCATCTCTTTTTCAATCTAACTGTTTCAAAAAGCAGTTGAAGACAGAGAGCTGCCGGACTCAGTTAACTAATATCACTCTTGCATTGACTGCCAAAACCAGTAGTGAAACACTTCCAAAACCACCACAGATTCCTTAATTGTTGCAAAAATGAGCATTAAACATTATGGAACTAATGTTAAAACATTCAATATGAAAACAAAACAGTATATAGTTTTATATTCTTACTTCACACTCACCACACTGCAATAACACTTTCAAATTTTGTTTTACTATCTATAACACTATATCAGATTTTATAGTATGATATGATTACATAACAATTGTAATGCTGTAACTGTTATTATAATATAAAGCTTATAGGCTTGTCACTTAAGGTTAGAATTTAAAAAAGTACTTATGCACTTAGAAGCTAGGCAAGCCCCACTCCATAAAGTAAATATTAATTCTTTATTACAAACCTTAGCTCTATGTGCAGAGCATAGGCAAAGTTGGGCCCTTCAGAATGACATCATGTCAATGTTAAACAAAGATATGGCTAAAGTAAGCCAGCAGGAGAATGTTAATGTTAGAAAAAATTAACATTTCAGCCTTACTTACATTTGCAATGGATAATCTTGAACATTCCATGAGGAAGTAATTTGTGTAGAAGAGTTTCACCCCATCAGTGTGTGTTCAGTCTAGATGGTCAAGTTACTCAAGGGATTGGATGAGATTTCAAATGCTCATTAGGCTTAATTATCAGTTGATAATTGAATTTCTCAATGCTTCCAAATGAAATGTTACTGTTACACATATAGACATAAAATTTTAAGGCATTCTAAAGTCATGTAATTCATTGTCTTTGGAATTTAGGTGATGAATTCTTTATATCAGAAATACATATTTATATATGGGGGAAAATAATAACATTAGTTAACTGTTCAATTCCTTTCATCTTTGATCAGAGGGAATGAAGAAATTAATTGAGGCTATGCAGGGAGGATAACATTTGACACATTTAATATCTAAAAAAAGAAAGGCAAGTAATACACTCTATAAATTTGAGCTTATGTAAAAAAAATATTTCCATGAATCCTAAACTTTCTGTAATTCCACTGAGATTAACTGGTACAGTAATAAGTATTTTGAATAGTGTTCTTGGTCTTTTGATGAGATGATCCCAATACATTTTCCAAGCCATAGGAATGAAGTTGATTATTTCTATTAAAAATTAAACAGAATGACGTTGTTCTGTCATATAACTCTTAAGGTATCAAAAAGTGTGTTGACTTTTAATAAGCAAATCACCAAAGGCCTTGCACTATTTAATTGGCTTTTGAATGACTAAATCTGCATACATATTTGCTAATTAAAGATGCCTGGTCAGTTACTGAGGTTAGTGGAAATCAGTCTAGATTCAGATTTCATGGAACAACATAGCGCTTAAATTTAACTCAGCTAAAGAAGGAATGCTCAGTGCTTAGGATAGCAAATGTTCATTGACTTTACTCCAGGATCATGCATTTAACATATATACCATGTCTGTACAGCAGTATAAGTATGAACATACAGTAGATATGAGAAAAATATACCTTGGACTTATTTATTATAATTTAGGGATTTTGCAACTATTTTAGAAGTGCTGAAGGTGTTAAATTAAGATAAAGTTTGCACATTCTCTACAGACTATTCTGTACCTAATTCTGAATTATTACAGAGATTTTTATTTGTTGTAATTGCAGAATGCCAAAAGATTAAATTCAGAATTTCTTCCAGTAACTTGCACATTTGATAGCATTATGAATTTGAGATTTAGTGGTCTTGGGAAGCTTAAGTATTACTAACCTTTTATTAACTAAGGATTTTCTCAGTGTAATTGAATAACTAAAAACACTCAGAGCTTTCTTGAATTAACAAAGGTTAAAACCATGTAATAAATTGAATAATAAATCTTAGATTTCACAGCAAAATAATTTAACTTCAAACAAAACACAGCCAGTGTTGGCAGTTCATATTTACTTGTCGAACAGCGTAGTCTTTCCTTCTTCAGCGCTTTTTTTTTTCCTGAATAGACTTAAACCAGAGAGCTTTTACTCTTTATGCTATGATTTTGTTTCCAGTTTCCATGAACCAGTACCTTTTTATCAGCTATAAAATAAACAGCTAAATCATCAACATAATTTAATGTGCTAATAATATATTAACACATTAAGTTTTTCAAATATTTTCTTACCTGTCATGGTAAAAAATATAAAATCAGGTTCTCTCAGAAAGTTCGCTATGTTCTATTTCTAAGTTGTTTTGTTTTTTGTTTTTTGTTTTTTTTTTTTTTTTTGTTTTTTGTTTTTGTTTTTTTTTTTCCCTCACAAGAAAGTATTGTGGCTGAGCCTGATTAAGTAACTAAGCATCACACAGCCACTTGCTCGCTCTCCTGTTGTGAGATGGGAGAGAGAATCAGATGGGTCAAAGTGAGACAACTCATGGATTAAGATAGTTTAATAAGTAAATCAAAAGCTGCACACTCAAGCAAAGCAGGATGTGGAGTTCACTCAGCACTTCCCGCTAGCAGGCAGATGTTCAGCCATCTCTAGAATATCCACTCTTCATCACATAATGGTGACTTGGGAAGGAAAATGCCATCACTTCAAATGGCTCCTCCTTCCTTTTTCTACCCCCAGCCTTATGCACTGAGCATGACACCAAGTGGAATATATCTTTGATCAGCTGGAATCAACAGTCGTTACTGTGTCCCTTCCCAACTTCTTGTGCACCCCAAGCACACTCACTGGTGGGGTGTTGTGAGAGGCAGAAAAGGCCTTGATGCTGTGTAAGCACTGCTCAGCAACAGCTAAAACATCCCTGTGGGATCAACTCTGTTTCCAACACAAATGCAAACTACTAACTAGTATGGAGAAGATTAATTTTGCCCCCTGGCAACGAAAATATTAGTAACGTTAAAGATCAGAATAATTTATGAAAATACTGCAAGAGTATTCAGAAAGTAGAGTAACCCTATACCACCAGAAGCCACACATAAAAAGAAAATAAAACCAGACTAATATAAGAAAATAGTGGAAAAAATATGTAAAAAAAAATATATTTATTTCTGTATGATTGAAAATTTAATAACACAAAATAAAAAATGAAAAATCTTACTTTTTAACATTTGTGTAACATACATATATATATAAAGGAATTATAAACACATAGACAGAGAATGTGTTATTTGTAATAGTAATATGTGTAGCAATATGAAGAGTCATAGTAAATTTCACCAGTAGTTCAAGAAAAAATACTCTAACCCTGAAATTCAGAACCTTATATAAGAGTCTGAACAACGTATTTCTTTAACATGTCCTCCTCCATAGTCTGTGGAAAGAGAGCAAAACCAAAAGCTTCCCTAAAAATGAACTCACTTTGCAGTGTTGACTCTGTTTTCAGTAGGAGGAGTTGAACATGATTGGAATCCTATGAGAATCGTCCACTCAGGCTACTAAAATTGAGTTTTATGTACTCCCTGCCACTTGGTCTATATTATTGTTACTACTAAAATAAAACACAGGTCATTCATGAATAGTATTAGCTTCTGTCTCAAAGTGCTCACTATCTATACCCATGTGGTAGATAAGTCAGGAGGAATATTAAAAAATTAGGTTTATATCAAAGCAGCATCTGAAATAGTTTACATGTATCATGATAACATACAATTTTTTTAGCTTGTGAAAAGGTTGAAATTATTTGTTATTGTTATTAGGTCTAAAAAAAATATCATCTTTTAAAAAAGACTGTGTCTTCACAATCATCTATTTGCCATTTGCAAGGTGTTACTTACTAATATCATATGTGAAAGATAATTCCAGACTCTGGAAATAAATATATTTAAATACACCCATGAACAATGCAAATATACACAGTGATGAAAGCAAAGGTATATACAATTTGCAAATTCAGGACAGTTCCAATTTTCTTTATTTTTATTTTACCTAGTCCACCAATTGGATCACAATAATTATTTGTAGCATATGTGACTATCATGGTTTAGAAAGTGTAAAAACCAGTTTATTGCTTTCAGTTGCCTTGAAAGTATGAAAATAATAATAATAAAAAAATATTTAACATAAAAATATATAACTTCTGTTGGTTTGGTTGAGCATCAGTTTTTCAGCAACTTTTCAGGTTTCAAGTATTTTTCTCATCTAGACTGCAAAAGGAAACCACTGAAACTTTTGAAAAATAGACTTGTACTGATTCATTCTGAATTGAAATGGGCAGATTTCAGATTCTTCCATATTTTTACTTTACTTTATAATTCACTCATCAGAATGTACAAGCTGAATCTAAAAAAGAAAAAAAAAAACAAACAAAAACCCAAACAAAAAAAACCTTCATACCAAAAATAGCTGCAAAATCAACATGAGTATGCTTATCCTAGCTTTGTCAGAGCAGAAATGTTTCAGCAGCAAAAAGTTTAGAAGAAAATGGTTTGATGCACTCTGATTCCTCCATATCCCAGTGCTTCAAATTATACGACTATAAAAGATTTATAGTCTTTAAACTTGTGACTATTACCCTATCATGAAAAAAGTAATAGTTACCGTAAGTCACAAAGCTGACTAATGATGCACTGATCTGACACAGAGGGCCTTTTCTCTGCTTGTTAAATGGACATCTGCAATACATGAAACTCTGCAAAACCAGACTGACCGTCTGAGAATGCCTGGTTTGTTTCTATAGAACTCCTGAGTAATCTCCCTGTTTTTCTAAGGACAATTTACAGATATTGTGGTGGAATTTGCCTCAAAAAAGAGTTACCACTAAAAGTAACAAATACAATATCGTAGTTCTGCTTTTGCTCAGAGCTGAACAGAAAAATTTAGAAATTTCATTATATCAATGCATAAAACCAGCATATACAAATGTATTCCTTAGCATTGGTCATACGTTATGTCAACTTTTGTCACAGACCTGTGATAAGACATTCTCAAATCTTTAGAATATTTCCATGGAATATATAAATTGTTTTGTTTGACTGAAAAAATTTTAAAAAAAAATTAAACATTAGCATGATTGCGGTGTGTCTGATTGTGTAATTATTCATACAGTATCATATGCATTTTATGTCCTTTAAAAATCCATATGCTTGAACTGACTTGTAAGCATGAACCATACGGAAAAGTTTTGATCTTAGAAATCCATACTCAGTTAACATATGAATTTTATTCTGGGATGCATTTCAAGTCTTATGTAGATACTATGAACACATTGTAAGTTTCAGAGTTTCAAAATATTTGCAAAATGGACTATAAGGTTAACTGTAAGACATGTTGGAAACAGTCCCCAATACACACACAAATCAATCTACTCAATATTTAAGTAACACGGTGTTGGGTCTATCACTAGTAGATTTATTTGACAAGAAACTTGGAAGTCTTAGTAAAAATAGTAACAACTGTCAGACATCAATCAGGGTATATCCTCAGTCCAATGAGTTTTCTTTCAATCATCACACAGCTACAATTCTAATTTGTGTACACACACACACACACACACACACACACACACACACATTTGTGCTCTTTATATATTAATGTGCTGTACTTAACAATAACACAAACACTGCAATAGGTTCTAAAAGAAGAGGAGAGTTCAAAATTATGATTGAAAATAACTAACTGAATGGAAAACAAATTAAATTTATTGTATTACATAAGTGTCCCTCTGCTCTTCTCTTTCTGCTTCTATCAATTGCTTCTGCAAGCTGTTCCAGTGGTGCAAACTGCTGGCAAGTTGTTTGTCATATTAGCTAACCTAGAAATTAAAGCACTTTGTAATACCCGGAAAACCCCAACAGGAGCCATCTTATAAATATTTTGTAAAGCCTGAGCAATTTTTATTACTATAAATGCCTCAGTAGAGTCACTAAGAAATCCTGGTGATGAGCACAGGATAAAAGAAAAAATATCTGTTTTTACAGCTTGTTCATAGGAATTGGAACACAACTGAATTTTAAGTTCCCTTAGGTCATGAATAAATCTCTTTAGTAATTTTAGTGAAAATCACTGATATTTTCTTGCAATGTGTTTTTTGATGAAAAAGAGAGTTTTGGCAAAAATAATAAGAATAATAATTCAGATTACCACGTAAAAATATTTTTTTGTACAAATGAAAGTCCAAAAGAGATACTCAGATGCTAGCTTCACAAGGAAATGTGAGAACTAAGTAAATAATAGACTGAATTGCTTGCAAATGCCTAAAATATTTAATATGTAATATTTAACTAATTATTTCTAAAGTTACATATTGAAGTTTCAGATACCACTTAAAATTTCAGCACTCAATTTTACAAATGTTAAAATATCAGAATTTTTCCATCCAGAAAAAGGAATTAAGTTTTAAATGTGCTCTGATGGCATGATATATACTTATTAATAAGGTACATACTGTCTTCAGAAATATGCAGCATGTTCTGATTTACTGAAACTTTTATCTATCATGAAGATAGTTGAGTAGCATCACCATATTTTTTAGTTCACAACAGTGCTGCAATTCATTTCAAGTTCAATGCTTTTACTGTGCATATTTGTCAAGAAATTCCTCAATCCACAAAAAGTACTTGCTTTAACATCATCAACAGTTTCCATATTTCCTTGAGTCCATATGTAAAATTAGGATTCTACATTATGAAGTCAGGAGCTTGCCTGTTTCCATCAAAAAACTCTGTGAGAAATACATGATCATTTAATTTGTTTGTTCACAACTTCTATGAAGTTCAAGTGTACTGTGTTTGAAAGAAATTTTTAGGATGATGCTTGCCTTATCTGATCTGCACCAAACTAAATTTTCTAAGAATGTTTACAAGGATGATACTGCCTCCTTTGAGCAATTGTACCTGTTCAGCAGGAAGAATTCGTGGAATGTCAGGACTGAGATAGAAAAAGCAGGAAGCTGGTAGTATGCACAACTTTTGGAGGTTCCAACAGAAGTACAGGTCTGCCTGTGGTAAGGAGAGGTTCTGAATTCAAGCCTCAAAAGTGACAGTGGGGCTGTGCTGCAAATGCAGGAAAGCACTGACCTTGCTGTGCCAAAGAACTCAGTGTGTATCAGTTACAGGAGAGGAAAGATATTAGCTGTGATATCTTTCAATTTAAGCTATCTCACCCAGATTGGAGGTTTTCTTACATAAATGTGTAAGGCATTCCATAGGGAAATGTATTACATATACCTATTTGCCCCAGGTTACTCAGCCATCATCTTCAAACTTCCATGGAAACATGGAAGATGCTCTCATTGTCTCTGAATATCTTTCAGATGAACTTCTTTGAACTCTCCACAGACTTGTCCTTTCTTGTGGCAGGGGAGGAAGACTGAGCTCTTTGTGAGACATGTGGCATCAGATCCCCACATGCTTTAGCTCACACCAAATCTCTTCCTAACTGTTCCTCTCTGCCTCTCCTTCCTCTTCATGTTTTTTCCTCTGTCTCAGCATGGACTTCTCCACGTCCTTCAGGAACAGTCTGCTCTGGCATAGCTCCTCCATGGTCTACAGTTCCTCCTTGAAAAGCTGCTCCTGTACAGGGTTCTCTCCATGGGTTAGAGTTCCTGATAGGAATCTGTTCCAGCACAGGCTGGGACATAGGCTGCAGTGTGGATATTGGCTCTGTTGTGGGCACGCCAAAAGCTGCAGGGGAGTCACTGTCGCCCTCCTCCTTCTCTTGTTTGGTGTTCACAGGTCTGTATCTCACATGGTTTTTTTCCCCTCATTCCTCACACAAATGCCAGGCAGCGTTTTTGTCCTTTCTTAAGTATGCTTTCTCAGAGGTGCCATCTTGACTGAGGGCCTCAGCTGTGCCCTGAGGCAGGTTCATTGAAACCATTTGGAAATGGCTGTGTCCAGCACAGGGCAGGTCTTGTCCTCCCCTCACAAAGGCCACCCTGCAGCCCCCAGTGCCAGCACCTCACCAACTACAACCAGTACAATTTTTCCACTCACGTTTAATCCTTTTGATTTGCCCTGGGGTGTGATTTAATTATTAATAAAAATACAAGAATTTTCTATATTTTTTGCTGTTTTGTTCTTAATCTCTGTGTGAATTTACTGCTTTTGCAATTTATTTTTTTTTCCTTTACACACAGTGGTACTTAACTTTTATGACGATCTCAACTTGTGGGATATCTGGCAAGAAATACACACTTAATGTAAGGAAGACACACTGTGCCTTCTTCAAAACTGAAGTCTTCTGGTTAAATAAACAATTTATTGGGGTTTAACTTTATTATGTAAATCAGTTATATAATGTGGCAAATAAACCCCTAGAAAATGGGCAGCAGAAAAGGATGTTTGCAACAGGAAAGGTAATGTATCCATTACCCTTCACAGAGAAAGGGAAAGGCAAATGAATATCATCTGTGGAAAACTGAGAAGCTCCCTGGGGCAAGATCTGGAGAAAATTATCTGTAGTAAAATTAGTACCTTTGCTGAGCCTATAAGTGTTATTAACTTCTTTATAGGGTAGAATTTTATTTTAAGTAAGTAGGGTCTTGTAAAAAGAAAGAGAGAAAGTTTTTCTAGTTCCCACATTAAACAAAGTGGTGTTGATTTTGGTATTTAAAGCATATTAAAATAAAGTGACATAAAATGCTAGATTTCCTTTAACAATGAATATTTTTACTATTTGTTCCCTCAAATCCTCTTTACTCTAATCTCTAATAATCCAAGTTTCATTGTTCCATTCTTTTCAGACACATAAGCAGACTTGTCAGCAATAAATGCAGTTTCTCTCTATGATAACGGAATGTCTGTATAGTGAACTATAACATACAATAATGTACAAAAAATAAGGTCTGTCTATTAATTGCTAGCAGAGTGACAGATTGATACTTTTTAAAATATATTTAAATCATGCTGGAAGATCTCAAAGACTGCTAAGTAGGAAAAATGCCAAGTCAAAATACCCAAGTCAGCAATAAAAGATTATCAGAATTTTTTTAAAAAATATAGAAATACCAGTCAGCAGAATAAAAAACCTACATTTCTGTATGATTTTGATCTTTTAAAACTCAGAATATTCCAGTGAAATTTAATAAGACATTGCATAAAATATCATCTCATTGTTAACCTGCCTACCAAGTGTATAGCTTAAACACTAAACAACTTGCACTATCTGGTAAAGGCAGATACTATATATATCACTGGAATATTGCAAACTTTCCAGATACAATGTAGACACATTTTTTTACCTAGACCACCCTCTGCATACTAAAAAATTGATAATTTTATGTACTTTGGATCATTGTATTTTTTTAATGTATGCATGTAGAAATAATTCTAAAATCATAGAATTGTTTGGGTTGAAAGGGACATTAAAGATCAGCTAGTTGCAGCCCTCCTCTCATGGGCAGAGGCACATTCCACTAGACCATGTTGCTCAGAGCCCCATCCAAACAGGCCTTTAAAATCAATTAAACATCATAATTTTAAAATTTTTCTTCCTTCAAATATAGTGGAACAGCTCCTCTTATTTAAGAACCAAAATGTTCTTTATTATTGCTGTTAATGTTCCATGTGAGAGTCTTGATATAAAAGAATTACAGCTCTTATCAAAGCTACTCTTATGATGTATTAGTGTAGCATATCATCATAGTGCTGTCACTGTGATAATATATTAGTGTGGTACATCATCAGATTGATGGTAAAGACTGCGCTCAAGTCAGAAATCACTAAGCAGTTTTGTAGTGTTCTCCCAGGCTCTGTTTATGTGTTCATTTGTATATGTCTACAGAGAGAAAACCATTATAATAGTTTAATGCTCCCATACTCTACCTGCTTTTTATTTCTGTCTTCTCAGTTTATCTTTCTGGGTTATTTTTCCTTTTGCAGTTTTCATCTCCTATTGTTTCTACCTACTGTCTTTTCCCTCTTTATCCTGATATTTGATAACACAGGTCTAGGTTAGGCTGTAGTCTTCCTTTCTATTCACCTTCCCCCTGTCCTTTCCTGTTCTGCTTTTCCACCATTACTTACACTGTTTCTTTATTTATTACTTAAACTCTTACCTTTCTGTCATGTTAGGTATTCTCTGTGGTACCTATTCTATCTTTCTGAGAATAGGGACCTCCAGCTTAAAAGTTTGTTTCATTTGTGTTCTGTAATTTTCATATCATGGATTTTTCCTTCATCATGTGTTACAGATTTTCAGATGGGGCAAGATGAGGCAGGTGAAGTGAGGCAGAGTGGGAAGGGAAAGCAAAGCAAAGCACCTAGATGTCCTTGAAGTTGGTCACTAACTGAAATAGGATATGAGTTGGATAAACTACGGGCTGTAGAAGGACAGCTTGTCCTCATGTACTTTTCCTCTGATTTATCTTGTCAATGAACAGTAATTTAACTGTCATTCTTATTAAGGCCTCACAGTTCTCTAAGTAGAAAGCTAAAGGTCTGGAATAGCAAGTTGAAATATTGGCCTTGGACACCTAATATTCACAGATCAAGAAAAACAGATTTTTTGTTGTTGTTTTCGATCCAAAGGTTTCATCTTGATCTCTTAACCATTAAGAATATTTACACCTTTTAATTGATTTTGTAAATGCAAAATCATATATTGCCATGATAAAATCTTGATGCTACAACTGTCAAACCAGATTTTTCTCATATTCCTAACCATGTCTTTCACCCTAGAAGAAAAAACAGTATGTTCCATATATGCTTTGGGAGGTATTTCAACCCTGGGTAAAACAACATGAGCACTAATAAAAGCTGGTGGAAGAAGTTTCAAGATGGCTCCTTCTTTCAAACTAGTCTGCTAGCTCACTTCTGATGATGAGTGCCTAGAGAGGTCGTGGACCACCCTGGGAACTAATGATAAGAGCACTGTGTGTGCACGACGGAACAGTCGTGATATGCAGCTACACCACAGTTAAAACAAAAGGAAAACTGTGATTTTCACTAATACCTGTCATGTATTGCTTAGGTCCCATAGGTCTTGACAGTCTCATCTGTACTGCAGGAAATATGAAATCTGTCATTTCAAATGAGATTGGAAAAAGTGATTGTGTCTCAGTCTTCTAATTACACTAAAGAAATAGTAATTTTAACAGGGAAATGCTGAATATCCAGACTTAGTAGTACAATGCCAAAAGACTGTGAAATAAATTGCATTATTACTTATAACTGTATGAAAACCATCACACAAAACCAGAAGAAAATGTCTCTTCTTTCCATTCTTAAAATATGTATTTTAAGAAACATGGCATAACAATATGAGTCTTTTTCATAAGATTTGTTTTAAGGTGTGGAGAAGTGTAAAACTTGGTCCTAATCTCATGACAATGCTTCTGAACAGCAATTCTTTCATTTTTAGAGAGAGTTGGTAATTCAGAGATTAAAAAAAAAAATATTTTTTGTATATTCAGTGTCAATTCATAGAATCTCAAGCACACATATATGAAAATATCTCTTCTCTAAGATATATGCCTATTCCCTACTAAAGACAATTTTTTTTTATTTCTCTCCTCTTTTCTCTCTCTCTCTCTTTCTCTCTCTCAGTGATATGGCAAGTGATTTTCACTGTGCAGTCAAACCAGTAGAACAACTTCACCCAAATGTTGAAATACTGCTCAAGTCATAGAACTGAGATACATAGCTTTGTGATGAAAAGTAAGAAGATACAAGATACTGATGCCTTAGGTTTTTCATATATTTGTAGATTTTTTTACTTCTAGGTAGCTTCTTACATTTAGAGTAGCTAACAACCTGTAACCCTGTGCTAGCTGTCTTAAGGGTCAGATAATAGCTGGAACACCATGTCTGGGAAACATGTACCAGAGCTAAGATAATTAGATACCATGTTAGTCAAACCAAGAAAGCAAATCCCAGCAACCTTGGAGAAGCTCCAATAAGGAGAAGTGGTGTGAAGATGATGATAAAGGATGAAGTAAGGGTCTTACGACCTCCAGCACAATTCTAGGAGAGGCGTGCCATGGGGCGGAACCAAGGGAAGTTCTGGGTATGGACATGTCTCAGATTGAATACAATCTTTAGATACGATAACTGAGTAGTGTTATAAAATTAGTATTCTGCCACATGGAGGGAGCTTTCCCAGCTCCTACACCTTGTTGACATTTCTCTCTCTCACACACACACACACACACACACACACACACACATGCACACTCTGCTGCCAAACCTGGTGTGGTGCACTGTGTTCCCTCCCCTGAAAGGGGGGGGAAGGGGGAAGCTCAGAAGAGCTCTGCTTGCAAAAGGGGGTTTTCCCTCTCTTGCTCTCCTAAGGTGGGCAAAGAAGGTGTTTCCCCTCCATTGTTCTCCCAGACTGGACCTCAAGAACCATGAGTCCTACCTGAAGGAAGATGAGACTGGTAATGGAACTGGATACCAGCATGAGCTGCTGGGGTAGCTGTGCACTGCAGGGAAGCAGCTGCAAAAGGGAGTTTCTCCCTTGCTTATAGTGGATTGGGAGGTGAGCTGACTTGAGCCCCGATGTTGCAAGAGTCAGTGTTCCCAGCCTGTGGGTGAAAGGGTCTTTCACATGGGAGAGGCAGGCTTGTTTGCTTCTGTAAGACATGGCAGAGTGGCTCAGGGGTTGGCTGCATATGTGTACAGCTGGGAATGAAAGGAATGACTTTCAGATTAATTTACTCTGCATGTTTTGAAGCAGTGGTGCTTGGAAAAGAGCTCACATGGTATTCCTGAGGCTGTGAGTTCAACCTAGCACCGGTCTTTCTATCTGTTACGTGTTGTACTCCTTTATAGTCTTTTATACTTTTTTTATACTTTATGTACTCTTTATACTCCTTTATATTCTGTACCCCAAAACCCTATAAGTAAAAGAACTGTTCTCTGCTTTACCCACATACAGCTCAACCTTCCAGTCATGAAAGTGTTTGTTGTTTTTGTTTTTTTTTTTTTTGAATAGCGGTGTTTAGGCACACAATCATTGCACTTTTCCATAGAAAAGTCTTGGAAAGTTTTTCCCCCCCTCCTTATGGCAACAATGCAATTAGTCATTCAGTTTAGTAAGGCAGAAATGTCTTTTGATTATGGTAGTATTTTTTAACTGTTTAATTACAGCCTGAACTAAATCTTGTAGCAGGCAATGAAAATTTCTAGTGGGCTTTCAAACCATAAGATGGCACAGGAATATTTTTCTAACCTTTTCCTAACTAGTTGTTGTTTTGTTTTGTTTTTCAGTCTTCCTTTTTTTTTGTTTTTCCTCAGATATTCTCAAATCCGGTCCACCTATATTTTAATTTGTATTTCAGATGCAGAGAGGGGAGAAAAAACAGCACAAAAAACGTAGGTATACAACATTTTACCTATAAAACCCAAAGTTAAATGTGGGGGAAAACCAAAACAAAACAAGCCAAAACAAAACAAACTAAACAAAACAAAGAAGCATACAAAACCTGCATGCAATATGTTGGATGTTGTTTGGTAGGGTATGAACCATGCACTGATATCGAAGAATTTAATTAAGAAAGCTGCAAGTAACTATTTAGCACAACTTGATCATTCTAATGTTTTATTTTTCATGAGTGCTCATTCCGTGCATTTTATATCCAAGCTGACTGTTTGAGGAAGTTAAAATCTCACAACATACACCCAGGTGGCAATGGTTCAAGGCATAGCAAATGTTCCCTTTTGTTTCCTTTTAACAGGTTCCAGTAAAATAGAGTATTAATTTTCAGAAGATTTTAAGGTTGTTGGTTCTACACAGATATTTTTAAGAATATAAAGTAGACAAAATTTTTCTTTGCCTTGAAATATTGCTCCTAAAGATAGCATAATGTTGTTTTGCATTGCCAGAAATTCAAAATTTGAGTACATTCTTTTCATCTTTTCTTTTTACAGGATACCTTTGCTGAAATGAGTTTCCTGAATATTTCTCAGCTGTTTACCCTCTGATTATCACCTGACATATTGCCTAATATTATCTAGATAGCTCAGAAATGGTCAGAAATAAAAATACAGCTCAACCTTCCAGTCATGAAAGTGTTTGTTGGTTTTTTTTTTTTTTTTTTTTTGAATAGCGGTGTTTAGGCACACAATCATTGCACTTTTCCATAGAAATGAAGATGTGCAAGAGTTAAGGTATCATAATAACCATTATGATAGGCCTACATGCCTGTATTTTATTTTGATCTCTTTACTTTTCCCTTGATAATGTGGGCTGGTGTACAGAGATTACAGAAGCCTAAATTAATCCATTTTATTATTTCTCCTCACTGCAATAAAGGAAGCTCTAATAATAGTCTATCATCTTTTACATTATACTGATTATTCTTTTAGAAAATACTGTGCCATTTTAGGAAATGTTTTTTTACTCCTTTTATTTAATTTATGAACTCAGATTTCTAAGCCTTATTTCAGTGTGCAGCAACATATTAGTCACAAACAGTGAACAGGAAGACTTCAACAAAACATACATTCATTAGTAGATTAAAAATTAAACCTAAACTCTCTATAGGGGAAGAAATCAATAAATGCTAAAGTTCATAGCTCTAGGGTGAAAAAAAAAAAAAAAAAAAGAACAAAAAAACCCACAAAACCAAAACCCAAACCCAAAAACCAAAACAGAAAGAATCTTATTTTATATTGTACTGCCATTTGGAATTGTATAAATGAAAATATAAGTCACTATGTAAAATATACAAACAGGACCAAATTCGGTCCGTGATACTTTTCCTGATAGTCCTATATCCAAATTGTACTGATGTGAAGCATCATGGCACACATCTTAACAGAAAATATAGTTTATTCTGAGATGATACAGCCTTAATACATTTAGCTGAGAAAAAAACAGGAAATTCAATGCAATTAAACTACTTCTACTGTGGAGCTGAGAATACAGACAGGAAGACTTGGGCTAACTACATTTTATGTTCTAGGATTTTGGCAACCCAAATGACAGTTCAAAGCACTCAACCTGCTGAACCTCTCAGTGGTCAGTCAGCAAATTTAGTGTATGGAGATACTAATTAGAAAGTGCTGAGGAAAAGGACAAGATGCAAATTATGCTTCTTGAGTACAATCTCCAGAACTGCAGAGTGGTATTTCTTTCTTGGTTTGAGTTGCAAGTCTAAAAGCAAACCTATACTTTCTTAGAATTTTATTTTAGACATTTATTAACAGGGTATAGGCAGCAACAGGAATAAGCAAGGTTGAATTTATGTTTCGTGTAATATCCAACTAGAGTGAAGAGGATTGTAGATAGTCAATTGCTTTCTTTCCTCTAGAGAATTTAAAACTTCTCTTTCACACCAAATCAAATCAAACCAAACCAAAAGAAAACAATTATTCTAGAGATCAGGACCACAACCACAGTCTCTTTTTTTTCATTGAGATATGTTCTTCCTGGATAAGTTTGCTTACCCCTAGAATAAGTTATTCTTTCATCTTGCTGCTCTTCTGAATGTGTACTTCAAGACACAGAGGTCACACTTCAAAGGAATAGCTCAGTGTATGAGGAAGAACATCTTTACTGTGCAAGAAACCAAGAGAAACAGATTACCCAGAGAGTTTGTGCAGTACCGCCCACTGAAGATATTCAAGAACAATCTGGATGTAATCCTGTGTGATGTACTCTGGGATGACACTGCTTGAGCAGTGATGTTGGAGGCAGGGTGTTCTGGGTTTAGTTTTTGATGGTTTTTTTTAAGAAACAGGAATACATGTATATATATAATAATTTACACTTTTTAAAATGAAATACCTTTGTCTTCAAAGCTCAAGCCACATACCAAAGTCCTCATTTCACTAATACAGGACTGGAGCTTAAATGAGATTGCTCTTTATACTGCAAGGGAATATCAGTTTGGATTTCAGAATCCTTTTTGACCAAGTTTCATAAAATTTAATTTTCAGATCTCAGGAAAATAGAAAACACCACAAATGTAGAAAAAGTGCTCTGAGTGACTCCAGGCTTGCACATCACACCAGTACCCAAAGTGAGCCTACAAGAAGGCTGGACAGGAGCTTTTTACAAGGGCATGAAGTGATAGGACAAGGAGGAATGGCTTTAAATTGAAAGAAGGTAGGTTTAGACGAATGTAAGGATGGAAATCTTTCCTGTGAGAGTGGTGAAAAACTGAAACAAGTTCTCAAGAGAAGCTGTAGATGCCCCATCCTTGGCGGTGTTTATGGCAAGGCCAGGTTGGATGGGGCTTTGAGAAACCTGCTCTAATGGAAGGTGCCCATGGTAGGGGTGTCAGACCAGATGACCTTTAAGGTCCCATCCAATTCAAACCATTCTGTGATTCTATAAACCACTGTGGTCCCTACCAACCCTACCTTCTGCGATTTTGTACAGCATGACAACCCATAACTACTGTCCAGAGGAAGTGACAAAGTTAAACCTTGTCCTTGAGTAGAACTGGAGAATCCATATTTTTTTGCTCAAGGACTGTAAACACACACGTGTTGCATAAAGGTTTGCAGTGCTGCTGTTTCCTCTAATCTGTCTGCTGAAAGATGTTTCATCACCTCACTGAGATGAAACTTATATGATTGGATGAGTTCTTAATTCAGATAAGCATCAAGATCCTATTTATTGAAAGGAGTTTATCTGGTCTGGTGGCAGGTATTTAGGGTGGGAGATTCCTCTCAGCTAATTTACACATCAAAAGGACGTTATTAAAGTAGAAATAAATGCCTACAGAGCATTACTAATTTCCTCTTTTTTTATCCTATCTATTTTGAATCTGGCTGAGAAGGAGTTACCTTTCTCTACAGCAGCCTTTGTATTTGTGTCTAAAACAGTGATGATAAGACACCAGTGTTATGGTTACTGCTAAGCAGTGCTGCACAGCATCAAGGCTGTCTTTCCAAGTCCCTACCGGCAAGAAGATTGAAGAGGAGACTGTGAGGGAGGTCTGGTAGGGCTGTCAGTCTGAGACAGATGACCCAGACTGACCAAAAAGATATTCCATACCATATGACGTCATGCTCAGCAGTAAAAGTTAACAGATACAAGGAGTACATGGACATTTGCTATTAAGGTTTTTGTCCTCCAAAGCAACCACTATGTATATTGAGGGACAACTTCCCAGGAAGTGGATGGACATCACTATCTGATGGGACGTGGAGAATAAATTTCTTTTTTTTTTTTTTTTTTGCATTTCTTCTTCTTGCAGCCTTTCATTCTCTTCATTAGATTGTCTTTATCTAAACTGAGGACTTTTGATCTTATTTTTCCACCAGTCCTGCTGAAGCCAGAGTCCATCCACTACACTGTCTTAAAGTGAGATGAAACTCAAGCTTTCTATTCTCCCTACTAGCCATGAGAGGGAAGCTAGGATGATAAAGTCAGCTATAACATATATATATATATATAATATTTCACCAAAGATACTTTCATTTTTTTCTTTATAATTCAAAGTACATTTTAAAAAGCTGAGCAGCATTTGAGCCTTCTTATTTTCATTTTTTTTTAATAAATTGAAAGGAAAAGGAAAAGAAACAAAAGAAACAAGAAGAACCAATTTAACCATGAAAGAGTAGCTACTAGGATAACTTTTTTAATTCAAGATCTTACATCAAACAAAACTGATTCTTTGTTATTTTCATTAAGACATCTCAATTTGTTCATCCCATGGGGACTGGTGTAGTTTTCCAGTAACTGAGGCTGTTACTACTTCTATATACACAACTGGAAAATCCTCTTAGGAAGAGTTGAGAAGTGAATGTTCCCAATGTATTTTTCCACCCATCGTTATGCCTCAAAAAAGTTATTGCCTACAGAAAACTCATTGATATCATCCATGTAATTAAGTTATTTCCGCATGGCAGGTGTTGACTCACATTTCCATTTACGCGACTATTCTCTTTGTCCGTGCAAGATGTTTTCAAACCTGTGTGGCATGTATCACATTTGATCTCATGAAATAATAAAACAGCTGAGGAGAAAATTAAGAAATCTTAATATTCAGTTGATGTTCTAGATTTGCTCTTCTACTTTATGTTTTGCTTATTTTTAAATAAAATGTCTGAACTCCTATAGCAGTCAATGTAGTTATAAGACTAGTTCTTCATTTCATATTCAGCTGAATTTATTTACCTGAATTTGTATGATCTTACGACACGTAAGATGATGCCCTAGCACATGAGGTACCTCAGTCTGAATTGGCAAAAAAAGTACCTATAAAATAATCAAGCCTTTCTGTAGCAATAGAGGTCAGGCATGTTACACCTGAACATTTCAAATTAGACTAAGAGTTCAAGATTTAAGTACCCAGATTTCACGATTAGATTATATTTAGATATTAAAATTCAATTCTGGAATTTAATTCCAGATTAGTATAATTAATATTTCATTTCTTTTCTTAAAAATAATAATTAGGTGGTTCTTATCACTGGTATGCCCTAGTAATAAACTGAATTAATTAATAAATATGTATGCATGAAAGTATTTCCTTTTGAGATTTCCAGAATTCAACAATAAATAAATATTCATGGTATGGCTCTCTCTATTCTAAAGGATGGCACCTGGAAGTAAAACACATTTATTTTTAATGGAATACATGCTCTAAATGACTCCAGTTCAAAAAAATGAAACTTTCATGAGTATGGTTGCTATTCTTTAAGCTGCTAATTGCTCAAGGTTATGACATGATAGTAATTATTTAGTAATTATCTCTCCCCCCCCCACCCCATATTCTAGGCACTGTCATTGAAAAACTGCTTGTTTTCCTTGTTTTCAAAAATAAAATACTAATTCATATAGATGTTTATATGAATCATTTTAATTAAAAATAAACTATACTTAGAAAATATTTCCTCAGAAATAGGAAACCACACAACTGTGTTAACACTTTGTAGATTAATGTATGTAATAAATTAATTATAACTCTTCATACAAAAATAAATGTAAATAATTTTGATGTAAATCCATGCTTATTTCTCATGATAACATGATAATGTAAATTGATATGTCTCTTAATTTTTGAAAGGTTTTAAGGCCTGTTGTGTTTTAGAGACATTATTTGGCAGCAGCTGGTGTTTTTAAGATATTTTCAAAATTGCTTTATTATTTAGTATGATGTTTAGCCGTTTAGGGAAAAAACTGTATTTTCCAGCACGTGTTTTTTAAAAGTTTAACTTTTTTGTCTCACATTTCTACTCATGTTTGAGAGCACTGAAAAGTTGCTCATTACATATAAAACATTCAAAGACATAATTAAACTCACTTTTTTCTTTTTAAAATTTAAAATACTTTGTTACTTTATAAATTAAATTTTAGTAAGAAAAAGAAATTATATAAATAATGTACAGCCTCTTGTTTCTTTACTACATTGTTTTGAATCCTGAACATTTCACAAAATATAGAGTGTTCACTTTTGTTCTTCTCTTTTAGAATGTTTTGTGTTTCATTCCAGGTAAGATAAGATAACAATATATTTAAGTCTTAAAGGATGGTACTTCAAAGTGTTTGTGTGACGTGGAAGTAGAAAATTATTACAAGTAGCTAAGTTATGATTCTCAAATGCTTTTCAAGATGCATTAAGACTCCCATCTTTTATTGAAAAATGTGACATCAATGTTACTATCGAATTTTGTAAAAATAACAATGTCACTTCCAAGCATTTTGAGGAACGTTGTGAAAGTGAAAACAAAATGAAAGAACTATTATACCTTGCATTTATTCCTTTCCAAAAATTTACTCTTTTCTGTGCTACATCTCTAATAAAATGACTTACCAAAACAGTAATGGAAATTCTTTGCAACTTGTTCAAACAAGTGGAAATATATTTTGCAAATACAATAAGTCAGTTGGCATTGGTAAGATTGCACAACATGTCTGTGATGAGAACTCTTGTATTTTTGTATGTTTCTTGACTTTGTATTGCCTTTGGCTTCATTTCTCTTAGAACAGTTTTCTGTTTAAAAAATATATATGTTTTTACATTATTGGTTTATCATAATACTTTCTTAGAGAAATTTAAGCTTCTTCTCCTTTCCTAGCAAAAAAAAAATGAAATGAATTCAAGCTCAAGTTCCTCACTTTCATATTACATAACACAGATGCATTGACCTTTTGTGAATTATACTTTCACATAAATTCAGGATTAAAGCTGAAAAACTGTATTGAGGTTAGTTTTCTAAATATTTTTATTTACATTAATATGTGCTTAAAAATATTAGAAATCAGTGGAAACATAACCCTTACAGATTATAATTATGGCAAGGAGAAAAACAAAATTAAGAGGATGAATACAATTAATACTGGTTTATGAAAAAAAACATTCCATGATTTTTTTTTCCCTACCTTTTAAGTTTTAAAATATATTTTGGAATTAATGTTAATGCCATTACACATTATTTAACAAAAAAAAAAAATATTGTTATTGGGTTCTGTAGTTTTGTTGCTTGTTATTGTCAAAGTATTACAAAGTGCTTTTCACATTACATTTCTTTCAGTATATATATCTATTAAAACATTTTGAGTATCCAACAACCAGTGATTCTATCAAAGTAGAAGACTAAATGTTTAAATTACAACAATCTTAATGTCTAGAATAAGATAATAAAACAAAACATTGGTAGTAGGACAGGTGAAATACTTCTTGCAAAATATCAAATAGAGAAAAATAAAATAATATATAGAAAATGACAAAAGAAAAAGTTAAAATAATGTTTTGAAGTCCAATTTTTAATACTTAATACTGTTAGAGAAAAATACACCACTCAGGATTTCACAGCCCAAGAGAGGTGAGGTTCCATATGCTCAAATCCCAGCCACAGACAGGCTGAAAAGCTCATACCTCCTTGTATATACATGCATACGTGGGCAACAGCCTCAAATCACACACAGTCATTCAGATCACTCTCACAAAGACAAATGGCACCAATGGTCTCATCCATTCAACCTGATCTTATTTTGTGATCATAGACTCTCCTCCTTACTCACACTCACTCCAATTCTCAGTGACACAGACTCCTATATATGCACATATAGGTGAGAACCCCTTTCTGGAAAATAACTAAAGGTGGAGTTCAACTCGCACCCTCATACACATGGGATCAAGACTCCTCAGCCAGGTTAGAGTTAGAAAAGAATTTAACAGAAAGACAGGACAGATGTCTCTGATCAGGTACAATGCATAGCAAGACAAGCATATGGACCATCTCCTGCTTCTACAAGTACAAACCCTTTTATTGCCTTATCCTTCTCTTTTCTGCAATTGTTACTCCACAAATCATCTAACCCTCTCCTTTTTCCTGCCTTTTGTACACCCACGTTTTTATGTGGGTGTGGAGACAAGATTTTTTTTACTACAAAATCTACGAAATATTTTTGTAGAAGAATTAATTTTCTATTTTACTTTAAATATATATATATATAAATTAAAACACTTTCCATAAAATCCCTGCCTTTTTACTCAATCTGGATATAAATGGTTATTTTGGGATATTATACAGAAGTTGAATTTATTCTGAATACTCTTTTGGATACTGAAGTGAATGACAGCAGAGACAGTAATTAGTAGACAGTATACCACCACTTTTCACAATCTGAAACATGACGCCAACATTGCTAGAAGCCCCCTGGACTGGGAGAAATAAATCATATTAAATGAAAGAAAAGTTAGTGTAGATAGCAGCTGAGGAAATATGTACATACATGTATAGAGGCTTATTTAAATTGGAGTCACACAGGTGAAAGTGAAAAAGATTGGATGTCCTGAAATTCAAAAAGATAGATGGAACAGTAAGCCTGTGAAGATGAAGAAACAAACGAAAGTGTCTTTTAAACCTGAGGCTTTTTTACTGCATTGTAAAGTGGAGTTTACTTTTTCCCCTGAATCACTAGTCTCCTTCCCCAGACCCCATGGGAGAAAACTCCTTATCTTCCTAATTAGTATGCAAGCCTTGGCCAGCTGATGTGAAACTTCCCCTAATTGGTCCTTGTTAATCCTTTCCCCATTGGTTCTTCAACCCTTGAATCCTATAGGCTGTGAAGCCCTATAAATACCCTGACCAGGTGAATAAACACTCTCTCTGCTTTCCTGCCTCACAGTGTGTGTGTGTCTCTTTGTCAGGACGTCTGGAGACCACATGGTCCCAAGAGGGGACGGGAAAGGGTGGAGTGAACCCCCCAACTGCTGTAGATAGAAGCTTAAACAAATTTCACAGAAACACACAATAATGCTGAGTTGGAAAGGACACAAAAGGATCATTGAGTCCAACTCTTAGCTCTTCCATAGGACTATTCCCAAGAGTCACATCAAGAGCTTTTTGGACAGAGTCCAAAAGCTTCTTGAACTCTGTCAGGCTTGGTGCTGTGACCACTTCTCTGGAGAGTCTGTTCCAGAGCCCAAACACCCTCTGGGTGAAGAACCTTTTTCTAACATCCAACTAAACCTCCTCTGACACAACTTCAGACCATTCTCTTGCGTCCTGTCACTGGTCACCATAGAGCAGGGAACAGTGCCTGCTCCTCCTCTTCCCCTCACGAGGAAGCTGTACACTGCAATGAGGTTTCCCCTCAGTCTCCTCTTCTCCAGGCTGAACAGACCAAGTGACATCAGCCTCTCCTCATACGGCTTCCCCTCAAGGCCCTTCACCATCTTCATTGCCCTCCTTTGGATGCTCTCTAAGGGCTTAATATCTTTTTTACACTGTGGTGTCCAAAACTGCCCACAATGTCCAAGGTGAAGTCACCCCAGTGCAAAGCACTGGAACAATGAGTGGAACAATCCCCTCCCTCGGCTGGCTGATGATGCTTTTCTTGGACACAGTTGACCCTCCTGGCTGCCAGGACACTGCTGACTCATACTCAACTTGCCATCAGCTAGGATCCTCAGGTGCCTTTCCATGGCACTGCTTTCCAGCATCTCAATCCCTAGTCTATACAAACATCTGGGGTTGCCCCACCACAGGTGCAGAATCAGACACTTCCACTTGTGAAACTTCATATGGTTTGTGACTTTGGTCTCCTGTGAAGCATAAAAAGATAACTGAAAATTAAATTTCCAATAGAAACATCTGTGGTGCAACCACTGCGGATTCAATTTCAGGACTTCAGCCTTAATTTCTAAAATGGTAAAATGAATATAACTTTAACAAAATAAATAGAGATTAAAAACTCAACAGGAAATATCTGAGTTGACATAGATTGATCTCATAAGTGAAAGATGATTGTAGTTCTGGCTTGGTGTGCTCATTGGGAGATAATTGCATCAAAAGTGGATGCGAAGTAGCAGGTTTTATCTGATGCATTTTGCAGACCTATAACAGTAATATTTTATTTTATAGAGTCACATTTGTGAAAGTGATGATGTCATTAGAAAAACAGTTAGGAAAACAGCTGGAATCAAAATGCTATACTAGTCAAGGACATTTTATGATCATGAATAGAAAACACTATATTTTGGCCTTTGATTATTTAGACACTTATATGTTAGAAGTCATGATGATGAACAGATTTGAACTTACTCTGTGTTCTGCTCTGTTTATAAAACAACTACACATAAAACAAATCCCACTGAGTGCTATGCCTCTAGGAACAAGACCTGTTTCTTCCTATAATATGATTACTTAATCTATCTACTTATTGAAGAAAACCTTTTAAGACTGGGAGTTTCTTCTTATTAAGGGGGGGGGAAATGTAAAGAAAGAAGGAAGAAGTCTTTCCAAAAGCTTCAATAACAAAAAGCATATTTAGTAGGTCTGTAGATATGCATAAATTTGCATGAGACATGTTGGAGAAAAACAACAGCATAAAATGGTTATGAGACAATACTAAATTTTAGTCACTACCCAATGATGTGGAGTATTTTAAAAAAAAAGTATATATATTATTTAGGTAATTCTTCTTTAAAAAGGAAAAAAAAAACACACACAAAAAACACACACAAAAACCCCCCCTGAAGTAGATAATGCCATTAACAGAAAAGGAACTATACCTTACTACGAGTCACCTTAGTCCAATACTAAGGTCTGACACCCTGAGTGTGCTCAAAACACACAGGCCAGTCTGGGAAAACTGAAGAGGTGGAGCTAAGAAGATCCCATGTGCAAACAGACCATGGAACTGATTGTACTATTTTTGATCTGTATCTATAAAGGGTGTATTTAGAACTCTTCTCCAAAAAAAAAATATTATTGAGAAATTAGCTAAGAAAGTTGCTCAACTGTGCTTCCAGTTGTTAGTCATACCTTTCAGCTTGTGATCGATCATGTCAGTAATTCAATCTATTTTAGATAAATTCAGATTCATTGCAACATGATCTAGTTGCTATCACTGAAAAAATGCCTGAATGAATAGAATAACTAAAGCACTGCAAAGGGCAGCTATAAAATATTCAGAAGGGACAATGAAGGAGGGGCACTGGCATTGTTCTCCATGAAAAAAATGGACTGACTTCACAAGGTAGTCTTTCAAAACCAGTCATGAACAAGCTGAGAACTCATTGGTAAAAGTCAAGGGCCAAGACCAAAAAGGAAACCTTGTGGTTGGTGTTTACTTTAGGCCACCCAGCCAAGGGGATTCTATAGATGAAGTATTCTTACTTCAATTACTAAAACAGAAAAAATTGCATTACCTAAATGTTGTATTTTTCATCTGTGTTACCAGAAAGCAAACTGTCAATGGTTTCAATATAATACCAAGCATATGATCTTGAGATAAATGAAAGTTATACATCTAAATGATACATACCTAGTGTTTAAAATATCAACAATGTTCCTAGATCTGCCATTCATCCTACGTATACACAGTGGTTTTTGTAGAAGTAACACAGAAAACTTAAAATATTAAAAACCCCATGATTTAACTATAAGTAAACTACACATGGGACACCAAAATTCTCTGTGTTTTGTGACAAACCCAAAATTTTAAGGGGAAAGCATATTAATTCTTATATTTTTCTTTAAAAGTAGCTACCCATAATATTTATTTTCAGAATTAGAAAGAGTTTAATTAACAATGTAATGGCAAATCAGAACAAGTATATCTGACAGACAATAGCAGATCTTCTAAGCGAAAGCAAAACGGAAAAAAAAAAAAATCCTAAACATCTCATTTGACCAGTGACCCAAATGTGTAAGGGACATACAAATCACAGTGACACTTACCATCCTTCATATATACTAATTAGATAGGGTTTTTACAGTATGAGACTGGAAAGTGGCCTTATGGGGTTTTCCACGAACAGACAGCAAAAATATATGATAGCAAAATGATACGATAAAATGTTACAGTTTTTGCTAATGTTTTATCTACTGATTCATTCTTTTACACTAAGGAAAATAAATCACCCTAGTGCATAGTATTTCTGATTCCATATCAGACAACAACAATATCGCAGGAGGACATGGCAGAAATGGCAGTTAGATAGATAGCAGAGACCTGCTTTATGATGACTTATATAAAGCCCTTATTGAGTTACATTTTTTCATTCCTTTCATTCACTGTCAGTAAATATACTTTAGAGTTTCATGATATTTTAAAGTTGTGGGTTATGCTTTCTTCTTTTTCTTATTTTTTTTTTTCCTGAGCATCTGCTAGACTCCATTCTGTGAGGCCTTGAAGTGGGAAAAATCGCTCAAATGCACCTCACAGTGCAGTGTCATTCAACAGTACAAAAAATAGTTCACCAGTTGGGGGTAGAATCATGTAATATGCTCAATTTGTGAGACTTTCAGCACAATTTCAGCACAATTCATCATGAGTACCAGCATTCTCATAGTACCTTTTGTACTCCTTAACTGAAAGAAGCCTGAGAATCTTAAGGATGGATCACAGAAGGCAGAGAATTCTAATTTGCATCACTAGATACTAGGTTTTGGTAAACGTAGTAATGATGGAAAACATTTTAAAACAACACATGGCACTGTAAGTAGAATGCAAAAGAGGGCTCACAAGTGGGAAAATATTTTATTACAGCTTGAATTACTACCTTAGTCTATTCAGGGATAATTGAATATATGTTTACCACAAGTGTCTTTTCTTAATTTTCTTTGGAAAAAAAAAAATACATCTGAACTCAGACTGTGTGACTGCCAGCAAGTTCAAGAAGATATATTCATTCAGTTATAATATTCATGTCAACATCTGCAGAACTATAACTTAATTTCTACAGAATAAGCACTTAAGGTGTAGGTGTAAATACCAGCATCATGTGCTGGATGTTGAGTTAATGCCTGTAGACAACTTGTACACCTATAAATGAAGTGTAATGGTTTTACTGACAAAAAATAATCCCTTACTTTACATCATTCAACTAATTCAGCAACAAAATTAGTAATTTTTTATTTGCTTTGACTGAAATTTTTTCTCCACTTATTATATGTTTTTATGTGGGTCTGTTCATTCAAGCTTTCTTAATTGTCCCTATGTTTGACATCCTAAAAATCTGTTCTATGGGGAATTTGCAGTATTTCTTGATGAACTTCAAGTTGACAAATCATTCTTTTTAGTCAGGTGAATGTCTGAAGACTAGTGAAATGGACAATAGACTTGCTTGACATGTTGGATTCCTCCAGGCAATAACATTCATTTTTCACTTATAATGATATCCTTATTATATGATGCTTACTATACTATTATTTGTATCCTTACTTCTCTATATACTAAGCATACAGTCCAGGAGATCATCAAATATCACCATGAACCACCATGCCATGAGACTCTTCTTTAAGGGCAAGTATTTCTCTCCTCATAGAGTTCTATTCCTTTTCATAAAAATAGCTAATGTGTAGATTTGTAATATATATATACAGGAGCAAAAAATCTCAATTCTGAAACTTCTAAAATTTTGCAAGAATGAGTCAGCATTTAAATGATCCATTGATATATTGCACTGAATAATCAGTTATACAGTACCAACACCAAAGTACACTACATTTTGTTGCTGCCCTAATCCTAGATACCTAAAATATAATATTATAAATAAGTTAAATGAAATGTGAATCGTTTTATGTTTGTTTGTTTTGCTTTGTCTTGTTTTGTTTTTTGTTTTTTTTTTTTACATTTATTTCTTCACATTCTGAATGTTATTAGTCTAGGTTTTCTTCAAAAAATTAGTAACAACAAATATTAGACAGTAACTGTTTAACAGTTCTCACTGTTTACATGCAAAAATCCGAAGTCATTATTCTGTACTCTCATTCTGCATACTATTTATATAAGTAATGCCTCTTCAGAAGTTATTTTTGGAGCCTAATTATTGCAATTTCTCACAGGAAAAGTTCATCTGCCAATGCAGTTGCTCAAACTGACTTTCAGATCAGAAGTTGTCATGCATGCAAAATCTCTTTTCCACATTTTATTTGGAGTTCTTAAGTTTATACTTTTATTGTTTGCAGACAAAAAAAAAAAAAAAAAAAAAAGATTTCTCCAGTCATATTCTATTTCCCCAGGAAATGTCTGCCTGTATCTTTCAAGACTTTTTTTTTTTTTTTTTCATTCTCTAAAACACAGTTCTACATCTGTTTCACAGGGCCACCTGTCAGAAATTAATGTCTTTGAAATAATTTTTAGGCACAAAACCTATTGAAAATTATATTTTTGGTTTTGCTTCTTTTGCTGTTTTGGGTTTTATATATATCTATATATTTCTCTATTCTGTTTCTAATTACATTTAATACCATTTTAATATCAATTCTACAATGTTTCAATAAAATTGACAGGGAATGAAGAATGATAAAAATCAAAATATTGTAAGCCATTAACAAAATTTTAAGGTACTTATTTTCCTGTTTTTATTAATATTTACTTCCTTACTTTTATCATTTTAGACCTGAGCTTCTAAGATATTGAAATGTTTTCAAAATTTTTCAGCTTCTGAGTGCTGTCTGGAAAACACATATGCTCCTTCAGCTTTAGCTTTTTGAATGATACTCCTTGAAATGGCTTAGATTCGAAAACACTTGTTCAGTCTCCTCATTTAGCTGAGCCTTCTTACGTGCTGAAGTTGACTCACAGAAGGCAATATATTTTAGTACCTGGAATAAATCTTAGTTATTGACTTATAGCCTGAAGAAATCCTTACAATGTTCCCTCAGATTTTGAAAATAAATTCAGCTAAAATCTTGTTATAACCAAGGTAGCAAAAAAACCAAAAAAGTTCCCAATCCAAATAAAACCTAGACAGACATATTCATCCAAATAGATTGGTGAGGGAGGAATCTTTCACATGTCTGGGATCTGGAGAGGAATTAGTCTAAATGTGTGTAATGTAAACATGTACTTTTTTAAGGTCAATATCTAGTCTTTATTTAGAGTCAGAAGGCAGCAAACAACTATTTTTAGGCACATTTGATCTTTTCCTTTAAAGTAGACCTTAAAATATAGTCAGATGACTCATGGTCTAAAGCATCTATTTTTTCATATCATCTAGAAGAAAAGCCTTTTTTAGAACATTCATTTGACATCTCCACTTCTTACCATTGCCCTGTGAGGACACAGTTTTTGACTGTGTTTGTGATCTGAGTTATTTTTAATAATAATAATAATAATAAGTAATGAAATTTAATTTTATATAATACTTAAGTGCTTGTCTGGGTCAGTTGCTTTGGACTGATTGCATGATGAGCTCCTTCTAGTTATAAATGAATCAGTGTATTTATTGAGCTTATGTCCTAGTTCAAGCCAGGACAGGGTTAATTTTTTGCAATAGCCAGAAGGGGGCATGGTTAGGACCTGGAAGTTATTCTATACCACCTCAGGTTATTGCTGGGGTCAGTGAGAACAGAGTCTCTGTCTGGGAGAAGGTGTTCTGGTCAAGTAAGCGTGGCAAAAGGAGCAGTCAGGGTAACACTTGTTCTGAGCGTTTGACATATGAATCACTTTCCTTCTCTTTTGCATACTTCTGTTATTAATATCGTTGCTGTTACTGTTTATTTTCTTATCTCATTGCTGTTGCCAGTGAATTATTCTTATCTCAAGTCATGATTTTACCTTTTGTACCTCCAATTCTTCTTTCCATCCTGTCACAGGTGACAGGGGATAGGGGGAGCAAGGAAACTGTAGTATTGTTTGGAGTCTCAGTGGGATCATTAAATTGGGAAGTACCATTCCTAAACCATGACAACTTATTTAAGTGTAGAACACAAACCAAATGATTTTGTAATAAAAATATCTACTGAAATAAGATGAAACATCTAATATATGTAATAATGATTTCTCTTTCTATCAGCTGTTAAAATGCTCCAATCTTAAGAATCCGATTTTGAGAAGAAATGAAACAAACAAAACCAAAACCAAAACCAAACCAAACAAAAACAAACAAACAAACTAACAAAAGTAACCATCAAATCCCCTACAACAACAACAAAAATGCTTAGCTTTTTAGGCTTTAGGTGAGCTGTCAGGAAAATCAACAGCTGGCTTGCACATGATACAGTAGCTCTGCTTTTAATATGGCATGAAATCACACTGTATGCCCCCCTAGAGAATTCTGTGGAATGTATGTTAAAATACTGTGTATCTCTCTTCTTAGAGACATAAATAAATAACTGACTTTTCTCCCATCTGGCAAACCTGAGGCTTAAATTTATTAGATAGCAGGTATTTATATCTTTATTACTAGCTTCAATGTTTCATGTAGAACATCTGTATTAGTACCTTAATCTTTTTCCACTGTCATTGCAGACAAAAAAGCAGAATAAGTATGTATTCTGATCCCATACCCTATCACAATGTACCTTATCAAAAATGTAGAAGGCAAAATGTAAACTGAAGCCACTAGTGATGAAGATGTTAATATAACAACTGACTCATGTTTTATTTAGCTAGCTGTAATGAGGTAAATAAAATATTTTTTCTGTAATATTCAAGGTTGTGAAATTAATGAACTGCCTGTAACCAGAAAAGTTAGTTGGGAAAATTTTAAATGTGAACCAAAATATATGAACAACTGAAAAAAAAAAAAAAAAAAGTTAGGGTTCTGAAATACATGTAGATAAACCAACATGAAAGTAAATGGCTGTTTTTTCTCATGTAATTACAATACATATTAAAAAAGGGAACTTGGTAGTTCTTAGTATCAATTAATATTTAATACTTTTTGGTGCCTGATTGTGATGCTAGTAATCTCTTTTTCAAAAGTATTTAAACCCAAAATAAAATAGTGTTATTATATTATTTAAAGTTGCATACTTTCATGGTCATTAATCTTTTCCTACTTATTTACTTTAAAAACAGATACATAATGCCAAAATTTAAGGACTTAGAACCAAATGCAAATCCCCCCAGAACTTATTCTTAAAAATCTCTTAAAAAAAAGTTCTATTATCAACTAAATTGTTGATCTATATCTAAATTTCATGATGTAATGCACCTGTCAAGGTGTTTCTGATGGTCTCAATCAAATAAGCACTCAAAAACTATAAGGCATTTAATTAAACCATCATTTATTAGTGCTAACTTGAGTAAACAAACAAAAATGGTGCAGATAACTTTAATTCCCTTCCATAACATTCTATATTATGCTGAATTGGAAGAATCTCCAATCTGGGGAAAGCACATGGCACAGAGTATATCCATGGAGAGGTTCCCTGGCTTTTTGGTCTTTACAATTTTGATAGCATGCTGTTAGAAGACAACTCAGTTGAAACGTTCACAAGAGAACATGCCATTTTACCTAACAAAAAGAAAAGGAAATGCAGGTTTTGTAGCATCATTGCCAAATGGGAGCTGCCCATGAGTCCATCTGTTAAAATTAGCTGCCTAGGCTTACTCGGTGGCCAAGGAGTATGTTTGAAACAACACAGGCCTGAAGGCAAAGTGCATAGCACAGGCCTGCACGGCCTCACGTTACTGCTGGGTGGATCAGTAACTCTCTCGTGCAGCAGCCTTTCTGTGAGAATCACTACTCACCATTTTTGGTTCAGTAAGTGCATGCAAGTCTTTATAAGAAAATTAAGGAAGAAACACAATACTTTCATAACTACACATATAGAAAAAAAATAGTTCATTTCCTGAATATTAATTCCTTTGAAATTAAGTAGGGTGCTTTTCCTCTCCCTCTCCCTCCCCTCCCCTCCCCTCCTTTCCTCGAATCTCCTCTCCTCTCTTTTCTCTTTTCCTTCTCTGAAGGATGTATTTGGAAATCTTCTGTGGAAAGTCTATTATAAGGACTACAAAAGGCAAAAATATTTTTGCAGAAAGAGTCAAAATGATGGTATTTTCATTTCTACTTTTGTATGTTACTTCCTGAATCTGTGGAACAGATCCCTGTTCTCAAGGAAAAATAAATTGCAGGAAGTAACGAATTCCTCTGCAGGATGAAAGGGAAAATGTTTCCAAATTCTCACTGTGAATCTTTTTTCATTTAGCCTGAAAAATCAAAGCCAGCATAGATTAACAATATTCATAAGTCTCCATGTGCTTTTCCTCATACACTCGGTTTGATAACACCCTCACCAGCTTAGATTTACAGCAAGCTTTAAGTTAAACTAAACAATTATTAAGTCAGCTTTGTTAACAGAGTTTAATAAAATGTTGATTGCAATATATTTTAAAACACAGTCTTGCTTCTCTTATATTACTCTAGCTTTTATACCAACATATCTCACTGAAACCAGTGCAGTACCTTGAGCAGGAATTGTTACTTCATTATTCAGCCTCAAAAAGACAATTATAAACGTCCTAATTTTGCATCCTTCTGGTAGCAAGTCAGTTTTGTTTAACTAAACTGTGGGTTTTCTTTATACAGTCACTGATGTGGCTAGCTTTCTTTTAAAGAGCATGTAAACTCTTTTCCATAAAAATTCAGGAATTACAACATTGTTTCCGTCTGGAAATACCTGACCTGTGGCAGTAAACATTGTAACATAGATGTTACAGCTAAGACCCAATAATACTATGTATCTATGTACATTAATCTCTGCAAACATTTTATTTCAGCTTCTGTGCAACGTGAAAGGTGTTAAAGTTCACTTGCTTTTATAGAAATAGGAAGAAACAATAACTATAAAACATGCCAGTATTTCAAATATCAAACTGAATTCTTCTGGTAGTACATTTTAGGAGAAAAAGTAAGATTACTCCACAAATAGATCTTCAACGGAATAACTTTAAAATATATATAGATACATATATTCTCATGCTCCACAGATTCAAGGTGGGGTTACGTGAACATTCCTATTAGATGTTATCTCCACAACAAAGGATGGTTATTTTATCATGTTTTGAGGAAAAAAAAGATGACACTTGGGGATAAAGAATACATTGACTATGGCCAAGTTTGACCTGTAAAGTTCTCCATAGTGAGGCTTTTATAGAAATATAATAATATTGCTACTGATGAAGAATGTCTAACATCCCATTGCAATGTAAACAATTAAATTTACCATAAGAGAATTTAGACCTTCAGATTCCATCAACCATATTGAATAGGGGGGAAACACATCTGCTTAAAATTATGTCTAGTGGCTGGATATCTGAAGAACTCTCAGGAAGCTGATGAGTCTGATACAGATCTTAAAAGATTTTTTCTGGATCATTAGCTAACAATCAGGTAGCTTACTCTAGTAAGTCTAAAGTGGACTGAGATCCTTATGATAAGACCAATGACTTGTGGGTTTAGTTTTGTTTTTCTTTTAATAGCTTAGCAGTGTAAATTCCTAACCAACAGATACCACATCTAGACATTATAATGTAGGAGTATATGATCTGGTACTGATTTTCACCCTTGGTTTCTGTAATCTTACTCTGTTTTCCCCATCCTTGTGTGTTCAGAAGTGTTTTATATAATTCATTTGCTTGTATCCAAAGTAGCTCCCAGAGGATGTTCTAATTAACTTGTCTAATGTCATTAACCTTGTGTTATGATCCAGTTATTAAAATTATTAGAAAGATGCCTCTGCCTGAATTAAGGTGCAAATGAGACCATATGCCAAAATCAATAGAATGGGCTTTTATTTAACAGTAAATAAGAGGTTAAGAGAGAAGAAAGAAGCAGGAAAAAGTAGAGGGGAAGGGTGGGCTGGGAGAAAGAGAGTGACAGAGAGACAAATTAAGTAGAAAAAATATCACCACTCTGTGGATTCTGACAGCATCCCATTGGTCCTCATTTTTTGATCTTCTCAGTGGTGAGAGTCATGTCGAAGTGATGGTTTCAGTCTGGATCCATTGAGGGAATCCTAGAGTAGAGAGGGAAGACCAAAAAACACAGAGCCCATAGAGATTTATATTATTTATATTATTTCCACCTTAGGCTAGGTGGAAATACCCAAGTAACTTCCCTGGAGTGAGGAGTTTTACACTGGATCACAGGACATTTCAGAAGTCTTTGACACGTTCTAAGGTCTTGCAGCTGACTGTTATGTCAGCGTAGTTGAGTCAATATATAGCCCATTATGGCCCATTAGCAGTCATGAATACCTTGAAGCTTCATACGAATGTTTTGGTGCTTCTCCAGAGGGGAGTTATCACAACTGAGTCATTTGTGTAAGGACAAAGAAGTGCTACCCCACCTCACAGGATCTGCTTCTTTCCTTATCTTTCCACACTGAGATGGCATTTAAAAGTAGTAATCACTACAAACAGGTAAATAATATCTACAAAGTAATTCTCATTCTTCTAATTCTGTAACATAAGCAGAGTTACCAACTGAAGCAAACAATAGGTTACTTTAATGCAAACAATCTTTTCAAAACGAGTTTCATCTAAATGCTTTGATAAAATATCTTTCCCTGATACATGCAGACCCTGATCTGTCATGATTAAGCGTTTCCTTGAGGTTTTTAGTGAAGTTTCATAAGCTTTCATCATTTTGATGCTGCAAACATCTCATGGACATGAGGAAAAAGAATATAGTTTAAAATGTGTCAAGAGTGAATATTCAGTCCTTGTTTGTTTCATTGAGGTGGCAAGCAATATAATCAAATGTCCTATGCCTTGCTGGCACTTGAACACACTCTTTTTATCTGGAAGTGCACCTGTGATTTAAAGTTAACCATAAACAATATTCATCCCTTTCTTCTATAAGTGCCAACTTATTAGTTAAAAGCCTGCTGCCATATGGTGAAGCAGTACTTACTGAGACAGAAAGTTGGGGGGGGGGGGGGGGGGGGGGGGAGGAAGAAACAACCA
>JAWWMP010000001.1:74510580-74557831 GCA_035047865.1 Dendrocincla tyrannina
GGGAGAGGAGGAAGCAATCAAAGTAAGCTTCTAAAGAAAAATCTTTCAGAAGAAAAGTTTATGTGATGTTCAGTAACAAATAGTGACATCAGTTTGGCATTTCAGTTAAAAAAAGACATTGTGTATGAAAAAATAATAATAAGCAAAATCAAGGAATAATTATATGCTTTTCATGATGTTCTAGTCTTGCTGTTTGCAGTATACTGACAAAGCTTTTCCATCATAAATTGAATTCCACAAACACTGTATTTGCATGAGTTGGCAGGACTAGTCTGCCCAACTTGATCAAACCATTATGGTAACTTTCAAATTTCAAATTAATCTCTGCTCAGGTGTCATGACTTAAAATGAAGATGCTTGCAGCTGTGTCCTGAAAGAATAATTGGAGCTTATTTTGATTGGAGTTGCAAATGTATTCATTCAATAGTTCACTTGTAACTGTACAGAGATTATTCATGATAACTACCTCTTTAATCTAAATCAAGTGGAAAATCTAAAATCAAACTGCACAGTGAACTGTGAGTGGCTTCAAGTTGCACACTCAAGCTACCAGCTTTAATTCAAGGCAACTGTCCATCTTATAGTGACAGTAACATATGCTACAGTGTTCCTTAGTATGAAAATGAATAGCTGGGTATGAAAATGAATAGCTGAGCAATCATACACTTACCCAATAAGCTGCAATGTTGTCATCTAGTGAATTGGCCAAACAGCTAATGCAGTTTGGCCTACCAAATATCTAAAGTCAGGAGGAAGTCAGTTTTTTCTCTTGTCAAGAGAAAAAAATCACAGCTACTCTATTTGGAGGGGAATACATTATTTCTATTGGTTTGATTAAATGGAGAGCTACCAGCTTCTAATTTGCTTTACCTTGTTCTAATTTAATTTACCTTATTTTTATTAAGTTGTAGAAGTGTCAATTCTAAACATTTTAAAGTTGATAAAACAATTAAACACTATATTGAGCTAGTTTCTTTTGTTTGTTCCGAGTAATCATTGAAATCTTAGAAATCATAGATAAGCTTGCATTGGAAGGAACCTTGAAAGATCATCTAGTTTAGACCCTACCACCTTGGGGAGGGATGCTCCCCACTAGAGCAGGTTGTGCTCCTCCTTGCATTACAGCACAATCCTCTGGCATATCACCTACTCTTCTCAGTTTGGTGTCTTCTTCAGACTTGCTGAGGGCACAGTGTTACACCATCCAGATCATTAGTGAAGATGTTGAACAGGTTCTGTACCCAATATACACCTCTGGGGTACAGTGCTAGTTACTGGCTTTCTGCTATCTGTTTATCAAGTTAGTCAAGCCTGATTTCCTCTTGGTGAATACATGCTAACTATCCTTGATTATTTCCTCGGTATTCATATGTCTGGAAATGGTTTCCAGGATTAGCTGCTTCATCAGATCCCTAGAGAAGGTGAAACTAACTGACTTGTCTTTCTCCAGTTCTTCTTTCTTTATTCTCTTAAAGATAAGAGTGAAATTTCCTTTCCTCCAGTCCTCAGTCATTTTTCCTACTCACCACGATTATTCAAAGATTATTGAAGGTGGCCTTACAATGACATCAGTGACCTTCCTCAGTACTTGTGTTCTTTTCATAAGGGTTTATGGATTTATGTATGTCCAGATTGTTTATGTTAAAAATATTCCATTTAAAATGTGAATCCATTCTAATTTTTCAGTCTCTGTGATGAGAAGAAATCTGAAAGGATTGACACAGAACTAATTATACATTTTTATTAAACCTTAAACATTCTTTCTCTCAGGGAGGAGAATTGAGAAAACATCTTTTTTTAAAAAAGGATTAATTTCTTAACCAACCTGTAAATTAACTGATGGACTCTTCCAGTGATAGTGTCTTAGTTCAAGGAAGAACTAAGATATCTATGTTAGCCAAGAAATAATCCCTCTCCTTTAAATTTAGAAAAGAGAACTTTAATTAGGAGAAATATATGTAAAGGAAAAGATAACAGTTCTTAACCACAACACACATATATATATATACATAACAACAGTCTGCCACAAACCCCTCTACCCCCAAGTGACAAGGCAAAACAGTCTAAAGGAAAGGTCCTCTTGGCTACTCCCCAAAAAGGGAAAATGTGATTATATCCACGGACAGCGGGTGACACTGTCACGCCCAGTCAGCTGGACTCTCCCCTCAGGCGAGGTAGCAGGCAGTTCCCAGGTTAGTTCCTGTGAGAGAAAAACGGAAAGCAAAGCAGCAACAATCCTGTGTCTGCAGGGGCAGGGAAGCCGGAGCTTTCTCCCACTTCTTTTTTTCCTCACGGCAATCCTTGTGGTGGTTATGAATGCTCACGGATGAAAAGAGTCGAGTTGAGAAGGGAAAAGAGGAACACCATCCAGTATCCAGTGATGCCGGGATCGGAGTGTGTGTCCCCATCCTCCTACTCCGCCGAGCGCTGAGCTCTCTGACCTGTTGGTGCAGATGATGGCTATGGTCTGGTCGGGAGTGATGGTCGTAGTCTGGTTGAGAGTGGTGGTTTCCTCCTGTCAAGGTCCTGCTGTTCCTCTGGATCTGACGAGATAACCTCAAGGTCTTCTGAGCCCAGTTTATGTACCCTCAGGGAGCACCCAGTCCCTCCCCTAGGGCGGGGACTCACAATGGGTGAGTCAATGGGTGATTAACTCTGTGAGTCATGGAGTATTGTTGAACCGCTGATGGCCCATTAGCAGCCACACCTCCTCAGGCTGGCTGTGAAGGTGCTAACGACTGCCTGGACAGCTGCTGTAAATGGTCCATTGTTCTTGGGAAATGAATAGAGGGGGTAGAAGATAAAAAGTTGCTAACAAATGGATATCTGAAGGGCCTGAGCATTAAACCATGGGCAGTAAATGAAGAAAGAATTTACTCCCTTCAATGAGATAAGAGTCTTCAAGGATAATGACTAAGGACGGACAATTGCAGCTGTCTGTAATCCCTTCCTCCCCTTTCCAATATCTGGAAAGACTCTCCCAAGGTCCTACAAGACTTGCAGATAACCTTTTTGTTCCCCCTAGGTGCTTTGATGTAGACAAGTGTTTACCCTATGATGTAAAGCAGGCACTGACTGCTTAAACCCTAATTAGCATTAGCTAATCCCCTCATTAACATGTCTTACCCCCTCATTAACATACCCCGTTTCTCGGCTCTATATATTGTAGAGAGTATCAATAAAATGTCTCAGTTTTTACCCCCAAGCTGAGAACGTTTAGTTATTGACCGACCGACAGTAGAATACATAGCTTTGATCACCCCCACACATTGATAACTGGCCCCTCCTGCTGAACTAGGACAGATAGCTTATTATCTTTCCTTGCCTAATGAGAGTATTCATAGGCGAAAAAAATTAAGGTCATCCAAATTGTAAAAATAATATTATTTAATTGTGATATTAGAAAGGTGAGTAAACAGGTATAAAAGTTGGTCTTCAGATCAAGAATCTTGTTTGAAATTTCTGTGCCTCTATGCACTAGGAGAAAATTAGAAAATTCAGAAGAGAGGGATGAAAGAAATATCTCAGATTCTTTCTGGTCTGAATCAAATCAAGGCAATACAAGGTTGAAAGAGGAAACTATTTATCAGTTGTGGATGTGTCAGCTGTTCTCTCTTGGATCTCTATACAGTCAGGGGAAAGAAACAAATATTTTAAGGGCATAAGTGTTCCAACCTACTTTTAGATATATCCCTCAACATAAATCATGACCTTAGAGCACCTTTTTCTCTCAATTGGTTATAAAAAGATCCAAGGATGACTAGCTTAGATGTGGAGGTATTTTTTTTCTCATACTTTTAATGTTAGATAACAAATCCCATCTGTTTTTTAGTTTCCAGTGAGAAAACTCCTGAGTTGTGATGAAGACAGCTTAATAGATAAACCAAAAGCCTTGCATGCAAACAAAGCAAAAGAAGGAATTCATTCACCATTTCCTATCTGCGAACAGGTGTTCAGCCACCTCCAAAAAAAAAACGTGAAAAAGAAGGCTCTGGAGGATCCTCATTGCAACATTCCATTACTTAACAGGGCTTATAGAAAGAGGAGTGACTTTTTACACAGACAGATAGTGACAGGACAAGGGGCAACAAGTTTAAACTAAAAGGGTAGAATTAGACCAGAGGTTAGGAAGAATTCTTTACTGGTGAGGCACTGGAACAGGTCACCCAGAGAAGTTGTGAACGCTCCATTCGTGGAAGTGTTCAAGGTCATTTTGTATGGGGCACTGAGTAACCTGATCTAGTGGATGGCATCCCTGCCCATGGCAAATGGATTGGAACTAGATGACTTCTGAGCATCATTGAATTGATTTTTGGTCAAGCCTACTAATAGAAAACTCTGAATAAGGAAACAGATTTAAATACTTTAATTTCTCCTACTTTAGTTGCATAAGTCACAACTTCAGATAAACACTGCTACTAATCAGAAATTCATTTTTCAAGACTTTGTTTCAGAATCAGTAAAACTAGACTGTCGCTGACCTACTGCATATTTTATTTTGATTTCATTCTTGTCTCCAAAATGCTTAAGTAGTCTGATCAAAACCAAAATAGAACAAACAACAAACTCTTCCTTTAAATTGCCTTGTTCAATCAACAAATCAAGAGCAGCACCTTCTTTGTAGGGAAGAAAAAAAAAGTTAGATAAAATACAAATTTAGATTAAACTCAAATAGAAATAGTTATTTTCAGAAATCTAATATTAGGGTTGTGCGGCATGGAAATCTCAATCTTCCTCCATAACAAAGGGAAAAGCTTTTTTTAAGGTGAATTGCCACTCTTGTTTTGAGATAGAATTAACTGTTCTATCTTTTTGTGAACAGAAGAGAAATCAAAAAAAAATATTTTAGACTATAAATGTGATCTTCAGGCACAAAAAAATAATGCAACTGCCAGTAACTAAGGAATTTTCACTATAGAATTTTGGTTTTTTGTCTCAAACTCACAAACTGGACTGTTGATTGTCTATCCTATTTATCCATCAGTTCATTCCATTTGTGTTCTTTACCATGTAAATTAAATTTTTCCATGGCTGTCACTACAAAGGCAGAAGCTCTATCCAATTTAGATAAAAGCTGTTCAGTGTCATCTGGCATCAGATTATAAACTGGTGTTTTATTGGCATTTATATATGGATATAGATGATTCATGTTCCCAAAAACTTTAAGACAAGACTTTCTAACATTGATGTCTTACCTTTATGTATTAATTTCAGACAAGTTGCCCTTAGTGTACTGAAATATTGCTGTATGTTAAGTGTTTTTCCCTACAACAAAACCTTTTCTAAGTCTAGACCTAAAATTCTTATAAATAGGTTGAAAAATAAATAGGCTGAGGATATCAGAAAAGTTAAAATCAGGTGTAGTAATGCCCTGGTTAGCACCCTAATATTTAGTGCTTTCTTTTCTTGTTGTGTGTCCTTTTTTCTTATCTTAGTGATCTTATTTTGGCCAATTCATTCTTTATAATGATGCACAAATTGTGTTTATTTATTCGTGAATGAGGCTACTTCACTTAACAAAAATACATACAATATGTGTGTACAATCAACTGATCCATTTAGATTTGTAATTAAACTTTTGCATTTGTGTGTTGTGATTATACATTTATTTTAGCTGAGTCATTATGCCTTTCCTTCAGGAAAGAACTTGTAGATTAATTACCTTCACCTCAAATAACACAGTTAGTTTGATAAGTGCATGAGGAAAGGAAAATTGTCTTGTAACCAAGGAGGCATAACAGAGGTTTTTTGTAATTTAAATGTACTGATGTTCAAATATATAACAAACTGCCCTTAGGTAGTATTTTGGTTTGGTTTTGTATTTGTATTTTTTTTTCCTTGAATTATCTTCTAGAAGAATAATGGACAGATTTTATCCCTAGGCTAGTAAATTTTCATGACTTTTCATCTTCCTGACTTACACAGTCTGCCAAGGAAAAATGCAGAAATCTAAATCCCATATGCTGCAATAAGCTATCCATTAGACCACTCAACCTGAGACTAACCTCATTTTTTTAAAGGAACAACTAGTCATTAAAGAGTGAAAAGTCTCTGCTGTTCTCCTGTTGTGCAAAACACAGTGGGATTATCAGGAACTGCACAAACAAACCATACTTCTAAATAACAGTCAATCATCATACCATTCCTTCACTATCTTATTTTTTTCTCCTGAGTAGCTTTTAGCTTTCTTGCTCATAACCATCCTTACAGTTCTGTATTGACTGAAGTGATATTTGGTTATCACGAATATACTAACACTTTTTTTCTCTCAGCTGGACCTATGTATTTTAAGCAACCTGTCAGATAAAATCTATAAAATATAGAAAAGTTAGGGGATAAAAATTACAATAGACAACAATAAAATAAGGATATGCTAGGCACTCAATTACAATTTCAGAATCTGAGTATTTGTCTCTCCATTACCTTTAGATGATAAAAATATATACTTGTATTCACCAAATATGATAACCAGAACATGAATTATAAATAAAATGTCATAATTGTTTGTTACTGGAAATTAAAATTGAATTTTGATCACAAGATGATTCAGCAGTTCAATTAACTATTAAATCCAGAACAATTTTATAATAATAATACATATACATATACATATATGTATACATATATTTATACATATAGTTCAATTGAAAAGAAAATTAGTATCTTATCATCATGAAAATCAGATTTTCATAATTTTAGCTAATAAAACTGGGATGATAACTGTGGTCATGGAAAGTTTAAAAAAGTAATTTTCAGAATATTGAAAACATTTTACTAAATTTTGTGGTATACTTTCTACTTAAGAACCATAATATTGTTGACACCACAGCACTTTAAAAATATCATTTTACTAAGAGTAGGAAAGATATGTAGATGAAATCATTTGATCACGTGGGGAGACCAACAGAAAAATATGAATATACAGGCAAATAATTTTTTAAAATGTTCTGTGAAATCAGTTTCTAAACCTGAAAGGCGAAAAAGTTCTCATCAGAAATCATGTGAATTTCTTAGCTTCCACTACTAAATGAAAGCTACTGATTATGTTGTATTTCTGCAAGTCAGGGTCTTATAGAAATATTTTCTTGTGGAATTAAAATCCTGACAGCTGGCTTTCTCCAGTTTTGCAGTTTTTTCTTGCAGGTGCAGGGATTTCTAAAAGGTTTATTTAGGAAATAGGACTTGAGAAAAAAAAAAAAAAAATCTGTGAAAGCTTTGAATTTTTGCATTTGTTACTTATTATAAATATTAATAAAATATTCATGCATGCTGAAATGTTAAAAAAACCCCAACTTACCAATTTAGCAGTGTTTCTTATTTCTCCCAAAAGAATCCTTTGAAGAGAAGTTTATAAGTGAGTTTTAAATATATTTATTTCCCTCACATTTGCAATGAAATACACTCAGCTGATATTGTAACTTACCTTTCTTAAAGTAGTTTGTGAATCTGAATCTCTAAAACACATTTACTACTCCTCTTTTCCTTAAGTAGTCAACAGAACAGAGAATTGTGCTTAAAAGGACAGAGTGGGAAACAGGCTTGACTGCAATATAACAGTTAAACTCTTGTTTGTTCTCTTGAAAGTCCACTAGTCTGCTGTACTGAGTGGTAATATGAAAATTGACAGTGCCTTGAAAATAAACTACTGATAATTCTGCCTTTACTGTAAAAAAAAAAAAAAAATTGGAAATCCTTTTTTACATTTGATTGATTTAAAACTTGAGGCAAATAATGAGTAAAGATCATGAGATAGGTAATTTTTTGAGAGTCAATGAAACAACTACTTTTTCTTTAAGATTTCTGAAATCAGCCTTGGTAAAAACAGTTGGGAAAAACAGTTTTTCTTCCCATCTTTTTATGACTGTTCTTGAGAAGGTAATATGAGAAATTACTGTCAAAATAAAAGCTTTAAGTTATTACTGGAAAGTTAACACAAACTAAGATTATTACTGGAAAAAAACCTTTTTCTCTGTGATGTTAAAGGCATGAGTGCATTTAAAGAAAAAAGAAAAAAAGAAATAGAAGATGAGGCAACAAGTAAATAAAATCAGTTAACCTGGCAGAATCACCTTAAACTTTCTGAGAAATGAAGACTTTCTTTCTTTTCACAAGTGTTGATAGCTATCAAGGTTTAGACAAAAGGTTTTTGATTGTTGCTCACTAGAAGTTCAATATGTCATATTCAATATGTCAATCTCTATTATCATCTTTATTATATTTATTAAATTACACTTTCCTGTATTATTTTGGTAATTTTTTGAATGAATGAGATCTTTATACACCACATGTGCTCTTCGTGCTATCTGTCATCACATATCAAATACCGTTTTCTGTAAATTAATTAAAAATCATTTTTCTTTGTCTCTATGGCAATACATTATAAAATTATTCAGTGGCATGTTCATATGCACTAGTAAAATTAATTTTCCTCAATGTTTCTTAATTTGTTTTTATTTTATATTCATAAAAATAGTTTCAAAATACCATAAAAAATTTCCAAGATGTCTCAACTTCAGACATAAACTGGAATTATGCAATCAATTTTTATTTACAAAATCCAAAAAAAGTTTTAAAAATAATTTCAGTTTTGCAAAAAATCAATAGTATATAATGAATGCATTTCAATTAACTCTTTAGTTAAAAGAAAAAAATAAAGCATCTGAAATCATTTGAAAAGATACAATATTTTATGTTAATTCTATTGAACACACTTTAATTCCTATACAACAGTAAATCTGATTTGAAACCTCTATCTTTCTGGTCTATTCTAATGTCACATGTATAGATAATATATTCATAACGATTTGGGTTAGTGCTTCTTAAACTGTGCTCCATGGACAACTGATGGTGCAGAAATCCATAATATAAGCTCTACATGTTTCTTAAACCACTTGAGTTTAAAACTGGATGATTAATGGGAATGGTTTTGTGAAAGAAATGTTGAGATTTAACAGTGACCTGGAGAGACATTTTGTTTAAGAGCACGTAGTTCAACAGAAAAGAATCTTTTTTCTAATATATTTTATGAAATCAGACTTGAATAAAGATTGTCTTAAAAGTATTTCTACTATAGTAATAGAAATTAGAGTTATCTTTACAATATTTCCACAGAAGGAAAGGTTGCAGGCCATTCAAACCTTTCCATATCTTTTCCATGGCATCCCTAGGCAATCATTATTCCTTCATCTTTTTATTCTGTAAAAATAACTATCTCTGATTTTTTTTTCCCTTTCCACATTTCCAGTTACTTCACTTGTGTTGCATATTTAAGCAAGACATAAAAATATGATTATATGTTCCTGTAATCTTTTATCTTGTCAGCTGGGGCAGAAGACAAAGTCTCCATGTACTTCAACAAGGCAGGAGCTGGACCTTCAGTTATTGTCCAAAATGTGTAAGTATTTCTAAAGGATACTTGGAGTGTCTGAGAAATCAAACCTTCTTTGGTCACTTAAAGAATTTGGGCTGTCTTTAAAAAATACAGTGTTCTTTTTATTTCTGCTAATGTGATCTGATTATTGAACACTCACATGTAGCTGTGAATATTGAACTTAATGGTGCTTTGTTTTCCTGCAGTGCAAGCTCTTGTGCACTGGAAAGGTGCCTCTTCTTTTTTGATTCCAAGAAGACACAAACACTTATAAGCTAGGCAAGTATTTTATCAATAGGCAAGAAATCATCACAGAAAAATTATAAAATCTTATATTCCTTCTCATGGTGAAAACTACAAGATTATACAGTACTATGAAAAACACTGGTGTATAGGTCTGTCCAGCTTATCCAGGTTAGCCAGTTGTGGGGTCCTTCTCCCAGTTCAGAATCATCTGTAACAAAAAAAAAAACAGTACTCAACTTCGAGGAGCCCCTTGGACAATATGTTTTAATGTTATCTCATTAAGAAAGTTAGTTCCTGAAAAAAATAATGTAAGACTTCAAGCAGACAAACCAATAGTCTCTCTATGTATTTATTATTAAATACATATTTCTCTCTATGTACATTGAATAATTGTGCAATAAGTATGCCTGCATTTATTAAATTAGATACACCTAGATTAAACAGTAGTCACACGGTATCCATCGTACAGAGACATAGACCTGGATTACCCATTATGTGCATCAGTAACTCAATGTACAATAATCTTTTGGGCTGACAACTACATAGGTTCTTAAGGGTGATTGGTTTTGGTGTGTAAGAAAATATAAGAAAAACATTTTTCCCCTAGTTAACCCTTTGTAAGGTCTCTTCCCTGTAGATATCATTTAGTTTCTTCTAAGAGGTAAGTTTACACTGTGATTCATTTCCTTAACAAGGTGTTTATAAACTACTTGGATAATGCCTCTTTTCTTAAAAAAAGAAAAAAAAAAAAAAAGCACAGTACTAGTATTTTTTATAACTGTGATGATCTAAAGACATGGACAGTCACATTTGTAGTTTTTAACTAAGGACATAATTGGGAAAAAAAAAAGAAAAAAAAAAAAAAGATGAAACCCGTACAACCTCTCAGAGATGGCATCAGTTCTCTAAATAATAGAATATTGTAATTGCAGCTATCTGCACAATTAGATGGAATAACTGGGAACAAATGAAAAGAAAAAGCCTTTAAGCAGTATTAAAAGAATATCTAAAAGTCAACCTAAATAGACCAAGACAGACAAACAAACAAACTGACAACATCAGAGACATTATTCACATCAGAGAGAAAAAAATCCCCACCATATATATAAAATAAAGTACAAGAAGTCAAATAATAAAAAGTAACAGCAGTAAGATATAAATAAGAAGCCAATATCTCTGATAAATACCAAATGATCCTGCAAAACAGACTCAAAGAATGTTTAGCAAAAACAGAACAAATTTTGGCCCCAAAATAGACTATGAAGAACAAATGAGACCAGAGTTTCTTTTGTGTACTAACAGTGAAAAAATGAAGCAACAAGGGAGAAGAAGAAAGGACGGGAGGCCTTCTTCATTTCTGCATCCCCTTGTTGCCAAGCTCTTAAACCTGACAACCTTAACCCCTGTGACTAGGACCTATCCAGGATCCTAGCCATCAGTTCTAAGCCAACATCAGTTCAATGGTGTTGTATACTCATAGCTATTGTAAAAGTTAGTATATGTTTCATAGAGAACTAATAGTTTGCATATATAATAGCAAGGTTTAATAGTGATTAAGAACTAAGCACTTGGAATATGTATTGTTAATTAATCCAGTTTCAAAACAGTTGTTTTGAAATTTGAAAATGTTCTGGTTTTCTGTCTTTAACACAGTCATATTAAATCTCCAATTTCCTAAGTATAGATATATCTCAACATTCACTAACAAACAGAGATTAAGCCCTGCAAACAATAGTGAAACATAAATTTTCAAGTGGGAGAAATTTGACAAGGTGTAATACAAGGAAGAAAAATTAAATCAGAAACAAAACCAAAATTCTCCCCTAAAACCCAAACATTTTTAAAGATTTTAAGATGGTCTCATGTTGAAATTTTTAGACATTATCAGGGACTGCTTGTTTAAAATGGCAGAAAATGTCATAGTTGCTTTCTCACTCAAGGAGATATGTACAGATATAACTTGGACATCCATCTTCTTCATTGCCAAGTCCAAGAGTGTCTAATGCAAAGAGCTTATCTCATGATACATCAAATAATCACATAGTCAGGTTTCAGTAAAAAAAAAAGTGGTGTCCTATGTCCATTCATTTTATAGTCAAACATTTAGCGTGTTTCAATTATTTTGCCCTGCATGATGGTTTTTTTTCAGTTAAGAGAAAACCAGCATGTCATAGGGAAGACTCATTTTTTTATCTTCAAATCATTCTTCATGATAATTTTCTACTTGCAGATTTCTAAGGCAGATGGTAGGTTGCAACACCCAGTGTTGCTTTTACATGGTAATTTCCTTCTGTAGAACTTTGCACATAAAAACTATTTGTTCAGAATTATAACCATTGCAGAACTCATTACCACTATATTCTAAATCATTTTTGGAGATTATGTTGTAACAATCAAATTATGTTATATTATTTAGGAAAGAAGAATGGAATATATTTCTAGTATAAATACTGAAATGTAAACTAAAATCTTTGCTTAAAATACAAGATGGTTGCGAAAAGGAAATTTCTAAGGGGGTCACACATTTCATAACAGTTTATTATAAATCTATTCATCCTCAACTGAAAGATTTTGTTTTCTAGATCTTTGGTGCTTCTGCTAATGCTGTAGGGTTATTCTGGAATAACTACAATAATTAAAACTGATTCTTTGAAGTACTATTTCTGACAGAGATAATACAACCTTTCCTTCATTTATTTAATTGATTGATATATTTTAGAATAGTTAAGATGTTGTTTTAATCAATCAAAATGTTGTTATTTTGTTTCTGATATTAAATAGCTGCAGTTTTAGTTTACCTGTACTGTTGCACTCAAAATTATACATGTAGAAAATGGAACTAATCTTTAGGACAAGAGAAGTATTGTTTGCCTAATTAAATTCTGCATTACCAAATAGAAACACAACAAAGAGAAAAAATCCAGTTACAATACGGCTAATACTATAAAGTGATACAGGAAAACTCTTTGAAAATAACACAATAAAAACAGTTAAACTGTAGTGCCCCTCTGCCACAAGGTTCTGCTCACTTTCTGAGATGGTTCTGTGAGTCTTCAAGTCATCAGTGACAATTTCCCTTGAGCAAAGGGTGCTGGAGCCCTACTATCAATCACCCCCATTGCATCCTCTTTTCTGGGAAGTGGTCAACAATGCAGCACAATAATCATTTCCCAAGTCCCTCAGTCTCTTTTTGACTATTTTTCAGTGTTTCTTGGTGACAGTCTGTTTCTTCCTCTATGGTTGTCTCAAGGTCTAGAATTCTCTGGCCAGGTCTGTTTACCTTGACCATCTATCATTGTTTAGCCCCAGCCAGTAACTAAGTACCACACAGCTGCTCATTCCCACTCCCACTTCCCATTGCACCTCCCCTCCCCCAACCCCTCCCCCTCATTGTGGAGTGAATCAAGGAAAAAAAGAAGAGTAAACCTCATGGGTTGAGATAACAATTTTATAAATGAAAAATAATATATCATATCATATCGTACAATATTGTATAATATCATATATCATATCATGAATGAAAAAGAGAGAGAGAATTAATACCCAAGAGAAGTGATTCACAGTATAATTGCTTACCACCTGTTGACCAATGCCATGTCTGTTCCAAAGCAGCAAAGTGTCTCCTGGCCAAATTCCCCCCAGCTCATATACTGACATTATGTAGTACAGACTACCACTTTGACCAGTTCAGGTCAGCTGTCCTGGCTGTGCTCCCTCATGGCTTCTTGTGCACCTGCTCACTGGAAGAGTGTGGAAAGCTGAAAAGTTCTTGATTTAGGGTAAGCATTACTCAGAAACATCTAAAACATCAGTGTTTTACCAACATTATTCCCATTCTAAATCCAAACACAACACTGAACAAGCTACTAGAGAGGAAATTACCTCTATCTCAGCTGAAACCAGGACAGCATCACTGTAGGGGGTTTGTACGCACTCAAATCCCCATCACATGGTCCCTGGACCTGGCCCAGATCCCTCACAGCCACATCTCTGTCCCTATTTCCTCTGCTGGACTAATTTCCTAGTTGACCTTCAGCCTGGCCTTGTGCCCATGGCCCTCTCCAGCTATTCTGGGGCTGTCTGACCCTGATTCCCCTCACCAGGCCTGAGCCAAACCACCTCCCACAGGCTGATGCTCTGTCTGACCTCAGCTTGTCCCCATCCCCACAGAGATGCCTGCTGATGTCCTGGGTTATGGTACCCTGTAACAACAGTTAACAGTTTGTTAAATAGTGACAACTGTGGTGTGTCATTAGCCTTATCCACAATTGTGAAGTCAGACCATGTTAAATCATAATTAACCATAAAATATTTTTTAAAAAAGCCTACTAAAACTTGTTTAAGTTAAATCAAGTCCAGATAAATCCTGAGACACTGAATACTCAGGCTAGTACAAACCCTTTGACCTTATAATAATAATAGTAGTAAAATCATATTTACTGGGCTACAACATTAACAATGTTTTAAGAAATAATCTTGAGAGGTTTTATTAAGGTCTAATGTCATTTCATTATGTAAAACTAAGACATTTTTATTGCCTGATGTGAAGACTAAGAAAAAGTGAAATTGTAGACAAACAACTATAATTCTACCATGGGATACATACAAATTTTGGAGCCAAAGTCAATGAGCAATTTCTAATCTTTTTTAATGCTGTTTCTTCCACTGGATCACCTTCACCTCACTTCAGCATATCCCTCTATGACAGAATATGTACATCCAGCACCAAAAAGCAAACTGGTATTCTGTTTTAATATCTTCTATTCAGCCTTAGAACTATTAGCTGTAATTCACATGTGTGGAGATATTGGACCTACTCTTAACTCTAAAGTGTACTTTATATAAAGTAATTGATATAAACTGAAGACTAAACTATTATTCTGTTCTCATGTCTGTACTTTTTCTTCCATGCTACATGTACCTATATTTTCATAAGTTGTCCCAAACACTCTCCAAAACTCTCTGGTTTTCTTTTGTCCCATTGTATTAGACCTTCAGATGTCAAGAAGATTGTAATGTTCCTATAAGAGCTAGAATCTGTTGCCTGGAGACCCTTTTGAGATTTTTAAATTTTTGTCTGTTTCTTAACCCTCGTTGGACACCCTGTAACAAAATCCTTTCACACTGGTACCCTCACTTCTTATCCTGACTTACCTCCTAAATTGTCTGATAAACTTTCTACAGCAAAACTCCAAACATTTGAACAGCTTCTTCATATAAAGGACAACCTGCCTTGTCTTCTTCTGTGCCTGTTCTCTCTAAAGAACCAGTATCCATTAATCACAGCAGTCCAGTCATACAAGGTATTCCACCTTCTCGCAATTATCTTCATGGTGTCTGAGTCCTATCTCCACACATGTTGTTCTCAGGGTACACCAGACCTGGCTGTCGCTGCCCATCCTCCAGGGCTTCCTTCACTCTGTCCATGGTCCAGGACCCCATGTCAGCCCCCTGGAGCCATCAACTCTTGCTCTAGTAATGCCTGCAGCAGGGCTAGTCTCCATATCACCTGCTCTGCCTGGTCAAGGGCCCCCTAAGCCAGGCCCACCCACAGGCTCACAACCTGGCCTAGCTTTAGCCTGGCATGGCCCTAGGAAGAGCCTGATGACTGGTGCTTGGACTGCCCTGATAATGCCTGGATGTCCTGCTTATGGATGAGGGGTTGGGATGGGCCCTAGATGCTAGGTCCTGCCTGGCCACCCCACCTGCCTTGTGTTAAGGAGCAGTCCTGCTCCTGTTGGAGAAAATCCTTCAAAATTTTAATATAAGGGTAGAATAGAGTCGTGAGAAATATTACATCAATTCAGGTATAATCCAGTTCAGCTATAGTTACTGAAATTAATTAATTTGCAGATTGAGTTATGACAGGTGAGGACATTCTGTATTCTCAGAATTTTAAATCCATAGGAAGCCCACAAAATAATGATACACACAATTCCCATCTTCAATATTTTTTGAGACTGTGTTCTGTGGAAAATAAAAATAACATGATTTCAAAGGGTTGCACTTTCAAATCAAATTAAATTAAATATCAGAGGCATCAAGTGAACCAATATAAATGATAAAATTTATCTTGATTTACATAGACACCTTTACGATTTATTTTCCTGAAACACTGCACGGTCCTGCTTCTTAGTTTTCACACTGTTTAGTTACTGTATTCCTGTTATGGGCAGGTCTATCCATGAAAGGAAACTTGATAAAAAGTAGTGATAAGTGTTGTGCTGTAAAAAGTGTACTGCTCAAAGCACCTGTTTTGTGAAAGAGTCATATTTTCATTTACATTCAGTAAAATTAACATTATTAATTCTGACAATTTGGGAAAAAAATGTTTTATCTTTTATAGCAGTGGAAATAGTGGGAAGAAAATCTTTACCGCTAATGAGCTAGACTTTAACATGCTACAAATATAAATGAGTCTAATGGTTAAAGCTGTACTTTGTTAAACAAAAAATATATATAACTGATTTTATTTTAAGAGTCTGAGACAGATTTGTCCTGGGGCTTACAGGTCAATCCTAATAAAGCTTACCATCCAGCAGTCAAGTCAGAAAAGAGAGTATACTGGTCAATCGTCACCCAGAAAAGTTAGTGGAATATATCCTAATATAGACAAACACAACAATAACTTGACCTTGTCTTTAATGAAATAACTCTTTCATTTTTGTTTACAATTTAAAACTTTTTTTTTAAAAAAAAACCTATAATTAACCCATACATGAAATATATATAACCATATATGCAACACTATATATTTAATTGTATAATAAAACTGTGTATTGAAATGTAACTTATATGGCAGTACGTATGGCAGCTTATACGGCTCAGTGCTGTAAAACCCCAAGATGATATAAAAAACTTCACGGACAAAAATATCTAAATGTATAGCTTATCTTCCCTCTCTAGAGCATGTCAAAACATTCTGTAATCCCCAAATAGATTTGCAAGCCTCCCCAAACCTTGTGCTTATCAGGTAATATTAGGGAAAAAGTTTTAACAACATCAACTGCTTATAGACAGGTATTTTGATAGGTATCTCAGAACAAGTCCATACATTCTTAAAAATAAATGAAATTTCTCTTTATCTACGTTCAAAGCAAACTTCAAGATGATTAACTAGGTGTTCTGACTCTTACTGAGATGGAGTTAATTTTATTCCCAGCAGATTTGTGACTGAAACACTGATAACACACCAGTGTTATGGTTATTGTTGGGTTTTGCTTGCATGGCATGAAGGTATTCTCTGCTTCTCACCCTGCAGCAGCTGTGAGCAACATTAAGAGTATGGGCAAGAGGGTGGGAGTGAACATAGTAGTGAAAGTAGAGACAGAGTGACAAGGAAAAAAAAAGTTCTTCCATATTCTATGACATAATCTTCAGCAATGAGATCGGGGAGATAGTATTTAGAAAGCAGTTGTTGCTCAAAGAATCACTGGGCATTAATCTCCTTGTAGGACAAGGTGAGTGGCTACATTTAAATTGCTTGTTTCAGGGTGTGTTGTTTTGTGTTTGTTTTTTGTTATGGTCTGGTTTTAGTTTTTTTTTTTTTTTCTCTTTTGGCTCACATATTAAATGTTGTTTTTTTTTTTTTTTATCTCTACCCTTGAAATTTCAGCTTTTGCTCTTCTCCCTCACCCCCCCATCTTGCTGGAAAGGATGATAAGTGAATGGCTGTGTGGGTGCTTAGCTGCTGGCTGTGGTCAACCCACCAAAATACTATTTAGAGACAATGTGGGTCTTGAAGGGTTTTAGACACAAGATTCATAGTTGTTGGAACTGTTTAGCTGCTACTTGGCAGGTACTTAGTTTCTGTTATTTGTCACAATATTGGCTCGTTAGCCTCTGATACTGTTCTTTCACCTGCTCTGTGATGTGGTCCCTCTCTTGCTATACACTGAACTCCAATCTAGTTGCTTTCAGCTCTTGCTGTTAGTTCTGGGGGTTTTTTTATCACTTTGTCTGGGAGTGCTATGATAAAAATACTGGCCTTTAGCTTAATCTGCTATTTAGGTCCTGCATTGATGCCATCTTCCTATGCCAGGAAACAAATTGAAAAGAGATTTAACACTTAGACTTTTCTCCTCTTTCCCTCTGGAAGTCAATTCCCTCCTTCCTTCTCTTCCTCTGGGACATGTTTTCTGCCTTGTTGCAATCACTCTTCAGTTCTTTGAATTTTTCTATGTAACTTGAATGCTTGTATTGGTGTGCACTAAGAGTCTGGTTTTGTGTTTTCCTAAGGTTAACCATCCATTTGGGAATGCTATACAGGGATGTACCCTGATATGGATAATGGGTGGCATAGTATGAGGAGAAATTTAGAGAGGTACTTACAGTGTTTTTCCCCTCCAGTGGTCTAGGACTTCTTGTTGGAATCAGTGTGGTATCCCATTGAAGTGGCAAACCATATGAAGAAAGATACCTTGCCTACACCAAAGAGATGCAAATTCTAGCACTGTGTTAGAACATATCCTAGACCTACCAAACCTGTGTTCTGAACCCTCAAAAGGCAAGAGGGATCTAAGGACATACAAGTGAACACTGTGGTTAACCACGACTCAAGCTTCAGCTACAACAGTCTCTCCTGTAGTCAAGAAGAAACAGTGGAAGAAGAGGTTAACTTGGTTAGTAAGGGAGGAATCAGTTCTTTCTGAGATGGAAGGAAAAGAAGAATTAGAAGAGGCATTGTTCTCTGCAGCTGAAGCAAAAAAACTGCTTTTCATGACCAGGTTACTGAGAAGATATAATTTTTATCCTCCAGAAATTCATCAGCAGAACTCCAGCAGGGCAGATTTTTGATTTATGAAGGTGACAGTGGAAGCGCTTCAGGAATTCCAGGCATACAGAAGGTGCATGCTTAAGTCATCATTCTGTGCCTCCAGAACTAAGAGGGAGTTTCTCAGGAAAGACTTGTAAGTTATATATTACTATGTTGTGTGTGCTGTAATTTTCTCACCTTTTCTTCACCTGTGTTTTAATGATACAATCTACTTTTAATGCAGCTGAAGAGACTTTCTAGTTTTTTGGTTTGTTGTTTATTTTTGTGTGTTGTTTTTTGTTTAGGTTTGTTTTGGGGTTTTTTGTTTGTTTGGTTTTTTTTAAGTGGAAACCAATACATATGCACAACCAAACTGGCTGTCAGTTGGGCAACAATTTCTAGTGTGAGGTCATAGTTTGCCTACCTTGTGTTCTTGTGTTTCCATCTTTAGGTTAACCACCACCAAAAGACAAAGTCTGCAACTCAGTTGCCTACTGTTATCTGACATTATTATAGGGTATGTTTCTTAGTTTCTCATGGTTAGATCAGAGGAGGATGGTCACCTCTCCCAGACATCTGCATACCATCTCTATTTGGATGTTTGAACAGTAGTACATGAACTGACATGACAAGTTTTGAAACTTCAAAACTCTGGATTTTTTTTTTTTTTTTTATTTCATGCTTTAAAAACATCTTATAAACTGATTGTATGTGTGAAGAAAAAGTAAGTGAGAAAAAGGGCATGAGAAGATTTAAATTTGGGGAAAGGATGGTGTTTTCAATCACATTCTTTGATTTCCCACTTGGATTTTTTTTATTTTTCTTGTTTCTGTGCACTTGTTTTCATAATCATTGGAGACTTTCCCCCTTCTTTTTAGCTAAAATTCTGAATAAAACCAAATATTTGTTATTTTTTTTTATTTTATCACTTATTTGATTATTCTTGTTTAATATATGATAATGTTTTGTATTTTATATAGTGGGGAAGCATTAATGATTTCTTACAATACATTACTTATGAGATACAAAGGGTAGAAATTGTTTACCCTGTAAAATTCAAGTTCAAAATTTTAACTCTAAAAATATAATGCAAACGATAAAATCAATACTAAAGCTTTAAATAAACTCTTTGTGGATGTCGAAAGCAAAATTAGCAGGAGACAATGTCTCTTTACATGAAGAACACCAACAACTGTTCTTTCTGAGGATCTAGTTTACTTTCTATAATTTAATTAGCAATTAAATCAGGCATAAATCAAAATTACCAGTTAAAACAAAGCAACAAGAGGCTTATTTCTTACTTAACTAAATCAATTGTAGAAGGAACACACCCAGTTTTTGTATATGGCTTGCTCAGTAAGGGGTTTTGTTGGTTTTGTTTCATTGGTTGTTGGGGGGGGTTGTTGGCTTTCTTTGGTTGGTTGGGTTTTTTGTTGTTTGTTTGTTTGTTTGTTTGTTTGTTTTTGAGTCTCTGTGTTTTTTCAACTGTCTACAATCTCAAAAGCTGAACAATGCTGAGTAGTTTAGTCTCATTTCTCAGAGGTATGATGTTCACTGTAAATGCTGACTGTAGATTACTTTCAGGTCTTCACTTCTAGTTTTCCTAGTCAGCCATACTGATCTTTTCAGAGAAGATAAATCTTTCTGTTCTTGTGAAATATCAGATCAATATGGATTATCTATTATTCCTTAATGCTGGCTCTACAGCTATCCTTTCTAACACACACTCTAACATGTGGTCTAAGAACACCCAGGAAGATATCATCCTGTCTTAGTAATGCTGAGGACTACTATCCTCCAAGGATCTCATCTCTTTATTAGCAGTTATAGTAACAAGATCTGAATGACACAATCCTGAAAGCTAAAGCCTGAGAATGCTATTTCTGAGGATATATCCACCAGTTATGGGTTAGGGATTTAACTTTCATTTTATATCAAGGAAGACTGAAAAATAAATCTGTCTAACAGGCCTCTGAGATTTTTTTTTCCATTTTACAGAGTTTGCAGTTTCTTGTGATACAATTTCTGAATTCAAAAATATCTCACAAATTTCATATCCCTCAGTGAGTGTAATTGTTGTTGTTGAAATGCTTATGAACACTAGGTAAACATCTGATCATCTGCCTCTAGCACCATTATCTTTACTTTTCACTGCCACACCCAAAAATGTGGGCACAATGTGTATCTTCTGTTGCTGATAAAAAAATGGAGATAATTTAGAGAACACTATTCATTCTAGTTCAATTAACAACTGACGTGTTTCCATGGGGTACCATAGAAGGTACTGTGAATAGCACTTCCTGCAGCCCAATCAAGATAATTCATTCTTGCTATATGGCAAAAATCGGTGTTTGACATTATCTTTTATGGCTGAATTTTGCTTGTAATAGTAGAAAAAAAAAAATCTACCTGAGAAACCATGGATTCATGTTCAAAGCTAGGTTATCTTTTGATTGGGAAGTAATTCACTTGTACTGGCACTGGCTGGGATGGAGTTAACTTCCTTCATAGTAGCCTACTTGGTGTCCTGTTTTAAGTTGCTGGTCAAAACACCAGTATTTTGGGTATTGCTAAGCAATGCTTAGAACAGAACATGGCTTTGCAATTTCTTCTTTTTTTTTTTTCTTTTTTATTTCTTTTGAAGTTTTTGTTTGTTTGTTTGTTTTGTTGGGATTTTTCCCCCCTTGGTTTGTCTTGTACAGAGCAAGTAGTCTGGAAGTGGTCAAGACAGTAGGAGGGAACACAGGTGGGACAGATGACTCAAAATTGGCCACTAGTAGTAGATGTAGTAGTAGTGCAGTGGCACTGTCCTCCAAGGTGGCCTTGTTTGGAGGCTGACTGGACATCAATCTGCTTGTGAGAGAAGGTGAATGATTGCTTTTGCATCACCTGCTTCTTTCCCTAATTTTTCCCTCTATCTTTTACTTACTAAACTGTCACTGTGTTGACCCATGATTTTTTTAGTTTTTGCTTTATTTCTCTCTTTCATCCTACTTAGGAAGAGAGAGTGAGAGACATAGTGGGGGTGATGTTGAATGGGGACAACTCATGCAATTCTGCAAAAGTGTCAACATTGTTATTGATAACATTAGCCTTTGAAAGGTTTTTTGTTTTTGTTTTTTTTTTTGTTTGTTTTGTTTTGTTTTTGGTTTTTTTGTTTCTTTGTTTTGTTTTGTTTTTTTTTTTTTCTTTTTTTCAGATTTAGCCTCTGAAATATGTAACAGATTGGAATTTTCTGTTTAGTATAATACTTTCTATGCTATATATCTGCAATTTATAGCAATTAAAAAAAAAAAAGAAAAAGAAAAAGATCAAGCTCATAGGTGTCTTAACTGTAAGAGAAGTAAAAAAATAATAATTTTTGGAGAATTCCATAAATAGAAAAGGCATTGGAAGTTGGACTTGCTTGACCGGATTTTTATCTATTATGTACAGTCTACATTCACTACAGTTAAAATGGAAAAATAGAACAACTAAGTGTCTTATGTCATACTTGTGTAGGTATTTAAAATAAGTCTTGATGGTTTGTTTTCATATGTTTGAGTGTCTTTCTTTGTGAAAAAAATAAGCTTCATTATTTAGGAGGTTATTCTGGGAGGTATTGAAAGCACCTGGGTACGATGCAGTACCCAGTCAAAGCCAGCACAGCTTCATGACGGGAGAGTACTGCTTGTTGAACCTAAATTCCTTCTACAATGAGATAACTTAGTTGATCTAGAAAAGCCAGCAGGTGTAATCTGGTTGACAAGGTGGTGTTAGGCCAAAAGCTGGTCTTGATGATCTCAGAGGTCTTTTCCAACCTGGTTGATTCTGTGTTTCTGTAATACTTTTGGATTTCAGTAAAGCTTTGGATACTGTCTCTTGCAGGGTCCTTCTGGGCAAAAGGTCCTGTGCATAGCTGGATAAATGTGTTATGCAATGAATGAGCAACTGGCTCACAGGCTGGGCAAAAAAGGTTATAGTGAACGGGGTCCAGTCAGTAGTGGGATTCTGCAAGGCTCCATCTTCAGTCCAGTTCTCTTTAACATCTTCATAAATAATTTGGATGCAAGACTTGAAGAAATAGTAATTAAATTTGTCAATGATACTGAATTGGGAGCAGCTGTCAACTCCCAAGGGTAGAGAGACCTCAATGAATTAGAAACATGGGCAGTTACCAGTTGTATGAAACTGAACAAGGGCAAGTGCCTGAATCTGCACTTGGGACAGAATATCCCAGATTGTATAGACTGGGGAATGAATGAGAGGCTGTAGAACAGCCCTTCCAGCTCCAGCATCTTATATGGTTTTATGATTCTATGAATTTATTTCATTTTTTTTCCCCAGTGTTCTGTTCAATTAGCTAAGAATATTAGCCAGTCTATGTTGCTCATTGTCTGTGCTGGATATTGTAACTGTTGATATAGTTACAAAAATATAGTTACAAAAATGCTACAAAATGTAGCATTTGTGGATGCTACATTTTGTTGATGGAGTCTGTGTACCTTGCCTTTAGGGCTGTATCATTTGAAACCGTTAGAAAGATCTATAGATTGCTTCTTCCTCATAAGTAATTGCATAAACTCAGTTACAGGACTCTGTGGGATGTAACATGAGACAGGTAAGGGGGAAATGATGTAGGGGAAAGAGTGGTCTCTTTACACATAAGAAGACACATAATGTTCTTCGTTAAGAAGAACAAGGTCAGATGACAAAGATGACAAAGTGAAAACTTTCCATGAGGAAGGTGCTAAATAGTACTGAATTTAAAATTAAAGGTGTAGCCTAAAGGATTTGCAGGGACACAGTGAGTAGAAACAGATAAGTTTCAAATCTTTTAATTTTATTGTTTTATACAAAACACTTCAATTATTTACATTATAAAGATTTTCCTTCTTTTGTTTTAGTTCAAAGGAAACCTAGGTGTAAATGTTGCAAATCTTTAGGTGTTTCTTTTCTCCTTTTAAGGAATGTGTCCATTTCACACTGACCAAAATTCTGCTGCCATCCATTAAGAGTTTAACCTCACAAAGCTTTTTGACTACTGTGACAATAAGATTATTCAACTCACAAAGTAGCTACCCTGCTGGCAGACAAGCTGTGCATAGGAAAACCTAAAGTAAACTTGTCATAAAATAATCTCAGTACAGCTGTGCATTTGGAAGGCTACATAGGAGTTTGGATGGTGTTAAATGCAAAAAAATACCCTACATCAGGCCAGGAGATCAAATAAGGGTGAGGCTATCTTCCCAGAGTTGTAGACACAGTTGTTTGGAGATGTCAGAATTTCAGCAGTTCCTCTGAGGTGACCATTCATTTCACATTAGACAGTAATGTGGTTATAATTCTGTGAGCAGTTTCTAGCACTCATAAACATGAACTTCCCTCATAGCACCAGACACCATCACTAATTTTGAATAGCTTGGGTTTTGAACCTTGTTTTAATTTTCCTGTTTTGTTATTCCCTTTGTTATTTTTTTTTAATCTAAATGTTATTGGATGCAGGCCTAACTATTTGCTTCATTTATTGAGAGTTATAAGTTGTAAGCCAGTTTCTTCAATAATTAGATATGTCAAGTATAAACACAGAACTGAAGAAAAGAAAGAAAAAAAAATCAAAGAAAAATAAATTCAGAATATATCTGTTTCATATCAGAAACAAGACCTGGCAGGGTTAATCCCAAACAAAGCAGAGCACAGTGTATACATACATTGACTTCTGTGCAGAGTCTGGCTTCATGTATTCAGCCCATGCATAGAAATAAAGCAACACAGCTGGAGCCACTGTCTGGAAATAGCCTGTTATCAGAAACCTGGCATAAGTGATGAAATGTCTCAAGAAAGGAGTATGTGTTGTTCATTTTAATGACAATGACTTGTGTATAAGAGCATCTGGAGCCTGATAATAAAGTTTTGCTTATGTCTCAGTCTGTGTGCTTTGTTTCGTTGTTATTCACATGATTTAATACAACATTAATGTGGACCAAGTTCCACTAAACTGGAAAAGAATCATTAAAGCATTTCAGAAGTTAAAAAGAAAACAAACAAAAACCAAAAAACAAAACCAGATTTAATTCTCAGTGTTGAAATTACAGTTATCATGGAATCATAAAATATCCTGAACTGGAAGGCACCCACTAGAGACATCAAAGTCCAGCTCCTGGCCCTAAATAGAACAACACCAAGAATCACACCATATGCCCAAGAGCATTTTCTAAAGGCCTCTTGAACTCTGTCAGGCTTAGTGCTGTGACCACTTCCCTGGGGAACCTGTTCCAGTACCCAAACACTCTTTTCATTACAGAATTTTTTCCTAATATCTAACTTAAACCTCCCTTGACACAACTTGATGCCATTCCCTCAGGTCCTGTCACTGGTCACCACAGAGAAGAGATCAGTGTCTGCCCCTTTGCTTCCCCTCACAGGGAAGTTGTAGGTTACTGTGAGGTGTCCCTTCAGTCTCCTGTTCTGCAGGCCAAAAAAACCAAGTGACTTCAGCTGCACCTCATATGGCTTCCCCTAATATACTTACAGTGAGTCCTCTGTTGCAATTAAAATTGGGTAAACTGACAACACCCTTTCAGATTTTAAAAAGATCTTGACTGTTGAAATTGTATTTCTAAAAACTGTAGTTTACTTATTTATCCTAGTGTTATACTCAGTTCCTTTTCCTAACCAAGAACACCATGTCTTCTATTGTTCAGCTTGATTCTTGTCAAAGAGATTGTTGTCTGCTTGGAAAGGAAAGAACTAAGGAGACTTGTGAAGAAGGTTAAGTTGGAGTTTAAACAAGAAAACCTCACAACAATTATTTGACTAAAGAGAACCCTGTAATACTGCTGCTTCTGACAACTTTTCATCAAACTTATTTAAAGCAATTAAACAAAACACCTGTTTATGTGTTGGTGACTGTTAGTTTGCATAATTAAATATTTATTTCTACCAATAGGAAAGAGCACAGAGAAGAAATTGTGGGTGGGGGAAAACCAAACCTATCAGAAATACAAGTCCCTAGTCTAGTCCTTCCAGAGCTGTTCCTGGACACTCTCATCCCCATGGGCCAAGGACGACACCTGTCACACTGAGTCAGCACAGGATGCTTTCCAGATCATCTTCAGGACTGGGGGAAGGTTTTCCTAATGCCACGTTTAGGTGAGGAACCAGAGGTAGAGAAAGTGGGAATCAAATAGAAGTTGAGAGGTATCAATGTGAAAAAGCAGAGGGATCAGAACTCCTTGTGTGTAGGGCCTGGTTTTGGGCTCAATAATCTTTGTGGGTCCCTTCCAATTCAGGATATTTTTTGATTCTATGATAAAAAATAAAAAAAAGGGCCAGTCTATTAGAAGCCCTTAGTTGTTTATTCTTAATATTACATGCATGCTTGCACAATTCTCAAAGTTTTTTTTAAATATTTCTGAAGATCTTATATATTCACAAACCATGTTAAATGAAGACTGACACTCCCCATGCTCCATCTCGTCTCCAACTTGAACATAACCTAAAAAAAAAAAAAAAAGAGAAAACTGTAATTCATGAGGAAAAAAACTAAAACCAACATACCATATTGTTCTAGAGTTTTGAGAAGAAACAATTCCTTAAAAGAATTACTGATCCAGGAACATGTTATAAAATTGAACAAAATTTTCCTGGCTGCATCAGGTCTACAAAACAGAATGGAAATATTTGGGAAAGTAAAAGTTTATTCAGTAAGTAGTGAAATTCAGAAGGGAATGGGAAAAGAAGAATCACACTTGGAAATACTGAAATGGCACTAAGGGATAAATTATCAGTTAGTTCAGAAGTTTGTTGCTCTCTGCCACATGGTTACAATGGAATTGTGGGGTTTTTTTTGTTTGTTTTGTGATTTTCATTGTTTTTTAAGATCTTGATATCTGTCATTATCTACAGTTTCATTACAGTCAATGTTTTCAAAACCAAAGCTGGTGTAGTAAGTTGTAGTTAAAACAACTATTTGTAAATAAAGCTCTCAGAGGACATCATATATCTCTGGTTCTGTATAAACCAGATGTGCAAGATAAAATATTTTATAATATTAAAAAGAAGCTTGAATTGAAATCAAATATTTGGTTTTTTTTTTTTGGCTTCATAAAAGAAAAAAATAATCTAACCAGAACTATAATGCAATACAGACAAAACTCCTTGTACTGCTGAATTATCAGTTTCTGCTATGCTGTTTAACATTTTACTGAGGAATTTAGTTATGGACCTCTTCATAATTATTACATCATCTTTACCATTCTAGCCAGAAACCTGTGGTCATATACAGAAATTAATTTCTTATCTATAATAATAAAAAAAAAGGTTCTTCTAAATATCTTCTTTTCAGTGGTAAATCAATTTTTATACTTGATGCAAATATACAGAACTAATGCAACAACCTGGACAAGCTCAAGAAGTGGGCCTATGGAAATCTTACGAGGTTTGACAGGACCAAGTGAAAGGTGTTCCACCTGGATCAGGGCAATCTCCGATATCAATCCAAGCTGGGGGATGAACTGATTGAGAGCAGCCCTGCAGAAAAGAACTTGGGGTGTTGGTGAATGACAGGGTAGACGTGACCTGGCAAAATGCACTTGCAACCCAGAAACCCAATTGTATCCTGGGCTGCATAAAAGCAACGTGGCCAGCAGGATGAAGGAGGTGATTCTGCTCCTCTGCTCCACTCTGGTGAAACCCTGGCTGGAGTGCTGCATCCAGCTCTGCGATCCTCAGCACAGGAATGTCATGGACCTGTTGGACTGAGTCCACAGGAGGGCCACCAAGATTATTAGTGGGATGGAACACCTCTCTTATGAGCAGAATCAGTTTTGGTCAGGCTGGAAAAGAGAAGGATTTTGTGTGACCTAATTGTGGACTCCTAGTACTTAAAGAGGGCCTACAAAAAAGAAGGAGAGGGACTTTTTACAAGGGCATGTAGTGATAGGACAAGGAGGAATGGTTTCAAACTGAAAGAAAGTAGAGTTAGATTAGATATGAGGAAAATCTTTACTGTGAGGGTGATAAGAAATGAAATAGGTTGCCCAGAGAAGTTGTAGATGCCCCATCCCTCAAAGTGTTAAAGGCCAGGTTGGGTGGGGCTTTGAGCAATTTGCTTTAGTGAAAGGTGTCCCTGTACATGGCAGGGGGGTTGGGACTAGATAGTCTTTAAGGTCCCTTCCAACTCAAGCCGTCCTATGATTCTATGATTTTATGACAACATACTCTTAGCCTTCATGTGACACTATGGTTAAGATAATCTAATCTTGTATCTTTTAATATCAAAATCTTATTCTTCAGTAATACTGTGCACAGCAGAAAAAGAGAAAAGTAACATTTTCTGCAAGTATATAGGCAATTGTTCTTAGAAACACCATTCTGTTCTTTATCATTACTGCACAAAGGATCTGATATAAAAATCAATATTTATAAAATGTTTACCTATATGTGGGGAAGAGCCTGCAAGTACAAAACTTGCAGTTAAAAACCTTAACTCTTAGAAAAATAGTATACACTTTCCTTCTCTTTCTCTCTTGTTCTCTAAATGTTAATTTTATTCACAGAAAAATACTGAGAAACTCTCCACATAAGTCATGTTTTGAATTGCAGAAAACCATCTTCCATTTCTGAAGAGGTGTCAGGGTAACAGCTAGATGTTATTTTCTTGTTGGAAGAAATGGATGTGGGTAAATATATTTCATGTTGCTCATTGAATAATTTAACTACTTTTGTTTGTGTGACTAAGCTCATGACTTTTAGATTGCATTCTTTGTTAAATGGTGGGCAAATTTATTTTCTACATCAAATTAATTGTTTTTTTTTTCAGGTACTGCAGTGTCTTAAAACATTTTCCATGGGATTAGAATAAAAGATCTAGTATAAATGTTTATATATATGGACTCATAAAGTCATACAAAATCAAGCCAGACAGCAATAAATACTTGAAAGACAAAGCAAGAAAGCAAAAATCATAAGGAATCATTCATAGTTTGTATGTATATTTTTCAGATGCTCTTAGAATGCAGAATAAGTGCAGAAACAGCTGAAATAAGCTTAAAGAACTGGCCCCGTGATTCCCTACAGTTTAGTCATTCCTATATCCTGGCTATATCTGGTTGAGATTTCTATACATGTCATCAATATCTTTTAATCATGAATTCTTTCACTCTAAATATACACAACTAACTCCTGTTAAATTTTAGATAGCTTTCCCTTATTCATTCAAATGCCTTTGTCATTGTTTATTTCCAGCTGGCAACTAAGCACCACACAGCTGCTCATTCACTCTCTTCCAATGGGATGAGGGGAAGAGAATTGAAAGGGTAAAAGTGAAAAAATCATGGGTTGAGATAAGAACAGTTTGTTAGTTGAAATAAGAGAAAATGAAATAGTAATAATTATCATAATTTTTAAAATTACAATGAAAAAGAAAATAAGACACAGAGAAAGATAAACACAAGAAAGACAAGTGATGCCCAGCCAGCCCCTGAGTAGTGGTCCTCCAGCCAACCTTAGCCCTAGTATGCTGCAGAGCATGATGCAATATGGTACGGAATATCCCTTTGGCTTGTTGGGGTCGATTGTCCAAACTGTGTCCCCTCACAACTGCTTGTGCATCCCCAGACTCCTTGCTGGTGGGGTCATGTGAGGAGCTGAGAAGGCCTTGAGGCTATGTGAGCACAGTTCAGCTATAACAGAAACATCTCTGTGTTATCAGCACTGTTTTCAGCACAAGTCCAAAACATAGCCCTGTAGTAGCTACTATGGGAAAAATTAACTCTCTCCCAACCAAAACCAGAACATTTTGTCTCCCCTTTTGTGTCAGTTTTGAAAGAAATTCTGTGACAGTAATTCTTGAGATTCTTTAGGAAGCTTGTGGCTTCAAAAGACAAAACCTTTTCAGCAAGGATGCATAGTTCATCTTTGTTCCTAGCTCATATAAAAGAAGAGTGTAAGGGTTTTCATTTTTCAGAGTCAGCCTGACAAAGGAAAGAGAATGAAAAGAATGGAAAGAAACACCTAAAGACATAAGATGGGACTGTAAGAACATAGCATAATTTCTCTTTCCACATACAGACCAATCCTGGAAATGAAAAATGTCATTATCTTGTAATAAAAGAAATGGGAGTAGCAGGAGGAGGAATTGGTGGAATATGTACAATGAGCAGAAGCTTTCAAATTTCACCTCACCTAGGTCTTGTGAGAACAGTTGCAGCTGCCAGGCAATCGAAGGCTTCACCTGCTCTACTCTTTGAGGAGTATTTTAAGCAAGTTCACAGTTAGACAGTAGCAACTCTTTCTGCTCTGCTTATGTTGATACATCTGTCAGCAAATTCACTTTTACAGATTTCAAGAATACTCTGAGTTGGAAGAGACACACGGGGATCATCAATTCCAACTTTTAAGTGACTAGCCCCTACAGGAATCTAACCACAACCTTGGTGTTACTAGCACCACGTGATAACCAACTGAGCTAATCTCAGGATCCTTTTATTTTACATTTACCTTTTAGACTTTAAATAATGTGGATTTTAATATTTTTTTTTTTTTTTAATGACTAACAGTATAATCTAGATCTTAGATAAATGGAGGAAAATTCACAATAACTTAAGTCAATTCAAACTTGTTAAAAACTGCTGTGGCAGCTATCATCACATATAAATTTGGTAATACTCTATGTTCGGATTTATCTGGTATTAAATTGCTTGGGTTTTTTCTGTAGTCACTGAGTGCATTATACCAAAAGCTGCTTTCTGATCTTAATCTGTATGACCACCTAAGCTACGTAGCAGAGTTGTAAAGCAGAGAGTTTTAAGGTATATGCACAGATATAAGTAGGAAATGATTTGATTTGTGTTGGTAATAACAAAGTATAGATACCCACAGCAAGAAAATGGAGTCGGTGTGCATTAAACCAGTGGAGGGAGAATAATAAACTCTATTACTAAAAGACAGAAGATAAATACATCTTGTAAACCTGTTCAGAAGCAAGCAATTTGGAGGAATTCAAAATTAAAACCCTAACATACCAAGTGTCTGAAGCTTTTTACTTCCTAGTTGAACACTGGAAAGATAATGTAGAGAATAGAATTTGTAAAATTGTAAAAGTCAAGGTATGTTATGAATGACATCTATATTGTAAATCACTGGCTAGTGCATTAATTGCTGACTGCAGGTCAAGTTCAGATGAAAGTTCTGTAAGTTGAACAGAAAGTGGAGCTACACATAAAACTAAGCAACATCACGAAGTCTAGGAATAACACATTGCATGTCCTGTTCAGTTTTAGAAGGACAAAAAAGGAGGTATTAAAATTTCAGGAACAAAAGAAAGAGTGGATAATCCACTCTTCCAAAAAAGAAAAGAGATCATAAATGATTGCAATCAATGAAATGCACATAAATTTACACTAATACAAAACTTATACAATTTCAGTAGTTTATAAGGTGATTTAAAACTAAAGAAAGCAAGCTGTGCAGAAGGAGATAACAACACGGTTGACAATTTTTCAGAAAAAAACCAAACAGGAACAACAACAAAACAAAAACAAACAAACAAAAACAAAACAAAAGGGTTTGTTTTCTTTCTGATAATGGTTAATGAATAAGAGAGTGTTTGAATCCTGAACATAGCTCAAGAGTAATGAAAAAACTACTATCAAGTTATAGAAACTGAACATTGAAATATTGTTTCAGGAGTCTGACACATACCTTAGCAAGCAATATATTTAATATTCAACTCTTCAGTGAGGTCTTATTTCTTTATTCAGAGAATAAGCAACCTAAATCGAATGATTTTTTTCTTGATTGGAACTGCATTTTCATTACATTCATAATATTTTTTCATACTCAACAAATAAGAGCCCTTTTATTGTTGCTGTGATTGCCTTTGTTTTTATTTTTTTTTTATTTTTTTTTAATAAAAGAAATTACTGACAAAAACTAAGCTCTTGAGTTTTGGAGAGGCAGAGGAAGTGAGCTGGGGACCTGGTAATTTCAGAGCTCTTTATATTAGATGCCATTTTCCTCTTCAGCATATCAAGAGATATTTGATAACAGTGGTACTGCGTAATTATGAAACAATTTAATTAAATTCTATATTCAGATACTTAGATGACATATTTTTAGAACAAAACATCTTTTCTATGCTTATAACCAAAACTTTAAGCTTATCATTTTAAATACAAAACTGAAAAGAGCAGCCCCAAGAGACTGCATGTGTCTCTATGAGAAAGTATATATATGTCTATAATATTTTTAGCTTAATATCTGTCTCAGTGGTCTGAAATATTTGTTATTTATTCTGCTGCTTCTCCTTCTCACACATTGTTGTTAATAATTTTACTTATTTACTAATAACAGTACCTAAAGAAAACTTTACAGTAAAATAATTGCATCAAGAAAATAGTATTTCTTCGATTGATATTTGGCATAATCACCACAGTCTTTCTTGATGACTCTTATCTAGAAATTACTGTAGCTTATTAGTATAGGGAATACTGTTGGAAAGAAACACTAGCATGTCAATACAATACTTTTTCCACTTTTCACTTTTTCTTCTTTTTACTTCCTCTGAGTAATTCATTCTGTTTCTACTTCTGTTCCTAAGAAATTAGGGCCAGTAAGCTGCCCATCATAGATCTCTAAATGTCATTTCATAGAATGATTTTATAATATTCACCTTAATGTCTGGTTTTATACTTGATCTCCTGCCCTCTCAATATAGGTCAAGTGCAGTTCTTTTTCCAGATGTTTATTGATGATGGTGGAATTGAATCAGACTCTAGTGGCCTGAATCCTAATTAGAGTGAAGACATGTAGATTCACATACTGTTGCAAATTTAACTGTTTCACCCCTGATTAATTATATATTTTACTTCAATTTCTTGTACTCAACTCTTTCAAAATACTGTGGGACTTTTCTAAGTCCCCCCAAGAAAATCAGAAAGTATAGCAAATGGCATTAGTTCTTCTATTAAAGCCTTGATGGTACAAACTAAGCTCAAAAAATTTTCAAGAAGTTTGCTAGAAAGATAGATAGATAGATAGATAGATAGACAGACAGACAGACAGACAGACAGACAGACAGATATGAGATACTGGCAAAGTTCTCTGTTGGATTTGAAACATTGACAACATATGACTTATTACCTGTACTTGACAGTTTATCATCAGTACATGATAGATTGATAGCATGCAGTCTTGGAAAATCTAGCTGAAGATTTGGTAATCAAGTCCTCTTTGTAGAACTGTTGACTCATGCCTTCCCACCTTCGCATCCCTCTTCCATCTACCAAAGAGTTACTCCAAACTTCACCTTATCAATGAGAATCAATCCACTTTGACAGCTCAAAACTTTAAAAATAGCCTCTCAAACATACTGCTATGTTCATTTTTGAAAGTAAAGTACAAATACTGAGGAAACTGAAGCTAACTCTACTACTTACACAAAAATTTCTGTGTTCTTGAGTGATTATAAAGTTTTCTCCTGCTAAATTACTTGCTCAATTTTACAATAAAAGCAAAAATGGAGACAGTAGCAAGTCATGATGTTCATTAGCTGAGTGTCAGGGTATGAGAAAAATGTTTGCTCCTTTAAGGTTGTCTGTCCAAAGGACAAACAAACCAGAACATACAAATCTGACCAACACAACCATAAGGGAGGTAATGGTAAGAATAACTCTGATCAGTGGCATGAATTAGTAATGATATGACATGTATGAAATTGTTTCTTTTCAAGGTTTTGATTCCTTGATTATTTTTACTGAAAGGTTATTATCATGGGAGGAAACAAACAAACAGAACACCAGCAAATCAATACACACTGCAAAAAAAATTCCAACCAGGAATCAAAGACAGACAACTAGAGAACAAAATTCTCAGAACTTCATTTGTCACTTCTGTACCCTGCAATGAGGATGCAATCTAGCCATTTTTATGGCTTCTGAATATTACTGTTTCTGGTTATCCCATATCTTTAACAAGCACATTGAAAAGTATTTTTGCACTTACCAGTTTTTAATTTTTCGGTAAGGAACTTCTGTAGAATGGGAAAGCTGTGGATTATAATTAAGCATGAGAACTCAGTTCTCCACTTAATGAATGGCTGTTCTGATCATTAAGCTGTGTTGCAAAAAGTGTGTGCAATCCTCATTGTTACAGCCTGAACATTTCTGTCTAAATTCCTCTTGAACCTAGAAGCTACAAATACTCAAATTCAAATGATATTCAACAGAAAATAAGTGCCTAGAGAATAAAATTAGGCAAGGTAGGAGTGCAGTTGACAATAGCATATTTCCAAGAATACAGCTGTCAGACCTCCAAAAAGGTGCAGGGAATTGTTTGGTTTTGTTTGTTCGTTTGAATGTTTCCCCCCCCTTGGTATTTCCTATAATATCTAGGATTGAGCTTTTCTAAATTACTCTCTTAAGCTTCAGCTTCTGTGTCTAGATCTTTGTTACACACTTGCTTGTTCATGGCATAAGAAGTGTTATTATCAACTCTTTCTAGCAATTTTCCTTTCTCACAATTTTTCTTTCTCACAGGAGGGTGAATGCCCTCTGTTAATTTGTTGTTACATGAAAATAGACTGAAATGTCATTCAGGAGTAATGCATCTCAGAGAAAGCACACAAGTTGATATCAGCTATTTTTCAGTAACATATGACAAATTAGTTTGTCTTTTACAAGGCATTTGCACAGAATAACTACATCATCCATAGTGGTTATGACTGATAAAGGACCCCTTGTAAGCATACACTTAGTGCAGAAAAATCAAACACACAAACAAATTATGGACATTGTGTGAGCATTCAAATTACACATAATGACTTTTACAATCCAAATATTAATGTACAATATTATAAATTATAAATATAAATTATATCACAATATTATAAATTAGTGTTAAAAAATTTTCATATATTTAAGAAGTGATCTTGAGGTGATAGAAGTTTTATTGTCTTTTTCCACTAATTGCTATGTTTTGTTGAATACTAAGCTCAAAACTCAACCAGAGGTTAAAAGAACTGTGTCAATAAAGGGTATAACAATTTTCTGACCCTTCCTCCATTAGCTTTTCATTAAAGAAATTATAGAATCCTTGAAAAGAATCAAGTTATAGTCTTCCATATGCTTTATTTAGTCATGACTTCTCATACTTTAAGCAACTTTGAAGATTCCTCTAATTCTGAATAAATTCACTTTCTGAAAAAAAATATATAACTATTTAGATAGAAAACAGGAATTTAAGAATAGCTATTCAGCCTATGACTGAATGAACACTTACTTTGGAGTAAGGCAGCTATGTTCAAAGCCTTATTCTACTGGGTTTTTTTAAGATTTTCAAAATTAGTCAATGCTAACAAAAAGAGAGAGAAATTCCACCTTCTCTCCAACTTCCTTCCACTTTTTCTGGCACCTCGTGATTTAATTTTTAACAAATTTCTCTGGGACAATACCTATGCCTTAAATTTCTTTGAAATGAGAGAAAAACTAAACCAGAAAATGTCGTTCTTTATTTGTCCTGGAACAGTCTACATTTTCCCTTTCACTTTTTTTTTTTTTTTTTTAAATAACAAATATTAATGCGGTCAGAACATCAAAGAGCTATCCTTTGTTGTTTTCTCTCATAGACAAAGCTTTATAACTGGAAAAGTTTTAGTTACTTATATAGTCAAGTTTCCAGTAGAAGTTGACATTCAGCATTCATTTCTAAACCAGCTAGTTTTCTTCCCTTTCCTTGAAGTACACTCATCTTACAGCTTCAGATTAAGTGTTGCTGGAGAGCAAAGCTCTGATTAAGGAGATTCTGAATGTTTGGTGTGATTGGCTTCTTTCAACCTTTCACACTGTGCATTCACAGAATCGCAGAACAGCAGAATGGCTGAGGCTGTCAAGGACCTCTGGATATCATGTAGTTGAACCATCCAAAGTAGAGTAACCCTAGAACACATGCACAGGATTGCATCCAGATGAGTCTTGAATATCTCCAATGAGAGAGGCTCCAGGCAACTTGTTCCAGTGCATCTCTTGCATGTTGTTTACATCAGTAACTTGTATTACTTTTAGGAAAAGTACTAGGTGGGGTTGTTCCTGACTTTCCTGTGAATATGATGCAATTAAATATTAGCAGTTTAAATACTGGCAAAGAAGGAAAATATATAAATGTCACTACCTGGGAAACAACTGTAATTATGTGAGACAACAGTGACATTGAAAATTATCTTGAAAAACTGAGGAAGTAGTCCAGGTTAGTAAGTGGAAATTCTATAAATTCTAAGGAAAAACATGGGGGGGGTGGGGAGTGGGGAACACAAAACGAAAAATACAAAAGTTCTCATTACCATCTGGGAAGCACTATTTCAGGAAAGGATCTGAAGATACAAATCACAAATTAGGAAATAAAGTGAAATAAATTGACAAACAGCACAGAGGAGAGCATTAGGGATTGTAAGGATTTGCAAAATATGATCTGTAAGAAAACACTAAAGGAACTGAGTTTGTTTAGTGTAAAAAAGAAGCAGTTGAGAGGAAACAACCACATTCAAATATATGAAACTGTAAAAATAAGACAGTGATGGAGCACTTTCCATATTCTCTGAGGGAAGAACAAGAAATAATCAATATAATACACAACAAAGACAGTTCAGATTTGGAACTGGAAAACATAATTGTAATGTTTCCTTTTCAAGCTTTTCAAGAAAGGCACTGGGATTTCTTTGGAAATCTTACAAATATCTTGGCTGGTTTTCTTGGTCTTACTTTAATGAAATGGTATATGTTCATTCAAGTATCTTCTCTTATTCCTAAAACATGTTCATCTTAGAAATGATTGTCTCTCAGTCTTGAGCTCTGTCAGATATGATTATTGCTGTGGAGGGAAGTAAGTCAACCAAAATTATTATTTTAAATATTATGCTAGAATCTAACAACATCCCAGAAACAGCCCAGAACCTGGCAAGTCATTCAAATACCACACTATTGACATCTGCAGCATTTTTCAAGGCTCTTTCCTTTGTGATTCTCAGCCATACAAACATTTTGAAAGATGGTTTAAGATTATGTTTAGGCTTTTACATTTATTTGAAATCAATTATGTTACAAATCAGTAAGGCAGCAAAATGGAGTGATGAGCAGGAGACTGCTGAGCATGGATTTCTTTTTTTTTGTTTGTTTGGGTTTTTTTTTGTTTTTTTTTGTTTGTTTTGTGTGGTTTTTGTTTGTTTGGTTTTTTTTGTTTTTTTTTACTCAGTTACTGACTACACATTGCCTCCAGGTTATGTTTTGAATGAATATTTTGCAGAAAAAAAAATAAAACAAAAAACTGGGAACATCTTAAAATCTGGTTGAGTGCAGTATCTGACAGTACTACAAAATCTGTAGAATTATATTGCTAGGGTAATTTAGAAAGTACAGTTTATTGCAGTGGCTGAGAGAATGAGAAAAAAAAGAAAGTAATTTGTTAGTTTGGTTGGTTTGTTTTTCCTTTCTGAATTATACTGATTTGTGGCAACCAGTCACATTACACACATTTCTGTATTTCAATTTCCACAATTATAGTTCAAAAGGACTCCATCTATTTTATGCATATAAAATTTACAGTGGCTGCATGGAATTTCTAATCTAATCAAAAATACATGCCATCTCTCCACTCTTCTCTGCAACCCCAAATCAGATGCTGTTTGTCCAGGTTTGTAAGGCTTATGCATGCAAACGGATTCTAATTTATTTGTCTGAATGTGACATTACAGTTGTTGAATACACCTAAAATACTCTAGAATTTTAAGGCCTCAGTAGTCAGACACAATTATGTGGGGAAAAAAAAAAAAAAAAAAAAAAAAAAAAAAGAAATTGCATTAACAACAGGTATATCAATTGCTTTTGGATGTGCTTGAAAAACTACTCTGGGACATTATCTTCCTGATTTAAGTACATCAAGTACTGGTTTGCTCGTTCAGTTAAGAAAGTTGTGCTTCAATGTCAGAAGGAGAGTAGGTGAGAAAGACATTAAGGACAAGCCTCAAGCTTAGTTTTCAACTAGGACCTGAGATTAGGTATAAAATCCTAAAAGTTCACCAATACACAGACACAATTGGATACCATTCTTTCTGTTTTGTTTCTAGGTTTACTTCTGTATGTATATAGTGTATTTTTTTTTTTTTAATTCATTCTTTCTTTTTATCCAGAGCTCAGTTAAATTACAACTGGGACCAAAAAATAAACACCTACCATAGTAACATCTGACTCAAGTTATAGCTACATGTTGGAATCTAGAGATCTTCATTCAGAGTTATAAATATTAAGCAAAAAAAAAAAAAATCAAATATATTTGGATCAGCTCTCTTGTTTTGATTTTCAAAGCTTACTGATCAAAAATTACTCTGCTGGTTTACCATATATTTAGGAAGAGAAGTTTCTTTTTGTCAACAAAACTGAACTTTCAATGTTATTCTGGTCTGCATAATATGATGGAGTGTTGCCCTATAGCTGAATAGAAACAGATGTATATGGAATAAATAACAAAAACAGACACAGATGGTGTATCACATGCATAACTTCTTAATTTATCCCTCATTGTGTGATACAATTATCTCAGCAAGTAGGCTGTATTCATCCCCTTTTCACAGATTCTGCCAGTTCCTGCAGGGACACTTTTCTGGATCATGCTACTGACTGCCAGGGCAGCACAGAAAGACTTCTCAGTCTCTCATTGCACCCTCTCTAGGTCCCTTCCATGTCTATTTTGCCTTTTGTTTATTTATTTCTTTCTGAGTAACTGTGATTAAAATGAAAGATTGTTTCAGGTGATTTTTTCATCAGAATAGTGATGTGGTTGTTTTAAGGAAAAAAAAAAAACAAAAAAACCCAAAAAAACAACAAACCCAACAAAACCCATCCCATTTCCTATATTGTACTTGCAACTACAGGATCTTCTTTTCCAAACAATAATGTGCTATTTTAACTTCATGTTAATAATCCATATTTACCTCACAAAATTTGTATAAGCTCAAATTAATCTCAACAATGTTTCGTTTACTCGGAACTTTGTGTAATAAATATTAAATTGAGACTTCAGTTTGAATAACAAGATGCTCAATGGTTGCCCATCAATTTGTAGAAATTATTTCTTATCATAGCCTTAAATATGTCTTTAAGTTTATGGAAATCATGAGCATATAAATATTATTCATGTAAGCATTGAATTAAAAGGTATTTTTGAGCGCATTAATTCAATTCCCATGAAAGTGCCCATATCGAAGTAAAGATGTTCCATCAAATTTGGTACTGAAAAGGAGGATACCCTGTGAAAAAAAAATATAGTAGTTGTTTCCATCTTCCCCCCCCCTTCCTTTTTTCTTTTCTTTTAATGAAGATCAAAAGTTTAATCCATTGCCACATAATTGACAGTTCCTGGTTCCATTAACAGTACAGAACTATGTGCTTGTCTGCATTACTTTAGGTCAGTTTTGCATAAATCCATGGTTTTACAACGCTTTTTGCCCAATAAAGGCTTGAAAGAAGAAAACATTTTAGGCAAGCAGACAAGAAACAACAGTGCTACAGGTTGCTTAAGGAGGTGGTAGATGTCCCATCCCTAGAAACAATAAAGGTCTTGTTGGACTGGACTCTGAGCAACCCATCTAGTTGAAGATGTCCCTGCTCATAGCAGAGGGGTTGGACTAGATGGATTTTAAAGGTCCCTTCCAAAGGTCCCCCAAACCATTCTGAGATTCTATGATTTTAATGAATATGTAAATATGCTGTTAATATTATTAACAGACAAAATAATCTGTTTTTATAGAATAATTTTCTTAAATTTTGCATAATTTCCTTTAACACCAAAAGCCGCTATTAGGTATGTTTTCAAACTGAAAAAAAAAAAAAAAAAAAAAAAGTCGAGATGAAGGTGATACATGGTCCATGTTTGTAACAGTGCAAAATAAAAATCCTCTATACATTGGGTGCATCTGATGGAGAAATCTTTGAAAATGTCTTTTTGCCGTCAAAAATCAAATAAAGGAGCAAAAGCTAGTATGAAGATACTCATCAGAAAACAATTTAATTCAAAAATTGTGACACTTTTTCTTCTCTGTGGTCATGGTGCTATATTATATATATATATATTGAGGAACATACCCCATACTTATTTGAAAGGAGGGCACCATGCTGTGTTCTTGGTTGGTTTTGAATCTGCTCTACCTCAGTTATTCCACAATTTTTTAATCTGTTTCTTTCTGCTTTCCTGAAGCTCTCCTACAAGGTCCTAGGTATTTCTGGCCAGACCTTTTTCCTTCTGATTCTGTTGAAGACAGTAACAAAACTCCATAAAGAAGACTTTGCTGTTTGTTTTGAAGCTGCACTCTCCAGCAATTCTCATTTCTCTCTATCCTGAGCTAAAATTGGCCACCTCGCACACACACATGAAGTAAGCATCCATATGTTTGCTTATGAGACTGACATGCTTCACTGAATGTGCTACATACAATTCTTTAGTATTTTTGTATGGAGGAGACAAGGTGCATGTTTGTGCTTGGACTACAAAAAAACTAATTAATAACATTAGCCAGAATTACTAAACAATTGTACATTTCTGTATCAAACTAAGATTTATGCTGATTATTAAGATGCCAAATAGCAGAAATGTAATGATCTTTTTTTCTTTTTTTCCTTTTTACTTACTGAAAAAAAAATAATCTTATTAATATGTTAATTATTTAGATTCTTTTATTTCATTACCTTTCTTATTATACAATAAAAAAGACAGATACAGAATACCATTTGCCTTTTTCATTCCAAAGAAAGCAGTGTAGAAAATATATGTCTTTTGTGCCAGTATTAAGAAGCATTCAGTAGAGCTTTTCTGATTTCTGGTGGTGACAAAAGCAGACAGATAGCTATTAGCTCCTCATGACTTATCACAAATCCTTTCAGCTAGTAATATTCATGTTCTATACTTGTTAAATAAGTGAAAGCACTCTGATATGAGAGAATATATTTAGCTGCTCTTACTGTTAAGAAATGCGTGCAGAAAATTTGCTTAAACATCCAACTTAAATGGGTGAATTAAAATTCCACAGCTGTATAAGTCAGTATCTAGGGTCCGTTTTCTGACAGCAATATGGCCTACAGAGTATTTCACAGGTGTGAAATTCTAGAGTTGGAAAAGAAAATGACTGGTTAGATATTTGATTTCATGTTCACTAGAAAAAGTTTTTTAGAATATGGAAGTACAGATGAATGCCTGGTAATTTCCAAACTGCATTAATATATCTTGATGTGTACATTTTGTATCCTAGCAACAACAATAAGAAAAAAACAGTTGTGTTGTAATGAATGTCTGCCTTGAGAAACTGGAGAACCGAGATTCTAGACCTGGGCATACCGCACTTTTTTTCACAATTTAGGTTGCACAAAGCTTTAGATCAGTGAGGCGTGGTATCTGTGGTAGCTATTTCTTACAACAGCAGCAGTGTTTTTTTTCCTAGACCTTTTCTAGGTCATGTTTTCTGTATGTTATTTCTCTGTTCTGTGAATGAGGTAATTACTTCAACAAGGGATGAAAAATGTTCAGATTTTCCATTCCAGGACTTGCAGTTCTTCAAATCTGTTTTCACTGAAACAGGGGAATTTACTTTCTTATCACTAAACTAGATTATATCTCAAGATCTGACTTTAAAACATTACAGTTAAAAATTATTTAATTTTGACTTACCTTATTAAGAGCATCACTTTTTTGATCTGCCCTTGAATTAAGCACTTTACTAGAATATATACTTGTGGTTTTAGTGTTATAGGATACTATCTTTTATTTTAATTTATGTTCTCTGAAGCATTCTCTTCACAGTATATGAACTTCAATACAATCAAGTATTATTTATTTTCTTCTAGAATGCTCTCTAATAATTGCATTATGGATGCAACAAAACCCCTCATGTCATTAATTTCTTTGCTTCAATTACCTTTCTGTGTGTTTTGAATTAATTATTTCAGTCCAAGAGAACATTTAATCACATGTATTCATGCACAGAATTTTGCTTAGTAAACAACACTGGTTTTTTTTTTAGTTCATAGAAACAAACTTTATTCTCCTAACTAATAGAAGATAACATTTTTAGTGATCAACTCATATATTGCTTTTATAAAGATTTGAAACAAATTCTGTTGATACATATGTAAATTCAGAAAATTATATTCAAACACACTTTTGATGCAACCAGCACCAAAGTAAAAATATTTGGGTTTTACCTAAATAAAATCAACCTATTTTAATACTTTGAAATAACTAACAATAGGATCAGTGCTACTCCTTCCACCACTTCTACTCTTTCTCACCCCATAACAGATTATATCTTCTTTTTTAGGATTTTCAGTTAAGGCATCCTTACCCTTACCCTAAGCCTCACCCTAATCCCTTAGAAATATTTTAATAAATTCAGTTTTGAGGGGTTTTTATAGTTTTCAGTTTTGTTATTGTGTTCTTAATTATATAAATATTGTTATATTCAATAATACCATGCATTTGGGAAAGTGCCAATGTTACTAAAAAACAGTAATCTGGGATAAATAATGTCATGTGTTCTGTGTTTCTGTAATCTTGATCTCTCTGCATCTAGAGATGGTATGAAATATTGCCAAAAGAAATATGGAATTGGGTAACAGATTTTCTGCCCATCATATGGAGAGTGTAATAGAGTGTTTATATTTTATAATTCCTGGAGATTTGTTGGTTAGCCAGACCAATTACCATAGTCATTGTCTTTAATGTAAGCAAGCACTAAAGGGACATAAGTGTTTGAGGAATCTATGATTTTGGTCCTTTTTTTGCCCAAAGCTTGTATTTTCAAAACATGTTTTTCAATGTATGTTCAGGTCATTAAGCTGACTCAGACTTTTCTGATTTTCATAAGACTGATAAAAATATATATCTGTGAGTATATAATCGCCCCATAGATTGAGATAACACTAACACCAATTAAAATTAACTAAGACATATTAGTTTGCTATAAGGAGACTAGACAATGAAGAGGTAAAAAAAATATTATCTTCCATATTATGAGAGTATAATTATTTCACTCAGTAAGTTTCAGTGACATTTTGCAAAGAAGCGGTAAGTATGGTATTGAGTTCTTGTGACTTAACATTAGGAAAAGCTTAAACAGATTTGTAAAATTCATGAATGTTCATGGAAAGAAGAATCTATAAAATTAGACAAATCAAAATGCTTAACATAGAAACATAAAATCTTAGGAGACTTTTTTTTTTTCTCTACAAATATGCAAAGAATTAGTAACTATCAGCACTGACACAAGATGAAATAGATACAAATTAATCAGTCTGTAAAAGGTCAGCCTGAAAAAAACAAAGAATTTACAATATAGTCTTCCATGGTAAGAAATCAGGAAAATTCAAGTGTCTATAAGACAGGGGACATTAAATCTATACAGATATTAGTAATAAGGTTGGCAGAAAAGGTTAAATATTGATTTCTTTCAAATATGTTTTCTTTCTTTTTTTTCTCTGAAACCTGTATTTCTTTCCATTTTAAGGGTTAATTCTTATTTTAAATTGCTACTTTATTTGGCTGGAGTACTATTTGTTATTTTAACTCAGCAATTTATTTAGCTATTTTAATGGTAGCTAAACATAGTTAAATACAGAAAATCACTTAATCTCAAATGAGGCAAAGCACATAGAATATGTTTCTTTAAAGTCTAAGTCTATAGGTCTAGCTGTCAGACAGATTGAATTATTTATATTCATATTATAACTCTCGTGTAAAAATTTGCAGTAGCAAATTCTTTGGGTTTGTGTTGGTGTTTTTTTTATTTTTGTTTGTTTGTTTGGGGGCTTTTAATGCATTAGAGGTAAAGGAAGTGAAATTAATAAAGCAGAATAATCAAAAGTAAAATACATTGTGTGGCAAATACAGTGCATTCCCTGATAAGTACTTTTCACTCAACAGACTCCTCTCATATGTGAACAAAAATTACTGTACTTAGAAGTTCTTACATCAGTCTTTCAAATCTAAACACAGATGCAAGTAGTTACTTATTTTTTGCTGTCACTGTTTCTTTTGTTCCCCCCAGAGCATTGGAACAGTGGTATGTTTCTACTGCAGTAAGAATGAGCATTACAAGAGAATCTGGTCATTCACAAACCACTTAGCTGCATACATTAAACAAAAATTTAAATTTTTAAGCAGAAAACTGCCTGCACCATAAAACAGGTCTCTCCTACAGAGGTTTTTGTGTATGTATATATGTATATAAGCTCCATAATCTCATTACCTCAGAAAAAAAATGAACCAACAAACAATATCTTTATTCCAGTTTAATGATCTTCCAAGTTGTATGCCATGTACATTCTGGGCTGCACTGGTAAGATCACTACCAGCAGAACCAGGGTCATGATACTTCCTCTTTGTTCAGTATGTCTGGAGTGATATATCCAATTCTGGGTTCTGTGGGAAGAAAAGGATTTTTACATTCTGGAACAAGTCCAGTGGAAGTCATCAAGACAGTCATGGTTGAAGCACATTCTAAAATCTGAAGCTGAGGGATCAACACTCAGCCTTGCCTCCAGAATATTTGTTCCTGTCTACAACTACCTTATCAGATGGCGCAGCGACAATGAAGTCAGACTTTTCTCAGACTTGCATAGAGGAATCTGGAAACAAGGTGGAATTTGGGAAAATCCAGGCAGAAATACTTAAAAGTATTTCACCATGGTGAATTTTGGCTACATATTATGCATAATATGATTTTTTTTTTTTTTAGAAAATCCTTATTTTTTATTTTTTTTTCATATAATTCATACTTATTTCTCTAACAGACTTTGTATCTGAGCTCTGGAAAGAAAATTTGAACTTTTTGTTCTACAGTTCTGCATGCCAACTTTTATTCTCCCTACAGCATTCAAACAATGAAAAGGACCATCTTTCTCCTTTTATGAAATAATGATGAGATGTAAAATTCAACTCACAATGAGTCTATCAAGGTGTTACACATCTGTGTGCATGCTTTTAGGTTCTGGCAAATTATAGAGATACTCAGTTTAGATCCATAAACAGACAGAAATACTGAGAAAATAATAGTATCTGAACCACTTTCACAAAACAATTTTAAAAGGTTTTATTTTCCATATAAAACTTTTTAGGTTGTTCAATAATTAAATTGTTCTTATCACACAGTTCCACTATGCATTTTTAGCTGTACAAAATCATTACTAAAACAAGTTTTCATATTTAAAAAAAAAAAAAAAAAAAAAAAGAATGAGTGGATTTCTGTACTCCTGGTAGGAAACACAAGACTATATCTTGCGACCTACTCCAACTGTATTGTAGTTCTATAGAAATTTAGTAAGTCATACCAAAATCTGACAAGTTTCATTTTTTACTCATTAGGATTAGAAGTTTTCTCCATAATTTTATTTTTATTTTCTTATAAGAAAAAGAAAATTCTTACTGGGCTTGATTCTGTAGATTGGTCAGTCTTACTGATACAGTCTTTGTAGATTCTTTGGCATGAAATAACCATGGATTTGGGTTACTGCAGCCATTATTTAAGTGTTTTTTGTCTTGCAATTTTATGATAGTTTGTAGTAGAACTCTGTGTCATACTACATTTAATTACATCATTATGTGATATGGCACAGTTAAATGAAGTGTGAGGTGATATAATGACTCATCAAGCCTAGAGACAAAAATATAAAAACAGAAACACTGAGTCAAAACTGTAAAAAAAAAAAAATAGTGTTTCCTAAAATATTTGTGGGCAATATGAAAAGTGACAACATCTATACAATTGCTATAATTGATAACATTTCTACAGTAAAATAGAATGGGTAAACAGAACACTGTCTTATTGGACTGAAATAATTTTTCTAGTCAAGCCTGGTGTTAAAATTATTGTGCAAAATCTGTCTCAAAAAATACATTACTAACATAACTGTAAAAATGGTATAAAATCTTTATTATTCTCCCTGAAAGATCAGCATTGGAGCTTCCTTACAGGGAGCTTCTGCATAGAGCAGATCTTTGTGAATTTTATATCTTTCCCAACGTTATCTCAGGCTGTCAAAGGTCTGGGGACTGACAGATAAACTGCTTGGTTTATGTTACAATCAGATTGGGAAACAAGAATAACATGATCTAATTTGTTCTCATCTGCTTTCAACTGTGATTTTTTTCCCCACTTCTTTTCCTTGTGGTAAAGTATTTGGTTTAAACATGAGTACATGTTTATCTGTGCAGATAATTCATTACTGCAGAATCAGAACATCAATCACTCTTTCACATTCTGCAATTCCCTGTTCACAATATTAAGAAGTTCTTTGGCAAAATTATGGAGTCATTCATTTGAAGCTAACATTTCTGGTTTTAATAAGGTTGAATTAAAGGTACCAGTGCCAAATATAAAACATTAGACTTGATATTTCATATATATAGACATGAACAGCTAAATCTGAGAATGTATTTGCTGTCAAAGTTGCTAGTAGGTATTGGAAAGCACTGATGTGTATTTACTGAAGGTACACTTGGGCCCAAAGGTCATAACATGAGTAATTCACCAAATTTTAAGATCTCAGATATTAACAGGGATTTTGGTAAAGAAAACTCTATTATCTAAACTGCTGCATAGTTTCTTAATTTTCACACTAAACTTCCTTCATTTTTTAAATAGTATGTATAGAGATATAGATCAAAACACTATAGTTTTAGTTACCTCTTTGAAATGACTCTAACAACATCTATAAAGTTAAAAACAGGACTCAGAGTGAAGATCCACTGCATTTTACGCAGTGGGTAATTAGCTCTCTAGGAAGCTGTGGGTTTTTTTGTTTGTCTGTTTTTTGTTTGTTTTGTTTGTTGGTTTTTTTTGTGTTTTTTTGCCTTTTTTTTTTGTTTTTTGTTGTTTTTGGTTTTTTTGGGTTTTTTTAAGTTGCCGAATTCTTAGACATTAGTTTGAATACGTTTACTTCAGTGCAAAAAGAAGCAATGCAAGCAGGAAATTAAACTTATCTAAAAAAAATTAAAAGTCTGTAATCTGAGAATAATGATGTTTGCAGCCTAATAGGTTGGTTTCACAGAATCAAAGAATATTCTGAGTTGGAAGGGTTTTGTTTTGCTTGAGTCTTTTTTATTAAACAATATCTAATTATTTTTAATACGTCATTTACAGTTATCTTATAAATTGACTTACATAATTTGACTCTGTAAGAAAACCATTGCCATTAGTCATTGTGTATGTCTCCTCAATATCTCAGAATGTCATTCTGCTGCTTATACTTGGAAAATTATTTCATGCTCTAGTTCTTGGAAGAAAAACATTTTTTAAAAATTGTTTTCAAACATTTTGGAGGGGAAAAATGGGAAGAGAAATGCTGAAGAAAAATTAAGGGGATATTGCTCTAATGAAACTGGAAAGTTATACTTTCAAAGTACTTTGAAAGTAGCCATTCAGTAGTACTGAATGGCTTCAGAATACATAAAACTAAAGGGAATTATAGGACTTTTCAGAGGTGTATGTCACCAAATCCCATGTGTAAAGTAAAATTACTCTGCTATTTTTTCATACCTCTTTTGATCAATCAGCTGGAATCTCATTAATCTAGCAGTTTGATCTTTAGTTGTAGCTGACCAGCCTTCTCAAAAATAAGAAAGCAAAAAGAAAGACAAAATATCCATGAAAAAAAATTAAAAAATGATACAGCTATATATATATATATATACAGAGTTCCTTAGACGTATTGATACCTTGAATATGTCTTCACATCACAAAATCAGCACTTTCACAGTGACCTACTAGTTAAGTAAAAATATCTAATAGCTTGTGTAAAGAAATGGTTTCATATACTGCATTCAACAAAAAAAAAAAAAAAAAAAAAAAAAAAAAAAAAAAAAAAAAA
>JAWWMP010000001.1:74557931-74605002 GCA_035047865.1 Dendrocincla tyrannina
CAAAAAAAAAAAAAAAAAAAAAAAAAAAAAAAAAAAAAAAAAAAAAAAGAGAGAGAGAGAAAAGAAAAGAAGATCACACTTTAATAGTTTTTGACCTTTCAGGAAAAAATACAGTGATATAGTCCACTTCCCTGCTGGATGCTAGGCTCAGTGACACAGAAGATACCTGCCAGGCTTCACAGTTTCCTAAGAAGCAATATAACAAATGAAAGATACTGTGAAGAATAAAGCACCCTTAAGATAGATATCAAACATATGTCCATTGTACCAAACCAACACTTGCAAAGTTACTTTATAAAAAAGATCCACATTGTATTACTTTCATTTCATACCCTATATAGATTAAGAAAGTATTTAATTTATTAACTTTCTGCATAGAAGATGGTAGAAGTCCTTTGCAATGGAATCAAAGGCAAGAAATCAGATTGTGAAAATCACTTGTCTTAATATAAAATATGAAACAATACAAATGAGTTTCTAAAATTGAAAGCTTTTAAATTATAATTTTATACGTCCTATTTATTTGGAGTTTTCTGCTTTTATTTACCTAATTAAAACTTTCAGTTATCTATGCAAACCGTAAAAGATTAGATAATGTTTTATGTCTCTAATTTAATTAGGACATTTGTACAAAATTATACTAGTGTTTTGGAGTGCAGTGCATTGATCACAGGTAACATCCAAACACTCCCTCCCTTCTCCCATGTAACAGGGAACAAATGGAAGCTAGGTGAGACATCTTGCGGATCAGATCAGTTCTTCTAGCTGTGTCCCATTTCAATCTCTTGCCTACCCCAAGCTGTTCTGTGGGGAGGTGCAGAGTGGGAAAAAGAGAAAGCCTCAAGGATGGTCAAGTAGTGCTCAAGAACAGACTAAAGACTGGTGAATGATCAACTCTATTCTAGTCACAAACACAAGTCACCCTACCATCATACATGTTGATATGAAGAAAATCAACTACATCACAGCCAGACCAAGTAACTGGAGAGATGGTATTACATGTCTGAGTGACTAAAAATATGAAAGGCATAAGCACATATAAGACAGATCTCAACATCAACATCTATGAGCAATTTGTTGAATCCTTATCCTTTATTTAGATGGACTGATGATCATTAATCAAAACTTCCTTCAGAATAAGGTAGCATATTTGCTCAAGAATGTGTAAGCAGTTTGTTTATAAAACATGCCTAAACAACACTGCAGATCTAAGATGAGAAATCAAATATGCCACTGTTGCAATGTGTTTCTCATCTTAAAGATTTATTAGGTTGTATCTTACTATGGAAAATTGTGAAGTTTATGAAAAAAAAAAAAAAAAAAAATCATGCAAACCCTAGAGGGAAAAAATATTCAAAATGCTTCAAGTATTTTCCTGATTCACATCACTTACTTTTTATTAGTATGCATTGATCAAATGTAACTTTAAAAAAGCAGAAGTCTAGCTTGTAGTCTTAGGCATAAAGCCACACAGTTTTAGCAATGGTCTTTTTTCCACTGTGAAAACTATAATTTCCTCTTTTTAAGCTATATTTACAAGACAAAACCAGGACTCCCTTCAGAAGACACAGTCTTGATCTTCAAATCTACAACCTAATGAGATATTTTATGATCATTCTGTTTAGTAGAGCTTGATTTATTCTATACTTTTTTTTTTTTTTTTTTTACATACTAACAACATGATTTAACTACTGTTTAGTTGGAAACCATCCCATATTTTTAAAAGCTTTTTTTTTTTTTTTAAAAAAAAAAAAAAAGAAAACATAAAAACTTCTGTCTTTAAGTTTATTTTGGTACAGGAAAGTTCATTGTGATAATAATAAATAACTAAGTCCTGCTCATACCAATTCACATTGTTCACATTTTGCATGATTTTATAAATATTACTGTATTTCTTCTGAGAAGTACGATGTTTTTCAAAACTGAAAAAAGTTCCTTAATCTTTTTAGAGATTTTTTTTTTTTCCCCCATAAATCTGTCCTTATGAGCTGTCTTGGTATGTGTTTCTTAGTCTTCTCTCTATCAGGGAATAGGGGAGAATGGAGGAAGTTGAGATGATGTGAGCAGAATTAGAAACTGCATTCAAGATATGAACATACTGTTACTAGTGACTGTGGCTTAATGATGTTTTTCTGCTTTCTGTTATATCTTTCTTTCCTTGGCTTTATGTGGTATTTTAAGAGCCAAATACTGCATGTTTTTTTTTTTTTTTTTTCTCTGTGAAAATTACAGGTGCAATATTAAAACTGTATCATATATATGTCACCCTATGATGGGAATTTCTAAAGCGATTCTAAACTGCTAGGCTACTAGTCTTAACATATTGCATTACACATTATATGGAACATTGAATCATTATACCATCTACAATGAATGAGTCTCCTAAAGTTAGTGTTTTTCCATATTAAAAATAAAGGAAAAATTTTAAGTCTTTTCAAAATTCCCAATAAGCCTTTGAATGAATGTCTATTAAAAATCATTATGTATACACCTTAACATATGATGCAATGCAAAAGAGTTGACATTACAATTATAGCTGAAAACAATGAGAGAGCTCATACATTAGAGCTGACAAACTGATCTAGTTAATAAGGCCTGGTAGCCTTTTTAGAAAGCTTCGACATGATGGCTGAGCAAAGGATCGGTAAAAAATTCATCCACTATGTGATAACATGGAAGACAGAATGTGGATTAAAAATTGCAGAAAAGTTAGGAAATGAAAGAATTGAATAAGTCTTATCCTACAGTAGGTGGACTTACTAATGAAAAACCCACAGAGATCTGTGTAGTGTTTTGTTTTTTGTTTTTTGTTTTTTTTTTTATTTCAGTGGGCTTAGAGAGATTTAAAAGAGGAGCTATTTAATGAGGATGCCAAATTAAGGCACAGACAGAAATAATTTGTGTTAATAAAAACCTAAACTTACTTAATAAAATTAGGAAAATGTCTGGAAGATAAAAAAAAAAAAAATCATTCAAGGAATAACAATATTAATTGTTCAAGTGATGGATCGGTGTTCAACCTGTCCTGACAGCAGCACTGCTGTTATCCCAGAAGCCAAGTTGACAGACCAATAGAGCATCTTGACCATGCTACTTTCTCAAGGCAATATGTAGACAGATACAGCACACTAGTTATACCAGCTAGTTAAGTGATAGTTTATCTTTCCTTCCACAATTTTTTTCTTCCTTCTATCTTCAGACTGCCACATCAGAAATAATAATAAACAATAAATATTGCCCTTCCTACTTAGAAAACATATAATAAACACATATAATTCAAATATCAGTATGAAAAGCAAGAGTAGACTAGGCAACAAAATGAAAGATAGCAAACAAATTCTCCAAGACACAAAAATGGGCACCAAATATTGAACATAAATATAGCATATACATTTGATAAAGATGTACCATGTACTAATACTTTACTGTATAGCAATAAGAACACAGATGTGGAAATGTTATTAATAACATTCATTTTGCATGTTGTAAATTTTTATTTTATTTTATTAGGGAAAATGCTCAGTTTCATAATTGCCTAAAACTTCTACTTCTGTCAAAAATTTTGTGCTAATGTAAATTATCTTTTGTCTCAAATATAAGTCAACTATGAAAGTTTTGCTTAGGAGTATTGACTGGTTTTTTTTGCAATTCACTGAGTTTCTGCTTATGTAATATGTTATGTATAACATAGAGAATGGAGTACCATATCCAACATAGTTTTCACCAGTTTAGTTTTCACTAAAACTGAAATTGTCAGAAATCTGTACTGCTCTACCAAAGGAAAGAAGTATTAATGCAGTTTTGAGATCAAGGTATCCTGTATGGGAATGTCCATCAGCTTATACTTTCTCCCAATTTTTATCTTCATTTTCTATTCTGACTTTATTTTCTCATTTTATCTATCTTCACAAACTGTCTGGAAACACTTTTTTAATTCACCTTCAAATATTGATATAAAGTATATATTCTTTATGTAAAAGAATACAAAAATACTTCATAGATATGTTAAACTGTTTCACAGAAGACTACATATCCTACTATTCCCTTTCATAAATTGAAATATTAAGCTCAAAATTGAAACAAAATGAATTGGAAATTCACTAGTCAGCTGGAAAATTGGTAGTTTCCCAGACAGTAGTTAGGACATAATTTGACAATCACTTATTTAACCCTAGTAATAGATACTAAACACATTTGCAGAAAAATTGCTGGCAGCAAGGAAGTCTTTAGGTAGTAGTGTGCTATTTTTGGGACAATCTAAGTCCACATTTCTAGTACAAAGATAGAATTTAGTATTTAACACTCAACATTTTTGATGAATGGTTTTAATAGACTTTCAGGTAATTACTAAATTGATCATCATAGGAGACATGCCTACTGATATTTAAGATACCCTGGGGGCCTGGTATACCAAAAAAATGTTCTATGTGATTTGACACTGCAAAAAGAGCTTGGAGAGAGGAGGTTTGCTCTGCACATCACTGCAAATAGATGTGCAGTGATGCAACAATCTATGCAACATATTGCCAGTTTCATTTTTTTGTATTAATATGCTGCCCAACGTAAGAGAAAGAAGTACTAAAGAGGTGATACAACTTCCTATAAGACAGATTGAATTAATGAGAAACTTTCTAGGCCACACTGTGTTGACCAGATCTCAGCTATTATAAGAGTTCAAACATGTATTTCCTAATAAGATAACTTCAATGTACATAGCATTCAAAAGACTAAATGTGGTCATTTTTAAAGCAGTTCTAAGAAAATAAGCTTTTCAAGTGTATGATTAGTTTAAACTTAGTAAGACTCACCTAGACATTGAAATTTATTGTGGTCGCTATTTTGTATCTAACTGCTGATTCACAAAAGCTCTGTTTCTCCTCAAATCCTCTCTCAGACCCTGTGGCTACATGTGTATAACTAAAACCTAGGGAGACTTGATTTTATTTATGGCATTTGTTTAGGCAAATACATTGCATTTCTAAAATGGGATAGATATGAAGCTCCTGAAAATATGTATTTCTCTTCAGCAGCATGAAATCAGGCTGTCCTAGAAAAATAGATAAACTATGACAAATAGGTATTTTATAATTATTGAAAACAAAATATGAACAAAAAATTTGTTGGTTTGGTTTTTTTCTCAAAAAAAAAAAAATCATAAATAAAGCCTTTCTGCTGGGAATTAAAAAACTTGGTCCAGCCCAGTAACAGTAGTAAATTTGAATGAGATTTACATGGATACAGTTTCTAGTCAGTCTTAAAAACTATACTTCTCCAAAGAAAAGTGATGTGTTTGTAACTGCAGTTTTATGATAGGTAGTACTGCTGCATTTTGTTAAAGCAATTATTAAAAAGAGGGTGTCTCATACAGAGAAATTCTGAGTCCTACAAACACTAAAAAACCCAAAAACCTCAAACCCAACAAACCATGTTTTATGTTTTTCTGTGATGTTTGTGTCTTCTGAGTATAAAACAGTCTCAGAGAAATGCGTAGTGATGAATACTTGTGTCTGAGAGTGTGAGGAACTACACCATAACATTTTTGGAAAATGTTCAGTTTTGAAACCTGAAAACATATCTAACCCCAAATAAAAATGCCTATTTGCAAATTTTATGCAAAGAAAAAGAATTGCAAAAAAATTTTCTCCAGGATCCAAGTCTCCCTTAGGTAAGAAGGACAAGATCAAAATCCACCAGTCTAATCTAATATTGGTCAAAATTAAGAGTACCTATACTGAAACTTAGTCAGGACTAAATACTGACTTATGGGTACTAGTTCTCTAAGTGCAATATAAAACATTCACTCTCTGCAGTCACTCAGTTTCAAGGATACCTAAACTCAATAGATATTGCAACTGATCCTAAAACTAAACCCAGCTATCCTTTAGACTTACAATGAACATAAATGTGAACAAGATCTGTCATGTCTCAAAAGCATACAAAGAAGGTCCTTCATTCTGCCCAGATCTGTTTTTCATTTGCAACATTCAGATCACTCCAAACCAAGTGTTGAAACCCCCCCCACTAAACAGGTGACAAGCCAACATTATAAACATATAGTTTTCTAGTGTCTGAAATTAAAAAACTAAAAGCAATAGGAATCTACCTGTAGTGTGAATGGTGCTGAAAGTATAATGTCTGTATTATGCACATTCTGGGAGTTTTCATTCTTGACTAACTGTAGCCTATGGACAGTGCACTCAACAGCCATTAGGTGCCTTCAGTGTTTTCTTGAAGTGAAGCAGGGATCACTTGTGATTAAGTGCCTGGTCATCTTATATAGCAGAATTAATACAGTCAGATCTACAGTCAGATCTATTTATATATATATATATATTTTTTTTTAATGTTCACTGGACAGGAGGTTATCAGCACAGTAGTAGACAAAGGAAAATGCAACAATCCGTCTGTTTTGGAAAGAGATAATAGTTTAGTTCTTTCTCAAGTTTAGTACAACTAAGAACCAAAGTCTTACATGTCTTCTAAGGCATGTCTTACAAGGAGCAGCTGAGGGAACTGGGGTTTTTAGTCTGGAAAAGAGGAGGCTTAAGAGGACCACGTTGTTCTTTACAACTATCTGAAAGGAGATTGTAGTGAGTGTAGTCCCTTCTGCCACGTGCTCAGGGAAAGAGTGAGAGCAAGTGGCCTTAAGTTGTGCCGGGAGAGGTTCAAAGTAGATCTTAGGGAAAAAAAAAATCACTGAAAGAGTGGTGAATAACCAGTTTGGAATCACTTGCCTAAGGAGGTGGTGGAGTCATTGTTTCTGGAAATGTTCAAGAATCGTCTGGATCTGACACTTGGGAATATGGTTTAGGGGTCATTATGGTGGTAGAAGGTTGATGGTTAGACTAAATGATCTGGAATGTCTCTTGCAACCTTGATGAATCTGTGATACTGTGGTTTTATGGCATTATGGGTAAATAATCTAATAAACTGGTTATATAGAAGGTCCACTCTTTGTTTTCATTCAGCATCTGTTCTCCAACAAAGGTAACATCTTCTGAACCCCAGGTGGATGCAGATGACTAACATAGGTGGGAAGGGATTGAGGGAGGAACAGTAGAACTGAGCCATATGCTTATTATTAGAGATATCCAAGGGAACTCAGCTATAGTCCCATTACCATTGTTTTTTATTTACTAGCTATAATCATTTCATGCAGAAAGTTGAATGGCTATGTGAGATACACAGGTATTCTTGATCACTCTTTAGGTTACCTAAATGTCCATTTTCAGTTCTGAATTACCCTGTAATTGCAGTGCTTTCATTGTTCAGCTCTGAGATCTGAACCGGTCTTCCAATTTCTAATCTTTTGCTTTCCATCTCCTGGTATATAGGCAATCACAAAGCAGCATAAACTGTGAGGATGCCAAATCTGAAAACCTGCTGTAGTTACCTCTTCCTAGAATCAGAGCATTTGAATGTTGAAGAAGAGGACTTGAAAAAATAAAATAATAATAATTCTGGGAATTTAGAGTAACGCAGCTGCTGCTGTTGTTAGTAAGGAAAAGCACATGAAATGCAAAAGAGGATGGTGAGTTAGTTAGCTTCGCTGACAGGACATTCATGCTGATTTCCGGTTGTTCTGCTCTGAATAAATGTACTGATACTGCAGTAAGGACTTTACAATGATATTCATGTCTCACACTTGGCTTTGTTACCCATACACATCAGCTGAATGATGGAAAAAAAACTAATTAAAATCCTGCCCCTTTTCACAGTAAGAAAAGATTTCAAATAACCATCGCAGTCTTAAGCCAAAATAATTATAAAACGCAAAGCTGTATCAGATATATTGGTATCTTGTAGTTATTAATGTTTATACCAAATAGAAACTTAATTTCAAAATCACGCTTTCATTTATATTAGTTGTATTTCTCCAAAAAAATACCTTTCATGTGGAAGTCCTAGCTTTCAAACTTTTCAAGCCTTTTAACCCTGACATTATCATGCTTCCTGCAGACTTCTGCTGCTATTGTAGTAACATAGGGATGAAAAGGACTTCATGGATTACTGAGTCTTGTCTCCTGCTGTGTATATAATCCTGAACCCATTGAAGTCAGTGGGAGTTTTAGCTTTCTCTTTAATGGTTGCACGAATAGGCCTGGAGCATCTCAAAAATATCCAAATTAAACTTGTGGTTTTTTACACATTTTTCTAGTGACTTGTTAAAGATAATATTAAAATATATTCAATTCCAAATGTGACTGATCAGTGCAGTTGCAATTTGGTTTTAAATTCCTTGTTCAATGAAAAAAAAAACCAAAAAACTAAAGAATTTATTCTTGTTCATGGCAAGTCATTGAAGGTCAAAGCACACTGAGCTTAGATGTCTCAAGCAAAGGGCAGACTAGAGGTAAATGGCCACAGCCTTTAAGCTGATTTAACTCTTCATAACTGTAATGATCCAGAGAATTCGAGTAACAGGAGTTGCAGATTATATTCATAGAGGAGACAAATTCTTACTGCCCCTGATGATCTGTACTTATCCTGTTCTGTTTTCTTAATTAGGCTAAAGACAAAAGATGAGTCAATTAGATTAATCTTCCAAATACACATGTTCACAGAGCGAAGCTGGTATCTCTCAGGTACTCTCTCACATCATTGAGCTGTATAATGAAAGAAGGACAGCAAGATGGAGTCAAAACACTTGTTAGCTTACAAAAGTTGCTGAAAGTTAGTATTTTCCAGTTTATTTAACACTGTAAAATTTATTTGAGCCAAAAACAGTTATCTGAAGTTATTTATCTAGTCAAAGGCAGTGAAGTTTCCCTTATATGACCAAGAGACAGAAGTGGAACAGCTTGGACGGGAATGATTCTTCCTATGAGACTAAAAAAAAAAAAAGAAAAACAAACAAGGCCTCAGATTTCAATCATAATTTTTTTTTCTTTTCTTTTAAAAAAACAATGGAACTGATGAAATGTATTAGCTTATAGGGTTACTTTAACTATGATTTTAAATTATGCTAGTATGTTATATGACATCAACACCTTTAAAGATTTAAGAAAGAAACTAGGATGAATGCCAAACATATGTGTGTCATTATTGCACAAAACAGGAAAAAAAAAAAAAAAAGAGAAATTTGGATAGTTGAGGTGTCTTTAATACTAGAAAAGCTGAACATTTATTGCCACTATCAATATGTTAAAGCCAGCATGAAAAAATATTTACTACAGTTTGTAAATCAGCAGTTGATGGAAGAGGCAACGCAGCAGCTAGTGTTACTAGGATTTGATAGACCAAATGTTTCTCACTAATACACGCTCACATTCTTCTAACCTTAGTAAAAAGAGGGTGCTTGAATTATATGAGTTTCAGGAAATTAAATTCAATGAGATTTTCTGCATTGATGTGTTCATATAAAACAACTGTAAGGATTTACATCCAAACATATAATGCAATTGTTATTATATGTTCCAACATATATTGAGTCAGATTTCTAAACATTATACTTTCCTTCTTATTCCTTGTAAATATTTTCTTAAAAATCAGTCATGTTGCTGTCCTTTTCTGTTTAGAATCCATAAACTTATTCCCTTATTCTTTGAATTTTGCCTCTTTTCTAGGCATGTTCAATGATTCAGGTTTTGTTCCTTGGAGTGAATCACGGTTGAATGCTGGATTGTCTGATCCTGGGTTTTGCCTTCATTTTGTTTAATTGATATAAACACCGTAAAAAGTTGATGGTGATACAACCACTCTGGGACGAACCTAGGAATAAAAGCAATAAGATTTAGATACACACTTATCTTCTAAACTGGATGATTTCAAAGTATAATTTAGTAAGTTATGAAAAGGGCTACTCTAGGAATGTGTAGTAAAAAAGAAAAAAAAAAGAAATAATAAAAAAAGAAATGAATCCAAACAAACACAAAGTTTAAGCAGTTATTGAACACAAAATCTAATGTTTTCTCATACTCTTTTGCCAATTTTCAATTAGAGGCTAGGTTCTTTAACTAATTTCTATTTTTTTTTTTTTATTGAAGCAAAAATAAACAAGTCTTTTATCATAAAAAAGATAAATCATTCATCATAACGGTTATGTTTGATAATGAAAATATAATACAGTTTGAAATAAAATTAATATTTCAAAATTAAAATATTAACAGAACTAATACAAAGGTTTTCTTATTTCTGTAGCTGGATAGAACTTGCTCCATGATTTTTTTTTTCTCTGTTCACAAGTCATTTCAAATGCTTTCTTCAAATCAGTAACATGTAACATAAAACCCATAATTCAAGTTTATACCTTTTAATATCTATAGGGACTCATATAAAGCAATTAATCTTTTATATTTTGGTTTTCATTTAAACATCTGCTGTATAGCTGACTATGAGTAGAACAAGATAAAAATCACAAACTGTTTATCTGAAGTTCCAGTTAATAATGCATCTATGCCTTGGTCATTTTGAGACAAATATTCTGTTGTTTTTTTTCCACAATACTGCAGTCCTGGAGGCAAAGATAAACCCAATGAGAGTGAAAATAAAATTGCAAATCAATATACCACAGGAAGAAAACAAAACCAAACAGAACCAGGCACTGATCTTCACTAAAGATGCTAGTATATTAAAGATAGCGGTTTATAAAAACTTTTTTTTTTTTTGCACTGAGATTTGACTACGATACAATATGTTTATCTATCTGAGTTCCTAGCTACTATTGCCCTTCATATTTGACATTAAAGGAGTTTTTAAAAGTGTTCCTGAAGTTAAATAAAAAGTTGTGAATTGGGAAAAATAATATCGACAAAGTTTTATTTAAATGTATGGTCTTGTCTCTCTTAATTATGTTCTCATTTACAAACTTTTTGTGAAGCTATTGGATCTGATGGATATAACTTTATACCTTTGAATTTGTAACTATTTAGTATTTTTGGATGTTTTATTACAGCACATGATTTTTCCTATAGTTGTTTTCAAAAAGTGAATACTGGTTAAATTGTATTTTATCTTACCCAGAGACATAGTGTGCTACCCTGTATACAGATAATAAGCCAATCTGAAAATGGACCATAATGAAAGATTATGAAATTTGTGCAGTAGAGCCATGAAACCAGTCCCTGCTGGATGATGCAATCCACACATCCCAACTGATAAACAGACTCTCCATAAAGCTCTTCAGAAGATTCAGAGATCTGGAAAAAAGGGCCTAGCTGAAGATAGAACTATCTTGACACCACTTAAGCTAACTAGTCTTAAACCCTTCAGATCTATTTAGCAATATCTTATAGACATCTAATAAAACATCAGCAAATGAGCTATTTTTTTCATTAAATACAAAACTAATTTCCACCAGCTCACTTTATTTATTCCTCTTTCTGCACCTACATTACAGCTTGTAACAACTTATTTATTAGAACACTTACTCAAAATTATGTTAGAATTAAGCACTCTTCCTATGAGAGAGAAATATATTTATATACTTATATATTTTTATTTATTTATTAGTGCACCATAAAATACTTTTTATTAAAAAGGTCGAGGCAGTTTTGACAAATCTCGTATCATAGTACAACATGGTTCCTCAAATTAGGCTTGATAGGTCTAAGTCAAACCTTATCAGCAGCATCTTTATGTGAGAATTAAAAAATTTATTCACATCTGATCTGTTCAATCTTTCTGAACATTCATTGGGAATTTTGTACTTCAAAATTTCTAGGTGTTACCCATAGAGATTTGTAGCTGAGACCCTGACTCTGTTTCTTCACTTTCATTTTCTGTTGTAGGATAATAATTTAGGGAACATATTTTTATATGAAAGTCTCATTTTTCTTACCATTAAAAATATATAAACATGTAACATCATAAGTATCTGAAAGTTGTTCCAGTAGTTTCTGCACTGGTTAAGGAAAAGGGAAAATTATATTTGGAAAAACATACATATTTTGACCAATCTCTTGACATTTGTTTTCCCTCAGCAAGTGGTTTCAAATTGTATAAGCATCTCAAATGAAAGACTGTAGTAAGATAACAAATTCATTTAGGTGTATTTAATTCTTTATGATAAAATATCAGAGCAATTCAATAATAAAAAAAAAAATATTCCTGGTCTAATTGTAGAGTTTTCATGATTGACTCAAATCCATGTGTCCCCTTTGAAATATAACACTTTTATCTGAGCACATTAGAATAAAATCTGAAGCATTTAAATGTATGTAAATCCAAGATTTAAAGATGGATTAAGTACTGGTTACGCCCCCCATGATAAATTACCATTTTACCATAATGTAGAAAGACTTCACTTTGTATAGATCAACATTTGCATTTCTTATAGTGTTGGAAAAGGGACTAGTCAGTCCTTTCAAACACTACTGGCATTTCTTTTGTTGTCTGATTATGATTGACCTTTTCCAATATTGATTTAATTCTTTAACACAAATCTTTGATTACTTTTTTCTTTTTTTGTAGTAGTAGTAGGTTCTCCAAATGTTGCCACTCTAACGTTAACACTATCATGATTGCTTCATGTCTTCCTTTTTCTTTTTTTTTTTTTTTTCAGATAGAAAATATCTTGTTCCTCTTCTCTTTTCTCCAGGTCTTTGGATTTTGCACTTACAGAATCTTAGAATCACTTAGAATCTGTAGTATCTGTATCATCTTTAACCTACTGTAGTTTGCACCAACATATGTGAATGGCAGAGCATTGTGAAATATAGACACGTGCTGAGAACCTCAAGAAGGCAACTAAAGCAATCAGCAGTAGTGCAGAAATTAGGACACTAGCCCTCAGACCATTTATTATGTCATGATTTAAGCCATTAATACAGGGATACATGTGGGAAAATCTCCACAGACCAGAAAGCATTCCTGATGGAACATCCAAATTACTTTAAAAAGCATCATGTTAATGGAGCTGTCTTTATGTATTTAGACAGTCAGATTCAATTCATTACACTTCTTTAGAGGATTCAAACTTCTTTTTCTTGCCTAAAATATTCTTTAATCATCAAGCTCTATGTGGGGTTAAATTTAAAATAATATTAGTTGTTTTCAGAGTACTCAGATATATCACCTAAGGAGTTACTTCAGGGGTTTTGGTGTAGATGTACACTGATAAAATGAAAATAACTAGGAACTCAATGTTTTCTCATTTTCTGCACTTATTAATTATTGGGTCACTACCTACTGCTGGTTGTCTCTGGGGCAAACCTTTAAGAAGCACATGTGGATGTGAGCTAATCAGTTTCATTTGGCTACAGATTTTTTTTTTCCCTAGTTCTAGGAAAAAACCAGTGCCCTTCAAAAATTGCAAGGAGATTTCCAGTATCTGAGATTTGAATATGTTGTTCTCAATTTATGAACAACTGAGACATACATTCATAAAAAAACAACCAAACAAACAAACAAAAAACACACAAACAAAGCCATAGGAAGCTTTGTGTGTTCTGAGTTAAAAGTTCAGAGTACAATGTAACACCTGATTTTAAGTCCTACCATTTACAAGAACCCACAATCCCAAATTACTTACCTAAGCTACTCTTGCATTCATGCTGGGGGAGAATTAAGTGCCCAAGAATGAGTATCAAAACTAGCATCTGAGTGGGAGTCACATACAATAGATTACAGAGTAAATGATAAGCCATTCTCTCTTCTAGGCTTAATTATGTAACTGTAAGAATGCACTTATCTTCAATCAGGATTCCCAATAGAGTTTGCATAGTCCTTAGCTGTCTAAGTTTAGTGGTAAAAATAAAAGCACTCAAAATATACAGAAGCTGAGTAAGAAAAGGTGTTTGCCATTTAACATCCTGTCTTCATTTCATTGCAACTGCCTACAGGGACAATTAATTGGGATTTAAGTGCCTTATTTCTTTGCAGACCGAGTACTTACTGTGTGGTATCTGAACAACAATGAAAAAATAAAGTGCAGAAGTGAACTATAAAATTTAATAGTCTTGAGCATTAATGTTTCAATTGTACAATAATAATCTATGAGATGAAACACAGTCATTTCTCTGACACCTGTTTCAACTCCACATTCTGCAGGTGAAGTAAAAGCCGGTCACTTACCTCTTCTGAATCGATAATTGATTTCTCATAAAAATGCCTGAGATATCTATATATAGAGACATATAGAGCCATCTATATATAGATATAGATGCATAGATATATAGATATAGATTTAGATCTACACATACATAATAATATATATTATATATATAAATATTAAAAATCTCCAAACAGAGATACTACTTTTTACCAGGCTGAAAAACATTCTAAGATTTGCAATAGAGTGTCTTACAAGACTCTGAGGTAAATAACAGGAGAGTATGGATAAAATACCTAACTTAACATCTTGTAAAACACAAATAAGTGTCCTTTTCAGAGTGAAGAAATCCAGAATTTTGTCTAGCCAGACTGTATTCTCATAAAAAAAATTAGTCAGATATGAAGTTGTTTGTTTGTTTGTTTGTTTTTTTAAGTGAGCAAGCAAACACATCCAAAATTCATTTTTTGCACCCCATACACTTAATTATAATCTTGGAATAATGAACATTTTAAAAATACATGAGCACTGGGAAAAAAAAAAAAAAAACACCAAAAAAACAGAATTTTACCTTTAGGACCTATTTACTAAAAAAAAAAAAAAAAAGAAAAGTACTTTTGATAAACTTGCCAGTTAAAATTGCAATAGTTTTAAAATCATAAATTTGCCCCTCTACCCAATATAGGCCTTGACACAAATGAAATACAATGCAATACAGTGTGATGTCATGACACACTTCCTCTCACCTCTTTCCCTCTGCCTTTCCTTTTTTTTTTCCTTTCATTTATAACCTTCCACAGCCTCACAGAAATGGGAAAGTTGTGTTAATTTGTTACTAAAATGATTTTACAAGATCTGAAATATAAAAAAAGTCTGATTTGTACAGGACAAAAGCATTTACATTTTAGTTGGGGAGTAGATCCTTCTTCTGGATTAGAAACTTTGTCAAGGTAAAATGAACATGAAAGAATTTAGCACTGAAATGCGCACAGTTCTCCCATTAATGACAGAGAGAGCCTAAGCAACCTCATCAGACTAACACCTATGCTAATCCACACAGCATAGATGAATTCAGCACTAAACTTTACCTGCAAATATGAGACTCACCTTAAGAAATCTCAATCCAATGTTAAGCCCCATCATGCACTTTTAAACATTTCATTTTCAAATTCACATACTGTTAACTGCAATGTCTGTTTTCAACAATAAATCTGAATATCCATGTTTTTTATGATTGGTTTGGTTTTCTGGCTAGTGGGTTTTTTTATGTGTTTTTTTTTTGTTTTGTTTTGTTTTTTTTTTTTGATTGGTTGGTTTGTTTTTTGTTTTTGTTTGGCTTTTTATTTGCTTATTTTGCTTTGGTTTGTTTTTTTCTTGGGAATAGGCGGTTCATTTGGGTTTGTGGGAAATTTTGTGGATAATAGAAAACTGAATATGAGAACTAAAATATATCAATGTAACCCTAGGTCAAGGAAGTCATATGCTATTTACTTTAAATGTGTTTGGTTTTCCAGAGAGCTATGACATGAAATGAGTCCCGGCATGAGTATGATGTCAAAACAAAGAAATTAAAAAATCTGTATACTTTATTCAGAAATCCTCTAATTGTATGGTATCCCTGAGTTAAATATCACAGTGATGTGAGCTCAGCAGTAGCTTTTGTAGATCTGTTAGGAAACCAAGCAAAGTTTTCCAATCTAGATTTTAGTTACTGTATTTCCAAGCACAGACTAATTAACAAAACTGGCAGTAACTATTCTATAGAGGAGTTATCCATTATTTAAGTGGGTACTTTTTGTTGTTGTATGATCAGACCAGAAGGCTCAGACATGGACTCATAAATTACTGTCATGTATCTTTATTGTCTTTTCTGATATGTTGAGTGTTTATTCACTGACTGGATAGTGATACAAACAAATTATTTTTATATAGGTAATAAACATTTATTTAATTGGAAAACTCTGCAACAAATTATTTTTCTATCTCTTGGACAACCTAGCTTAATGAATAGATCATTTGTAATAAAACCTACTTGAGTATGTAGCTGATGTGAAAGTTAATATAATGTTTCTCAAGAAAAGAGTTGAAATGGGCTGGCATGCCAAATTTTTATTCTTTGAATCTGAAGCTGATGGCATATATAACCTTCAAGGTTACCCCAGGGAAGGAAGAAAGGAAGATGAATGAGAGGAAAGAGGAAAAGTCTCCCTGGAGAAAGTCAGGAAGAGAAGTGTAGGGCCCCAGGTGCAGCAGGGAGTCTCATGATCCTATCAACATTGACAACCACACTCTTTTCCTCAGAAGAATTATACATCTCTTCGATATCCTCTTAAAATTCCTGTTGGTGGTCTTTCTTTGATGATACTATTGGCACTGAATGAATAGGCTTAACTAAGTGCAAGTGTTGCATACTGGCTGCTAAGTGTTTTAAATGGTTATTTGTATAATACTTGCTCGGTATAAAAATGACTGTTACTATGCTGGTTTTGGCTGGGTGAGAATTAGTTTTCTTTACTGTGGCTAGAATGGGACTGTGTTTTGTATTTTTGCTGAACACAGTGTTGATAATACAGAGATGTTTTTGTTATTGATGAGCAGGACTTACACAGAACCAAGGCCTTTTCTGCTTTTTGTACTGCCACACTGGTGAGGAAGTTGGGAGTGCATGGGAGGCTGGGAGAAGACACATCCTGGACAGGTGACCTAAACTAACCAAAGGGATATTCCATATCATATGACTTCATTCTCAGTGTATAAAACTGGGGGAAGAAGGAGGAAGGAAGGGGCACATTTGGAGTGATGGTGTTTGTCTTCATTAAGTAACCATTATAAGTGATGGGGCCCTTCTCTCCTGCAGATGGCTGAACTCCTGCCTGCCCATGGGAAGCAGTGAAGTAATTCTTTGTTTTGTTTTGCTTGCATGTGTGGCTTTTGCTTTCTCTACTAAACTGTCTTTCTCTCCACCCACAAGTTTTCTAGCTTTTACCCTTCTGATTCTCTCCCTGATCCTGCTGGTAAGGGAGTGAGCGAGTGCATGGGGCTTGGCTGGGATTAAACCATGACACTCATTTATTGTTTGTCTTGCAGTATCAAGTCACAGAATCACAAAATCACAGGACTGGTCAGTTTGGAAGTGACTGAGAATGCACAATCTCTGTGGGCAATCTGTTCCAGTGCAGCAGAGAAGTTCTTCCTCTTATTCAGCTGTAACTTCGTGTGCATCAGTTTCTGCCCATTGCCTCTTGTCCTATTGCTTGGCACCATCAGGAAGAGCTCGATCCTTCCTCTTGACACTCACTCTTCAGATACTTATACAGCTTGATTAGGTCCTCTCACAGTCATCTCTTCTTAAGGCTGGACAGGCCCAGCTCCTCAGCCTTTCCTCATGAGAGATGCTCCAGACCCTTAATCATCTTTGTTGCCCTCTGCGGGACCTGCTCAAGGAGCTCCATGTCTCTCCTGTGCTGAGGAACCCATAACTGGACACAGCAGTCCAGATGTGGCCTCAACAGGGCTGAGTAGAGGGGCAGGATCACCTCCCTTGGTGTGCAATGCTCTTCCTAATGCACCCCAGGATACTGTTGGTCTTCTCAACCACAAGGGCACACTGCTGGTTCATGGACAGCTTATTTTCCATGAGGACCCCTAGATCCTTCTCCATAGAGCTACTTTTCAGCAGGTTGGCCCCCTGCCTGTACTTATTATTGTTCCTCAGGTGCAGGACCCTGCATTTGAATTTCATACAGTTCTCTGCTCATCTGTCCAACCTGTAGAGGTCCTTCTGAAGGGCTGCACAACCCTGCGGGGTATTAACCACTCCTTCCAGCTTTGTGTCATCAGCAAACGTGCTGAGGAGGCTTCTAACCCTTCATCTTAGTTATTGATGGATAAGTTAAAAAGTACTGGGCCCCCTGGGGGACACCACTAGTGACACACCTCCAATTAGACCTTGTGCCACTGATTACAACCCCCTGGGATCTGCTGTTCAGCCAAGTCTCAATCCACTTCACTGTCCACTCATCCAATCCGCACTTTCTGAGTTTGCCTATGAGGGGATTGTGGGAGACAGTGTCAAAATTGTTGCTGAAGTCAAAGTAGACAATATTCACTGCCAGCTTCTCATCCACTCACGTAGTTGTTTCATTGTAGAAGGAAATCAGGTCAGTCAAACATGACAACTTTACTGAATACTTCTGATCACCTTCTTGTCATCCATGTGGATAGAGGCGGACTTCAGAATGAGGTGTTCCATTACTTTTCTAGGGATTGAGGTGAAACTGAGTCTACAGTCTAGAAGCTATCAGATGAACAGGGTGGGGAGTTTTTAGTGCAGGATTACATATACAAGCTAAAATGAATCAGAGTTAAGAAACAGAAGGGAAACAGGAAGATTTACATGTCAAAAAACCCCAACCAAACCAACAACAAAACCAAAACCAAATAAAAACCCCAACCAAAACCCACCTTCTTAGCAAAAATAGAATAACAGTGCTTCAAAATGCACCAATGCAGGACAGTGAAGATAGGAATACATTGCCTAAATGCTGCCATCAGAGCTTCAGGTTGCTGCAAGTAAGAAGGCAAACTAAAACTACAAATAACTTTAGCAATATTAAAACCCTTGGCACCATGCAATACATAAAGGGCTCCATAGTTCCTGTTTTGATCTAAATAAACACAGCCTCACTATCCCACTGAGGCAGTAAATGTTTGGGGGGTTTTTGCTGTTTTGTTTGTTTGTTTGTTTCTTTTTTTTTAATGAAAACCTGCAGGAATATTTAACTCTGGGCATGAAACAACTTTGTCATTTGCCTAGTTCCATCTGCTAGTTCTTCATGTCTTGAAAAAATACAGTGGGGATAGCAAAGCCAATAACTAAGATTTAAGACAGTGATTCCTTTGAATTTATCTGCCTGAAGCCAGAAAAAATTCTGGGCATGCTGAAATATTTTTCTCACAAACAGTGCACGATTTTTTTGAAGAGAAATACTCTAAATATCATAAATCAACAAATTAAAATCTAGATAATATTTGGAGAATTTTGAAAAGATTACTAATGCTCTCTCTATATGTATATGTATATATGAAGATAAGCAGTATCTTTAAAATAAAAATATCTCAGAATAGGAAGAAAGGAGATGGAGAAATGTAAGGACAGCATAGAAATATCATGTGCCTTTCTATCAAAAACACACTTTCTTTGCAGATATTTTTTTGCTCTTGTGTTTCATTAAAGTTATTTCAACAGCAGGGGAAATGAAAACTTGTACTATGTTATTAATCCTTAATGAAAGAAACAGGAAGAACATGTTTTCTTTCTCCTTTTCACATTGAAGTTAAGTATAATGTTTCAGGCTAGTAAACTTTTTTTCATTCTGATGGATTTTCTTTCCCTGTAAACAAATGGAATATCTCATTTGCTCAGACAGATCTGTGATGATGCACATACAGCTCTATGTATTTATTGTGGAGGTGTTTGCAACTGAATATAGCAGCTAAAGCCAATAAACCAGATGCCAGAATGTTTTGTATCATTGTCTTGGGGACTCAGAGAAAAAAGATCCATACAAAGGGATGCCCCACACCATTGCCAGCCTGTTTCAGCCACCACTTTGAATTCTTGCCACATCTCTAATGTATAACTACATTCTTTACCCTTAAAAACTGGTTAAGCAGGAAATTGTTTTGGCTGGAATTATATGGGCACATATAATGTTTCACAGTGTTCACAGACTGCATCTGGATGATCTGAGTCATATTATTTAGCCTGTATTACATCTACAGGAGATCTTAGTGGCTGTAAGAGCTTTTCTAAAAAGAGGAAGCCATATCCTTCATTTGGATATGGCTGAATTTATTAGATTGTGCCATACATTATATAAGGCATTTAGGTTTTCTTTTGCATCATACTATTATTAGCATAAGGCTGTTGCTTCAGCTTTAGTGAAGCTAGATTTGAATTTTTCACTCCATGACATTTTTATCTCATCTACCTTTATTTATGATATAAGCATCAATCTTGCTGTTGCCATAGGCAAAATGGATTAGAAGAAAAAAGCAGTAACAAAGCACATACACATGCAGCCTCATTTGCATAGTTCCAGCAAGAGCATATCTGTATTCATTCACTTCAGCCAAACAGTTTGTCTGTCAGGCTTTGCTTCCAGTCATGGTGTTGCTATCTCATAACACCCCTCTAAATACATTAAAATCCAGTTGTAAGATTAAGTATTTGTTTTGTCTCTCAGTCATGTGGGTTGTAGGGTTCAAGTGCATGAGTTGCTTCTGGATATGTTTGTTGTATCAATACATCCAGAGGTGTTTCATTACCCATTTTCGTCCCCAATATTTGAGAAGAACTCCACTTATGTAGACCACAGTGGCACATTCCAGTCAGCATTGTTTAAATTAGGTGCAGAAACCCTGAAGATTATAAAATAAAAAGCTTAGAAAGAAGGCCCTTGGTTCATGTTAACTGCTCCCTTAAATTCTCTACCTAAGACTTTTTTTTTGATAAAAAAAAAATAATGGCAGTGGAAGGAAAATAAAACAGACATTAAAACACAAATAATAATTCAGAGGTAAGGGTCAAGTTTAAAGCCATTTATTACAGTTTTATGTTTTGTTTTGGTTTGATACAGAAAATTCATTTGGACTACAACATGAAGCAACTATCAGGTTCTTACTGTACTCATATTTCAAAGTTTACAATATTCAAACAAGAGAAATTTTAAGAGGGTGGTACTCTCAAATCCCAACACTTTTTTTCAAAATTAAAATGGACAAACTTTGCAGATCCAACTTCTCAAATCCTAGTGTAAAAACTTTTCCATAGGTAGCTTATGAGGTTAGGTGTTAAATGATGTCATCAGTTTATTAGATGGAGTTATTAGGAAAGCTATTTTTCAGTAAGTATTTTGGACTACCTTGTTTTTAAATCCCACAACCTCAACTCCATTCGGGACACTAATGTCTGTAGACACTGTCAACAATGAATTCTGATGCAGAAAGTGGAACAACTATCATAATTTTCAGCAAAATTTTTCTTATGCCACAAAACTCATATTTCTTACTCATCCCCAGAGTTTGCCATAATCATTGTAAATGGGTGCATCCAAGCTTTTCTACTTCTCAGATATATTTCTGAGCTTTCAAATAGAAAATATTTTTGGAGGAATACTTTTAGAAATTTAACAACGTAGATTATGTAGAGAGGGAAGGTTTCTGGCCAGGCATGAGAAGTAGGACACAAGGTTTATATGGATGATTATGATTAGATGTATTGCTGATACAGCTTTTGAATATTGCCAGTGCAGTATCTAAATAACAATTCTATCATCTATTGCAAGAGATTGTAGTATCATCAAATCTTGGTCCCTCCTGTTGAGCCACGAACTCCAGTGAGACCCCTTTGCTTTCTAAACCTAGGTCCACTTAGTCTCAGATTTGGCCAGTGACCCTTATGTCTAAGGAGATATAAGCAGGTTCAGGTAGAAAGCTATGTACTGTCTTTGACCTTGTAGAATTCACAACTGCAAATCAGCAAAGCACCTGTGTAACTATTTTAGGATTTTATCTCTGTATTTGACCAGATCTTAGTGCTTTTATTCACCCTTTCAAGTGCATTCCCTGTCTTTGGGCTGGATATACCCTTCAGTCATCTCTCAGGATGTGGGGATCCACCCAGAAGGTGCCCTGAGACCAGTTTGCCCAGTTGATCAAATCTCTAGAAGTATTTTATAGCTTTTTGAAGGCTGAAGTGCACCAAAGTCAATCACAAACATGTCATCTCTCTACATCTCTGGAATGCATTTATTATGTCAGGATCCAGACTGTTTCTCCTGCAATACTCATTCAGTGTTCTTATTGTAGGATAGCACACTGTTTTGTCAATCTGACCAAAATCACTGCTAATCATTGTAAATGCATCATAATTCCATCAAGGTTGATAAGTACGAACTCAAAATCTATTTTATGTTAAAACAATAAACAAGTATAGAAGCACAAATCATCTCTTCTTAAACAAAATATGTCATGTCTACTTTTCAAAATCACAGCTTCCTTCAGAGAAATGAGATATTAGTTGCTTCCCCCTGATTTGCGTAAAGAGACCAGAAGCTCAAAGTGCTATGAAAACCCTAATCCTTGTGTTTCTTGTACCTGTGCAGACAGCCTGTTTTTGATCCTCTTTGGCTTTGCAGGAGGAAAGATAGGGGACGTTCCCAGGAAAGACATTGATCTTCTTCATTTGCTTACTGCTATGCCTCATATACATATGTACAGAGATATCACCAAGCCAAGACCAGTTCTCATAACCAGGAGAATAACATCCTCTTGTGCATAGGGCATACCCTCTTCACCAATAATTTTCAATCTTGATCTACTTGTGCTTCAAGAGACAAAAAAGGTAGACACCTGATGGGATTAATCTGGCCTCATATGTGGCTTGGTTACTAAACTAAAGACCAGATGTAGATTTAGCCAGAACTTTTGTATTGTTTGAAAATTAAGACATTTCAAACTAACTTTGTCCTTCAGAGATCCTGAATTTTCAGGTGAACAAAACACTCATTAAAAATATTGTGGAAGTCCCTATTAATGCTGAATATAATAACTTTAGCTGGAACTTGATTGGTTAACAGTTTCACTGACTCATCTATCTGACAATTTTCCATTTCCTAGAATGTAAAGACTGTAAAGACATTGCAGTTGTTGTAATATCTGATTGTTCAATCAGTACTGTTATATAAGCAAGATGATGATAGGCATGTTCCCTGCATATAAGAATTATCAGAAATTACAATGACTTATTATTACACCCTTATGTTTTACATCTGTTTACTCAGACAACAACAACTATTTTTGCACTGAATAATTCACTTGGCTAATAGATATCTAACCCTTACTGTTCTAGACAATTATTGAGTTGTATTCCCTGGCACAAAGATGAATAAAGAGCTGAATCCATGAACAAAACTCATAGTTTAATAAATACGGATAGCAGTATTAAATAAATTATATTTTCAACCATCATTATAATAGATCAGACAGTTTAAATTCAACTCTGTTTCAAAATTCATTCTTATTAAAGATCAACAAGTAAATCTTGTAGCAACTAAAGATATATTTCTCTTACACAGATGCATTTTTTGCGTCATCTTTGTAGAAAGCTACAAAGGTTAAATTTATGTCTTTCTTCTTTTCTGTGTTATCTGAAAATCAGTTTAGCTAATTTGAGTAGGACAGAGAAAATGGAAGTCATGTCTCAAAGGGCATTTACTTTATCTGAGGATCAACAGATGTATTTTAAGATTTTGTGAGGATGATACTGTGAGAAGAAAATCCAATACAAATTAATCCAAACTGAGAAATTACACTATTATTAACCCATTAACATACTTACATCACAGAGACATGCTGATATGTATTTGCAGGAGAAGAAGAAAACAAATTAGAAGAAAACTCCAACTGATGCTAATAAAAAATAATTCTGGTGATACTTTTAAGCCCCAGGCATTTTCATGTGAAATGTCTGCTATATTCTGTGTTCACACTTGCAAAGATATTTGACATCTTAGTCACAAGTAATCAAGTTCTCAAGACATATATCTAACAACTATAACACTTTTTAAGTCCAGTAAGTTTTTTTTTTGTTTGAGTTTGAAGAGTTTATTTCATTTGTGTACTTTGCTAACACAAATATTTAAGATAGAAGAATAATCAACGGAGAATAACAATGAGCTGTTTAGATATTTTTGGGGGGAATGGTTTTCTGTTTACTTTGAAGGTCTTTCTGGATTAACAAGTATAAAAATCCTAACTTTGACATATAAAGTGAAATCAACATCTTTGCTCTTCACTTTTATTGTATGAGTTCATATTTTGTTGTTGCAGAATAGAATATGTGCTAAATTTTCAAAAGTATCTTGTAAAAAACAATGTAGGAGTGGTACTTTGCTGCAAACTGGAGGACTGCTTTTAATGTATAGTTGTTGTATGTGGAATGGTGGCCTCTTCTCCCAGGCAACTAGTGATATGACAAAGGGAAAATACAAGTTGCACCAGCATAGGTTCAGGCTGAATATTACTGAGAGTGGCTAAGCACTGGAACAGGTACCCCAGGGAAGTAGTGGAGTCACCATTCCTACAAGTGTTAAAAAAAGGAGTGGTCATGGCATTTTGCGATACAATTTAGTGGACAGGGTGGCAGACCAAAGGTTGGACTTGATCTTACAGGTCTTTTCCAACCTTAATGATTCTGTAATCCTATTAAATGTATCTACATTTGTGAATGCAAGAATAGCCACACATTATTATTAGCAAACAAATTTTCTCAGCCTGGACCTAGTTAGGCATGTGTTATTTAAGTGTTGCTAGAACTCAGCAACAACAAACACAGTAAAGTTGAGCACTTTTAGGACCTTGAAGTCAGGGTGGTAAACTCCAGTGTATTTCTGCTTCTGGGAAATGTAGCAATGTGTAAGTTTGAGGGACTTATTCTAGATGATGTTAGCACATTATGTTGTTGCTGAAGTTTGTTATAAACAGACTGAATAATAACCTCTTATATATCAAAATGCTCCTTAGAGTAGGGGAAAAAAAAAAAAAAGGTGTTTTTTTCTTTTCCTTTGATGGAAGCTTGTGCAATCCACCACACTTAAAAAAATGACAAATACTCTGGAACACAGAGAGCAAGACTTTGCATGGCTGTAGGACTGCTGCAGGCATACTTTCTGAAATATGAAGGACAGAGTCATCATGCTGCCAGCCTTATAGTTTTTATAATGCATCCAAAAATCAGTAGTTAAATTTCAAATAAAAAATGTATGTAGATTACTTACAGACATCTTAAAATACAGTTCAATATCTGAATTATCCATTTTTCATTGGGTGAAAGTATTAGAGCCCTGGCACAGAGCCTGACTTGCTTTTCTTTAGATACTACTTTCTGTTGCATATTTGAAAGACTCAATAGAACAAAGGAAAGTTGATTACTAAATAATTTACGGGAAACTGAATCATCTTTAAAAAAACACTTTAACCACTTGAATGTTGGCATATTATTTATTCAAATATAGCTTATTACGTTATATCCCATATGTGTGTCTATGTCTGAAAACTAAACCTGTTCATCAGTTGGAGTTCTAAATGACCTTACATAAAGGAAAAAAAAGTAACTTTGTTTTTCTCTTCTTTTTTTTTCCCCAATTCAATAGTCACTACTGTCTAGTTTCATGTTGTGGACTGTGGTATCCCAGGATTGGAACACTCACCAGGGGCTCATTGAACTGCTGGCTGAAATCTTCTCACATCTGTCACAGCCCACTTGGGGATGAGGATTGGATGATTATCTCTGGCTTTCCTGTTCTGAGAGCCCTGCTTCCTCTTCATCACTCACTTTGTGAAATGATTTTGTCTTGGACTTCTGCTTCTGTATAGGAGTGAGTGCTACAGGCATGGGTTGTTCCGCTGGTTCAGCTGCAGTTTGAATGGCCATGGTGCCTGTTGGTCTCTTTCTCCTCCTGCCCCAAGGGTGCTGTCTAATATTGAACTGTGTCCAGCAAATGGTAGCCAGGACCCAGTAAGTCACGCCTCTCCAAAGCTGCCACAACACTCTCCTTGCTAGTATTTTCTCACTTTAACAGGGTCCTGTAGTTGTTCAGGAGTGAATTTCCAAACCATTGGAGTGGATAATTTCCCCCCAGAGTCATCCATTTTCTCCCACATTCCATGCCACTCATGACTATCCTCTTTTGGGGCAGATCTCTGAAAGACCTCCTTAGAAATCTCTTTTGCAACTCTAAACATGGTGTGGACCACACTGAGAAGGTCTGGCAGAGTAGCAACAAGAATACACTTTCCTTAACATCCAAAGGGAATTCAAAATTCTCAAAGTCTGTTGGAACAGGCCTGAAGGAGGATAAGGAGTTGAAAGGCTAGGGAAAACCATCCTCCCCCGTGCATCCCCATAGATTGGGTATGATTAGTAATGAATTCCCAGAGGTAGCAGCCAAAGCCAGGGCCCTTACTTCTGCCCTTCACTGATGGCGTGGGTGGTATTGAATAACAACCTAGACACACCCACAGGGGTCCAGGCTCTGCCCCCTCAGGGCTCCTGGAAAAAAATTCCATAGCCGAAACCAGCACAATGGCACAAAAACCTAAACGATTTGTGGAAAATATAGTGATGAGACAAACTGACATCGAAAGAGTCATCACAAGAATTTCATCTGATTGCTAACATATTTCAAAATTAATCTATCTTGCATTAAAAAATATATTATTTTACTTTCATGTTTCAAATCCATTTGAAGGGACTTAAATTATTAAACATTGAAAGTAACAAGTCTGAATTTGTCTAAAGTTATGGTCTTCACTAAATAATTAGATTTTTGAAAGTCACTAGTACCAAGAAATATTATGGCAATTAACACCCTTGAAAATAATGCCACTTATTTAAGTATTTATGCAGTACAGCTCTAGTACAGGCATTTATGTTTGGATACTCTCAATGGCAGTTTAAATAGACTGTGCATTAACATTTAGTATAATTTAAGTGTCTAAGACATTTTTCATATTATAGAAAAAAAAAACCAACAAACTAACACATGCACACACCCTCAATTACTCTTGCATTTTTCAGCTCATTTGACTAATCTCACCAATCAGGATTAAAAGGAGAAATTATGTGTGAGGGAATCCAAATAACCTTGTCAGTAGAGAGGAGCACAGAGAATGGCTGTTTCTAAGACCACCCAAGAAAAACAACTGGATGACTAAGCTGTAGTTTATCATGTTCGTACTCTATTTTCTTTCATGGTGAAGGCATGATAGGAGCGTCGTGGTGTCTGCATGCATGTACATTTTTTGGAATATCCTACCTAACATAAAAGAAAGGTTACTTAAAGTGGGCTCCTTTGTAAAAAGTAGTGCCCTGTCTTAAGTATGACATTTATCAGAATATTAATTTTTTTTGTTGTTTTTTTTGGTTTTTGTCTTTTTAATGAATCTGTCATTAGTCTTTACATAGGTGTCTTGAAAGTATTAAGGAAGACAGAACTATTTTTGCCATGGACGTATTTGCACTGGTAATGGATATTGCTCATTTCATTTACATCTGACGTACTTTCTTTTCCAGTTTTAGAGAGTTCAGGGTCACAAAATATTTATTGGCATCATATTAATTCTTTAATAGTTCACACTCATGTTTAGTAACCTTCTTTTCCTTATTTCTTCTCCTTTTTATGTAAGATAAACATGGATGCTGTCAAGTATTCTGATATCTTTCTGTTTGGGTCACAGATAAAATAAATTGAAAAAATTAATATCTGGGTTTTGTTCCTGTCTCACTCCCTATTTATTTCTCAATAACAGAATAGTTAAATATTCAAATTTATGCATGTATTCTTCCACCTCCATCTCTCATTACCTTATTAAATAGCAATCAAAAACTTATTCGGAGACACTGAATTTAAAAGTTTGTCCTTTTATTTGTTCTGAGTTCCCAAATGCCAAATGTAATTTATAGTCAAAGTCTGTACTTTGGCAGAATGTTGCACAATAGGCTCCTTTTTATTTTCATATAAAAAAGATATTCTATTTTAATTCACTATTCTCATACTCAGTAAATTTATTTTTATGGCAAGAGAAAGCAATTTCAATTTCTTCAGGGATTGCTTGGCAGAATCTAATGGGAGAGAGCAAAGAGGCCCAGGGGAGTTGGTTGAATTCCAAGGAAATCCTTCTCAAAGTTAAAAACTCTATTGAGGGGGGAAGTCAAGGGAGCATCACACTGGGACAGCACGGAGGTACAGGGAATTTTCAGGGATGCTCAGCATGGCCGAGCTTTGCAGCAGAGAAAATCTGCCCAGTTCACAGTATATATGTGGTTTATTGCTTTATTAGCTATCCTAATCAGAACCAATGCAACAGAAACCTTCTATGGCTGATGTCAAGAAATTCTAATTCTTCATCTGTATGTGCACTTTTTCACAGTTGTCTACATATTTAACCACCCTTTCCCAGCAGCCAAGTAATCACATTGCCCCTCCTCTGGGAGCGCAGGTTCCCCTGTGTGACTCCCTTACCATCATAGCTGTGGGTGTGCCAGCTCTATGTGTAATTCTGAATTCCCTACCATTGTAGTAGATCCATCCACACAGCAAGCAAGTAGTTGTCTCAAGTTCCTTGAGAGCAGCCCAGTGCTACCAGCCCTGGTAGTGCCAGCAGGTGGGTGCCAGCTGCTCCTGGTGATTACAGTAGCAGTTAGTTCAGTTAGTTGGTCATGGTACTACTAATGCCAAGATTGTGGGTTCTAATCCCACTTGATGACCCTTGCAGGTCATTTCAAACTTAAGAGTAATCTGTGATCTGTGACTCACGGAAAGGGAGTGCTACCCTGTCTGGCCAGGGGTTGGGTTTACCCAAGTACACTACCAACAGAGAGAGACTGCCTATGATAGCTTCTTCTGCAATCTCTCCTACCTGTCACAAATATTCATGTCACTTTTATTTCCCTTTCCAATTTACTGTTTTGTTGTTTGTTTTCCCTAATATCTCTTGGCCATTCTCTAGTCATTGCCTGCATCTGATTAAAAGTTTACTTTCTGAAAACTGCTCTTTCAGGCATTGCATTCACATAGTGTTCACACTTCTGTTATTATCTTAACAGGTGTTGTTTGGTGGACCATTTCTTTATCATCTTCAAGAAGAAGGCAAATGTCAAACCCATCTTTGGGAAAGGCAAATGGGAGGATTTAAAGAAATACAGACTGGAGAGCTACACCTTAGTCACAGGAAGATCATGAAGCAATTTCTCCTGAAAGTCACCTCCATGTACATGAAGGGCAGGAAGATGATTATGAATATCTAATATGCATTACCTTTTTTAAAGTCAAAATATTTTTATCTCAACAAGCATATAACCATAATTATAGCTAATAAAAATGACAAAAATATTTCATGCTGTAGAATGAATTCACTGAAGGCAGCTTTCAGGCTCTGTCTCATGTGTCTGTCTCTACAGAGAAATGGTATTTTTTTGAAAGAAAGAGAATAAGCTTTATGGAAGGTAAGACTAATAGCCACTAATACTATATTTTTACACTTTTAACAGACTAACATAAGAGAATGATTTTCAGCACAAGTCAATTATAAATCCTTTTGGAATTAGGCATATTCAGTTTCTCTACTAATTTCTTTTTTCAGGAAGAAGGAATTAATTTAACTAGATATATAAAAATTCAACACTGATCATATAACCATGTAAAGGGGAATACATTTTGACATTTTTTTTCCAGATGAACTTTGCCAGATAGAAGTCATGTAAGTTATATAGTCTTGTTTTGTTATTTTCTGATTTGGCTTAGAACTGAAATTTCTCTACCTAATCATCTGCATAATTGAGGGATCTTTCATGAGTCATAAGTTTGTTGGTATAACTATTTCTTTCCTCCATGCACTATACTTTCTATGTAGGGATGGTTGATAATTCCAATCTTGAATCTGACATTTTATTAATTAACCAGAACAAGAGAATTTGAACTACAAGGTAAATGAAAAATTAAATTGCAAAGCTCTAAAGCCCTGATTAAGTGTCACTTTAGTCAGAAGTACATTTTCCCCTTCATGAAGATTTTTAAAGAGACACTAAATGTTTCTGTGCTGTGCCAAGAAGACTGGTATATTGGTGTATGAGTTTCTTGAAGATAATTGAGTGTTGTTGTGGATGTCTTTGAACAAAGTGCTATGCATGTACACCACCTTTGATTTTTGTCAGAAACACTGACATGTATCATTTATGTTAATATTGACTGCTGTCTGGAATTTTATGAATTTATGTTTTTGTAGTTGGGTGTAATGAAAGATAATTGGTATTAAAATACCTTTTATACTTATGTTTTTCAAAATACAATACAAAATCAGCATCACTGCGTTCACTGCATTTTGTATATTGCTTCACATTACATTTTAATGTGACTTAGGAAACCCTGTTTTATGAAAAAACATCTGCACCATTGTTGTCAATGGAAGCAATGACTAAAATTAGACTGTACTTGCTAGCAATCTGAATAACAGATTTTAATTCTCTAAGTCAGTTCTGTAGCTCAGTTCCGTAACACTTTTGAGGTGTTGTTTGGCTTTTTAACTTTTTGGTTTTGACAACTGTGAAGACTGACTACAAGTTTGCATATCATCTATAATTGTAATATGTACTCCATACTATTCTTCATCTAATATAGTAATTCCACACACAGTGGGTGCCTATCACAGGGTTTATTCACCATGCAGAACAATACTGTATTAAAAATAGTTAAACTAGTTTTGAATAAGGTCTTCTACAAGGCAGTAGAAGTCTTCCTGCTTGCTTCTAAAAATGTTAGTAAAAATGTTAGTTGTGGGTATGCAAGCCATATACTTTGTCGTCACGTTATTGTGCCCAGGGTAACAAGAATTGACTTCTCATTTTGGATCTTGTTTGATTATGGCTTACACTGCTTATGTAATAACAGTAGTAAAATTTAGTAATAAGAGCATCTTGGGAAGCATAGCAGAGCACATTCTGAGTTTGCAACATTAGAAGTCTTTCCATTCACAACAGGTGATAAATGTATGGATGCATGTGCATGAAATAGGAGATAAAAGTACTGAACTAAACAGGACCTTGAACATAATTATTTTACTGGAAATGAAGTTAGGAGAGGGTATAGAACACCTCCAGACACACCTGTGGGACAATTCCTGCAGAACCAGAGCAGATCAGTCTTTAGTCTGTCACTATTTCAGCCATCATTTTATTTTGAACTTTTCTTTTAACATTTTTTTGGGTTTTTTTCTGAAATAATTTCAGCATATTTTAAACAAAAGCTCCAGTCCAGTGCCCAGTGCCTAGTGCCCTGTTTGTACCTTGAGCCCAAGCCAAACCATACCAAAAGTGCCATGGCATGTTCTCATTGACATCAGAGTCAAGCCTTGGGAATCAGTTTATAAAACAACTTTTTAAAAATTTTCTAATATGTATTTCATGATTTGCATCCACTTTCTATGGAATTTTTGTTTTTTTCAGTAGAAACCTTTTGCAGAAAAATGCACCTTTTTGGTGAACTCCTCAAAGATTTTATTTCTTTATTTTCATTTTATTAGAAGTATATTAAATATATGCACTTAAAAAGCAATTTAGCTGTTCTCTACAGTTAGACCAGTTGCTTTTAACAGCAACATTTTTCATATTAATCAAAAAGCATATTATCCTTACATTTCCTCCAAGATGTATTAGCTAGTCCCTTCTATTTAAATGCAATTTTATTTTAGTTATTTCCAGTGATAATTGCTCTTCTTCTTGTACTTGTTGATACTTCACACCCGTCTTTCTCTCAGTCTCCGCAAGCTTTCCAAATAATATTAATGGGGGGAGTTTGGGTTTTTTTTTGGTAGATTTCTATTCTTGATTTTAAGTACAATTTCATTCACAGTGCAATACAGGAAAGCTTCAAGTCCTCTCATCCACAACAAGAGACCAAAAAAAACTATTTTTTTTTAATCTAAAATAACAGTTGCAACTAATAATTTGCTCTACTTTAGTATTCTTTTTCTGATTAAAAGATCAGAACCAGTTGGTGGAGTTGTATTTTGGATGGAAAGATATTTCATGATGGCATCCCAAATAGAGCTCCAACATTGTCATTTATTCCTACAAGTAGGGTATTGCAGAGAAACTTCTGTCTTCAGTGAAGTACTATGTGGTTGTAAAAGAGCTTGAACATCAGAAACACTGTTGAATTAAGGATTGGATTAATTAATATCCAGCCTACCGTACCTATCAGAGAATTCCACAATGCAAGGGAGACAGTTGGCCTACAGAGCATTTATTACATGCAACATTGCAGATCTGGAGATGAACTCTAATTCTACTGTTCAAAATGTTTAATCCTCTCTTCTGTAAGAGTACCAATTGCCCCAGAGTGAAAAATTGCCTGTGATGCCAACTATGCAACCCTTCATCATCTTCATATCTGGCTACTCATGCAGAATAATCTCAAATTTTAGGAGATTAAGTGTGTCACTTATGTAGATAGGAGCTGTACAGTGCAATAGTATTGCAAACTTTAGATATTCTCAGCTCTTTTTTTATTATGTTTAACAGAACAGTGCATTTTTTATTGGCTGTGAAGATTAATGCTCCTTTTTTCTCTTTGTTTTATAAATAAATGCAAATCTCAAAGGACCAAGAACTATATGCTAAATTCTGATATGCTTTGAAATTAATAGTATATTAATAGGTGTTACAATAGTTTAGTTTACTGAATTTAACAACGCCATAAATTGTAGTTCTTTTCCATTTTAAAGCATACTGCTTTAATTAAATCATGTGTTGTTTCCTCTTTTTCAACTTTGCCTCTGGCAATAGAATTAAAATTATGTGCTGTCTTACTCTTCCAAAACATATGAAGATCAAATAAGGATGAAAATTATTATCTAAGTGATGAATGGTATTTGCTATTCAAGTAATGAGTTTATGCAATTAATTAGTTGCCAAGTGCATTACACAGTGTTAGTTCAAGACTGTATTTCCCAGCTCACTAAATGTCTGGATTAGAATCAGGTATACCTCTCTTTCTCCTACATGCATTTCTACCTACAATGTAAAGTGCCAAACTTGCAGGATTGCCCTGGAGAGAACACAGGTGTGACAGTGCTGTTGCTACTTCTACAGTCCACTGTCCATAACACATCAGAAGAAAAAAAACAGAGTGGATATGGTTCTGTGCTTACATAAAGATGTAAAAAGGTGACCTGTATTTCATGAAAGAAGCTTAAAAAAAAAAAACAAAACTTGAGTTATCATTATAATTTAAGACTTTGTTAGATTAATATAAATTTTTATTGCAAGCTCTCAAAAACTTATTATTTATGGTTTCATTTCAAAATGAGCTTTTAAAGGGATGCAGAAAATGCTTATAGGAAAGATCATTTTTAATAGAAAAGATTTCTCTGTACCTTAAGTGTCTCTAGAATTTCATGAGCTACTGCAACCTATTACATGCTTTTTATATAAAGTCATCATTTTTATTTGATTTTTTTTTACCCAATACCAATTTATATGCATAGAAAAAGTCTTAGCTTCAAAATATTTCTATTCAAGAAGCCAAATCATCTTAAATGTAGTTAAAATCAATTAAATGGACATTACCATAAATAAGTGGCTTAACATTTTAAATAATATTTAATTATATATAATTTTCATAATTTTCCACTGAATACATATTTTCACTGTTTCATTTTTCTACTCATTGGTACTAATAACCATATTTTGCTTATCAAAACTGGAACATTTTAATAAAAAAAACTTAGTAACTAGTAAGATTTTGTAATAAAAATATATATTTGAGGTCAGTTGCATAAATTTTAATGCATTTTTTTTAAAAATTAATTCTTTTAAAATTTAAAGAACTTGCATTAGTCCATTTTTAAACTATTTTTCATTAATTTTGGCACAAACTTAACTTTCAGGATGTGGTCTCTCACTTCTTGTGTCAATTTTTAGTAATAAGAAAAATGAGAAGAGACAATAAATTGGGGAATAAACAAAATCTTTTTCACTTTTTTTTTTCTCATTGAAATTAATCACCTAAAAAGTTTAGATTAAATGAGGCATTTTACAAGGTGAATACTGTACTACTGCTCTTGCTCAGAAAGCCAGGAAATAAAAAGGTAAATTATGGCTTTGGGTGATCTCTGATCTTCAGAGAAAGAGGCCATTTATGCCTCAGTAATTTAAAGGCTATAACTTGTTAATCACAAGCCAAATGTGAGATACAAAGCTGTTAAAATACATATGATATAATAAGTGCTAAGCTTAGCTTCCTAAATGTAAAGATTTAGAAGAAAGTTTTAATTGTTTCATTTAAAAAAAAAAAAAAATGAAAATGTGATAAATGGTAACCAGCCAAAACACACCAGATACAATGTTTCAAATTAAAAAAAAAAAAAAGAAAGAAAAAATCTAAGTTCAGTTAATGCATTTCATTTTTACATTATGATTACAATTACAACTGAATTTAGGGAACTACATACAATTATTTTCGTACTTACAAGAGCTGCTTAGCATAACTTGTTTGTCATATCCATGGGGAAGGCTTTGGCAGCTGGAGTAATGTTCCACAACATGAAACAGAGCTACTTGACTGGGCCAACAAAGACAATGTGCTTCTATTAGAAAGGTACTGTATCCAGGCTAATTAACCCTGTTTCTTTCTCTACAATTATCTGTACAGGATAATTAGAGCTTCCAGTTCCAGAGTTAGCTCATTTATTGCTACCCTAGATGTCTGCGCACCCCGTGATTCATAGTTCAGAGAGGAAATGTACATTAGTGTAACTGTGCTTTAAAATGTGTGGTGACTTAGCTAATTAAAGACGTTCCAGTATCTGTACCTTTGAAAGCCAACTTTTAAATCAAAAATAAGACATCACCATTAACCAGAAAATATTTTAATGAGTTTTTATAGCCCTCTTAATAGAATATTTTAACATATAACTTCCTTCATATAGTTACATTTTATTTTAAAATGTCTGGAACTTCTGAGATTTCAAGAAAGCATTCAGTGCCTTTAATTGGAAGGTACAAATGTATTATAGTTGGTAAATTTAATGGCAATTTTGAACAAAGTCATGAAAGAAGCACTGTCTTGGGTAAGTGTTCAAGACCAAAAACAAGTTCAAAGATAGTTTTACATTCAGCCCGCGTATTTCGAGTGCTACACTTCAGCTTTGTGAAAAGGCTATAAAGAAGATTCCTTATACAACCCAGGGGAAAAAAAAAAAAATCTGTTTTGTTAAGTAGTGAAAGGATGACAGCTATTGTTTTGGTTTATTTGATCTGTGTAGTCATGAAAAAGGATATGTTTGGGGTTTTTTGCTTCCAAAATATTATTCAAAAAAAAAAAAAAAAAAAAAAAAGAATTATTTAATAACACTGAACTGAGGAAAAAAATATTGTCTCCTCTTCTTTGTTCTTATTCTTCATCGCAGTGAGTTCATCACAACATATCTTTTCCTCTTCTATAAGCAGTTGTGATCTGACAGGCCAACAGAACAAAGTACAAAAGAAATTATAATGATCATAGAGAAAAACAACCTTCTAGACCAGACAAGTAGAAATTCTGCACTTAGTGAATAAAACAATACAGGGAAGGGTAAACTCTGAACAATAAAAGCAGACAACCTTGAGGACTCTAAACAGGCTAAAATATCATAGGACAGAGTGCATGGTCAAACTACTGTAAAATGAGATATCAAAAGTTAGTGGCTAAAATGCACCTTTTGAGCAAAGAAGGGTACTCACGGTTATGTATTCTAATTGCTGAGTAAAAGTTTCTTTCAAAATGCACTTTCTGAGCAAAGAAGAGTACTCATAGTTATGTATTGTAATTGCTGAGTAAAAGTTTCTTTCAACTTTGGCAGCGTACACTGCTGAGTAACTATCTACATGAAATACTCTGTACAAGACAGAAACTGAAGTGCATTTGTGATGGAACATCTACAGTGTTATTACAGATGTAATAGATACAGAATCTACTGTCCTACAGTAGAAAGCCAAAAATATAGGGACATCAAAATTTAGCTCTGTGCAACTGAAAAGTTGACTTTCGGTTTTCCAGATTTGTTCTATGAATTGCATCATTTTTATTCCTAATCAGGGCTTTGTTAAGTGGTTGAAATAGCCTTGGCTTGCAATTTGGGCAGGGTAAAGCATTTTGACTTTTCCAAATCTTTATCTGTATCTTTATAATAGGAGAAGTGGAATATGAAAAGATTTCTTTTTTGAACTATGCAGTGAGAATATATTCTTCTGTTGACCTTTTTCACAGCTGTGAGATGTACAGCACAAAGATGCAGCTGTTCTGCTTCCTAGTGAGCCACTGTTAAAAAGCTCACTAAAAGAAGAGTGATGTCTTAGACAAAATTGAGTGTCTTCTAGTATTTCTCTAAAGGTTCACGTTTAACAAAATACCATTCTATACTCTTTCTTACGGTTCTTGGCCATCTTACCCTTCTTACCTGTTTCCAAAAATACAAATAAAATACCACCAGTTTAGGTTCCATGAGAAGATGTGCTCCTTAATGTACAAGCAGTTCTTTCCATAATGAAAAGGTAAAAAAAAAAAACCTCCATCTTTTAGGATGTGCTGAAAAAAATACACAGGAGCAGAATTAGCATTAGGAGTAATTCTTCTCTGTAATTCACAGAGAAGAATCCCCAAAGAATTCAGATCCCCAAAGAAAAAAAAGAGTAAAGTATAGGGGAGAAAACAGAGTAAAGATATAGCTGGATATAGGTGAAAAGAGATGCAGAGAAGGGATGTAATTTTCAATGTCAAAGGGAAAGAAGTGTCTTGGAGCTAAGAGGAAAATAAAAGTCATTGGAATAAGCAGAATTTCCCCCTCTGTACCTTGGTAGTAATTGCATCAAAGTGATAACTGTTCCATTTGCATGTTCTTAAAATTCCTTTACTTAAATTGTATGTCAACATGCACTTTGAAGTTTTAATTATAACAAATGTGAATGTGTCTTTGTAAGTAAGATACATTCTAACTTTATACATACAGAACTGCAATATTAAAAGATATAATTAAATCTTAAAGGGATTTTAGCTTCCTGAATAAATCCAGATAAAATTATATGTTGCCTGAATCCACTCAGCAGGTATATTTTTCTCCTTGACCTGCAGCAGGAAACCAACAGTTTCTACATATCCAAAGAATGTCATATTCTAATTTGGTTTCCAAGAGGCCTACCGACTTATTCTGAATGTGGATGTAATGATTATGCAAAGACATTTTGCATCCAGAAGACATTGCCAAATGAAGAGTGTATAGTGATGTTGGAGATTTAGGATAGATAATGGAAGTGTCTAAATTCTAATGTAGGCAAACCAGTGTCTATCCTGTGATGTTTGCATCAAGAAAAACCAAGAAAACCACGAGCTAAAAGGTGATTCACAATACAGTGGAAAGAAGACATTTCACCTTTCATTCTTAATTGACTCTGACTCTGCTCCCCAGAATGAATGGCTGTGTCATCTAGGGCAAGATTATTGAGGAATTAAGCAATTCACACCATGAGGTGTGATGCATCTCAATACTGTTCCTTTTTTTCACTTTATATTAACTCATTCCCTTAGGAAATTAATTACTTTTATTGTTTCTCTCTGTGTTCTTTCCCCTGAGCATCCTCTCATGACATGACACTGATACTAATGACCTTTTGCATCACAGTCTACCAGGCATGTACTTAAAAGATAAAAAAAAAGCAAAAAACAAAAAACCAAAACCAAACCAAACCAAACAAACAAAAAAACAACAATCCTGGAGGAAGTGTTCACATTTATAACATCTGTCTGTTTCTCCTAAGCATGTCACTTCTCCTAATATAAAAATACTACCCATAACTTACAAAAAAATGCATTACCTTGCTCACCACATTATTCTGGATGCTGAAAGTCACATTTTGAGGTGCCTAACTTACACAATTACAATATAAAACTTTTAAGTTCTTTATCTATTAAACTCTGTATTTAAAAATGTAAAGATTGTACACATATGCAAACAAAATATATGTCATAAATTCTGCTAATGAAAGTAAAAAATAGAATATTTTTGCTTTATATTGTTTTAAAACCAGTGAAAATGTCTCACCTTATCCATATTGAAAATATTTGCCTGATTACTTAAGATTTAGTTCCTGGTAATATATTTTTATTATATCTATTATGGGGAGTAACTTCCATTTTTGTATCAGAAGGGGAAAACAGATAATATAAATACTGAAGAACAAAGTAGAGCATCAGAAAAACATGTGAAAATCAAATCAACAGAAATACACATAAATACCTGAAGGCAGATTGTTTCTCTGATAAATTACAACTCACAGAAAAAAAAAAAAAGAAAAAAAACAAACCCCAAAACCCCTCATGAGATAACTGAGCATCAGCTAAATGCTCTATTTCTCTCAAGACTGATGTCAAATGATGCCATGCTTGTGAATAATCAGATGAAGGCCACACTTCTGGCTTCAGCAGAATTCTCCCACTTCTTATAGCACCCCACCCCATGACACACAGGGCTATGGTGTCTGTCTGGTTGGTGGTGCCCCCCAAACCAGCAGTGGCTCCTACAAGTGTGGGGAAGAGGAACTGCTTTCAATGAGTTTCAATGCCCTTCAACCAGCCAAGGCCAGTCCAAACCTGTGAGACACCTGCCCTGTCCCTGCTATCACAGGTGTTCATCACTTGCTATATGTGGTGATCAGCACAAATGGCAGAACTGAATCTTGAAATAACTGTGCATCTCTGAACAACTTTTACATATAAATAAGGGATTTGTTTTCAAAAACCATGCTCTTTAGCTGCTCTCTAGATCCTGTAAGAAACGGGACTATGCTGAAATTTGTTGCTTATCCTCTGGAATCTGACATCGGTGACTTCAGAAAGAAGTCTTTCACTTCCCAATGGTGCAACACTCACAGAATCACAGAATCTTCTGAGTTGCAAGGGACCCACAAAGATCATCGAGTCCAGCTCTTAAGTGAATGGTCCATACAGGGATCAAACGCATAACTGTGGTATTATTAGCATCATGCTCTAACCAACTGAGATAATTTCACTCTTACAGAGTTCTATTTCTTCTCATAGAAAAGAGTAAAATAAATTTCCTTACATCTAATTTTATAAAGGTTCAGTTTTGTGTAATCTTATGGTAGCTTTCTGTGCTCCTCAGCTGTTGTAATAATTAGGGTTCCTTGCTTTGAAAATGAAAATGGGGAAAAAAAAGAAAAAAAAAAAGACAGGGCAGGAGAGCTGCAATGATCCAGAAATTGATGGCATGACTAATGAAATTAATTCTCCTTTCAACACCTCTTCAGGATGAACTATTTACATACGAGTCAAAAAACCTGCAGAGATTGTGATGCCAGATCAAATAATTTGTTACTTGCTTCAGAACCTCAGCTGAGCACTGCTATTTTTACATGGTGCTGACATGGTAGAACTAGATTTTTTTTTTAGTTGAAATTATTTTTTTTTTTTAAAGATTCAGATGTTATATTTATGAATGAGATTTTTTCCCTTTGCTTGGATTAGCTATGTGATCTTGACAATATCTAAGAGATGCATGTCCTAAGTAAACTATTGTCATGTATGAAGGTTGTTATGACAAACCTTTTAGTTTCAGTATTAACTGAGAACCTATAAGAAGAGCCCTAGAAAAGGTTAAGGATCATCTTTTTGTTCATGTATTGAAAATAGACTCAAGATCCACTACTGTTATCTCAAAAACATCTCAAAACTCTCCTTTTTTTTTTTTTTTTTTTCCCCAAGGTACAATACTTAGGCCTAAATTCTTGAGGACACTAAGGAAAATGACATTGTTTCACAATGCAGTGCATAATGGGCAAGCTAATGACTCATGCCTCAGTTAAGGACTTAAATTCTTCATGCGTTATAAGGGAAGCATAGGAAATAAATGAAGGAAAAAATGAACAAAAAAATCAGAGGGATGGTGAAACAAAGAGTGCAGTAGAGAGGAAAGAAAAAGTTGTAGGAATTGCAAATATTGATCATATCCAGCAATTTGTTTTTCACATACATTCACACTGCATAATTTTTGATACTGTATTTGGTTACTCCTGTTTGGAAGAGCAGTTATTAGGCTCCAGACTTCTGGTCATGCATGGAAATGCAAATTTCTCTGAATATTTAGATGAAGAAAGATCTCCATCCAAACATAGCACACAAAGCATCTCACATGCTTCGAGGTTCTTTATGTGAAATACTGATGGAATTTTCAAGCCAAGCAGGAAGTTTGCTTGTGAAACTCCAAGGCTAAGAGCTGGGGGAAGATGCATGACAAAGGCCGTAGCCTAGACATTAAAGACAATTTAGGTATCTAAATTCTAGTTTCAGAAGACCATTGTGATTCCCTGTGTTCTAAGAGAGGGCTCTCAATTTGTCCAGATTTCTAGTGAGCATGTGGGTTGCCCAGCAATTCAGCTATTCCGGCTTCAATAAGTGAGAAAATATTCTTTTGAAGAGATGCCATCACTCAAGTTATTAGGATATAAAATAAGTCTCTGCATCTACCAGTTTTGCAGCAGATTATTAGAATTTCATTCTAATATAGTTTATAGAAGTATTAATACTTTAGTATTCTATTGCAAGTATAAGAATTCAAAAAAAAAAAAAAAGCTATTAGACAACTAAAAATAATTTAATGGGCTTCTACCTAGAATTCCCACATGGTAAGTAGGAGATTTGAAAAGAAGTTTTAAGCCTAGACAATTATGAAGTAGATCATCCACTCAGTGGGACAGTGTGCTCCCCACCCTTCCCTCTCAACCTGACCTCTATTTCAGGTAACTCTCACTCAAATGATAACCTCCAGGGGCATTCATAATGGATGTGTCTGGTCTGGATATCTGCATCCAGCTCACAATGGATTCAGGAGAGAAAAATAGCAGTGCAGCATCTATGAGCTAATTTGGCCACCAATCTAATTATAGTGCTGGTTGAGATCTGACTCAAACTAAGTTTAGAACAAACTTCTGCTTGCAGTCAGTATGCAAATATGACCATAAATTAATTGTCTTACTCCATCAATACTGTGCAGCCCAGAGCCCATTGAGCTTTCCTGTACAGCACGTTTCATACCAGGATCTTTGCTTGAATAATTATGCATCCCGAGGTTACTCCTTGAGACTGAGAGAATCCTTATCATGTCAGATACCCAGTAAGTGAATTGGAAATGAACACACTGACACTGAAATTTAGCTAAGTGATATAAAAGATTAATTGTGCACATATTACCCTTCAGACATAAAGTGTTCAACAAGTCTGGCATTAAATATGGATCCAGATGAACCTAAAGTCCCCTCTGAGAATGAGTTTAGAATGTAAGGGATGCTTTCCTGAACCTCATGACTGAACAGGAGGGTCTCCCTGACAGCTTTATTTGCTCCTCTCCTATATACAGTAAACAATGCACTGTACCTGTCCACTGAATCTTGTTAAATCACTGTCACATTTACTATCAAACTTTGTTAAATTGATGGTTTATATCAATAAACATATTACAATTTCTTTTACAGTTGAAGTGAGTCACTTCATCCACAACACTGCTACATTTTTTAATAACTATGTTGTGTGCTAAAGAGTGAAAGAAAAAGAGTGCTGGTTCCTCTTCCAATGACAAAAATCGTCAGCCTTCAGAATTAGAGGATAACTGGGAAAGAGGCTTTAGTATCCTGTGTTTCCCCCCTCCCTGAGATATCAGGATACATAAATGTTCTCAGAACCTCAATGGTACTGTGCAAGTAATGACTAACTGTTATTTCAAGCAGTAGTCTCTGTTTTTCTGCACATGTTGCAACACTCCAGCACTGGAGTTGCAGGTTTACAGGCTAAGCCAGGAGTTTTACTTTATATATATATATATATATGGTTCTTTAATACCTTCAGCTAGCATGAAGAGAATAAGCTACAGGCTTGTTCCCAAGAGGTATCTTTATTAATTTAAGGGTGAAAATAAGGGACTTGATAAAGGTTCAAAAAGGGCACTACACAAGCTAGACAAAATGTTCCACCACAATACTAACCCAGTAGATATTAATCTACAAAACTTAAGATTCAATCAATCCACAACACTGAAGTCAAAATCCAATCACTCCAGCTCCAAACCATCCAAAGCATCAAGAAAGGAGCAAAGAAAGAGAAGCAGAGGGAGCACGAAGAGAGGAGAAAGAGGGAGAGACGGATCACACAGCTACGACTGGAACCTTGTGGAAGACCAGCTGTCACACATCCAGATGGCATGGTTGTGACACATGCTAGACATATGCCTTTGGTTTTATCTGCTCTAGTCCCTGTAGCCAACATCCCCCCAGGTGAGCCTTCTGACCCCCTGGCCACTCTGGGGTCCCAAGTCAGGGTGAGAGGCCTTGTCCCTGCCAGTCTGAGCTAGGTCAGTGGCTCCAGGAGCTGTGTAGTGTTATAGTTTTCCTGGGCTGTTTGCTACTGAACCACTCCCAGGCTTCTCTGTGTGGGCTCTATGAGTTTATCATGAGGGATACGAAGCCACCCCACCCCTTTGAGGTTCAACCTATCCTTGCCTCCTCCACACACACACATCCACCACAAGGTGATTCTGACCCAATAATGACTGATCTGGTGTCTAACAAGTCTGCAAGAAATTGTCAACAATTTCTAGAGATACAACCTCCTGATTTAGTTCGGCACTTCTGAAGTTGAATCTTGTCCAGGGGTTCAAAGGTGTTTGTGAGTAGATCAGTTTCAGATCTTAGATGGCTTCACATACAAAGTCATGAAAGAATGTAAAAGGTAAGGAATGTAAGAGGTAAGTGATAGATTTAGGCACATCAATAATGTTTAAATTAGGGATTCAGATATCTAGAGAAGCAAAGAGAAGGAACACATAATTTGAAAAATATAATGCAATTTGGACAAGAACCTTTATTTTGGTATATTATCTTGAAGTAAGAAGTCCACAGGGACTGATAATTGGCCCAATGCTGTTTAATATCTTCACAAATAATTTGGATGATGGGATCAAGTACACCCTGATAAAGTTTGCCAGTGATACAAATGAGTGAGGAAGTGGGCACTTTGTAAGGGAGAGCCACCTTGCAGGAAGACTGGGATAGGCTGGGAGAGTGGGCTAATGAGTCTTATGAAGTTCAACAGGGGCAAGTGCAAGATTTTGCACCCAGGACAACATAATTCAGAAGTGCAGGAGAGGCTGGGATCTACCTGGCTGGGGAGCAGCTCTGTGGAAAGATATCTGGGGATCCTGGTGAGCAACAGGCTCAATACGAGCAAACAGTGTGTAGCTACTGTGGCAAAGAAAGCCAACAGCATTGCATCAATGAAGGCACCACCAACAGACACAAAGAAGTCTATCCTGCTCTGCTCAGCACTCCTCAGGTCACACCTGAAATACTGTGCTTTTGCTCCCTGCTGTGTAAAACAAATCTGGACTGGCTGAGTGTGTTCACAGAAGAGTCACAATGATCAAAGGACTGGGAAACCTGCAATATGAGGAAAGGCTCAAAGAACTGGATTTATTTGGCCTTGAGAAAAGAAATCTCAGGGAAAACTTAAACATCATAGACCAGTATTTAAAGGGTGGCTACAAAAAAAGGTGGACACTCCCTTTCCAAAGGTAGTCACCCCAAAAAGAAATGGGATAATTTGTACAAGTTAATTCTGGAGAGATTCTGATTGCACACAATTTTATTTTTTTTTTTTTTTTTTTTTTTTTACAATGAGAACAATCACCCACTGGAATAATCCCCCCAGTGAAGTGGTGGCTTCTCTAACATTAAACACTTTTAAGTTCTGTCTGGATGGGTTGCTGCCCTCTTGTCTAGACCATGGTTTTGCCAGGAAAAGTTGGACCAGATGTTCTATGAGGTCCCTTCCAATCTGGTATGCTATTACTCTGTAATAGAAATACTGGGGCGAACTTCCGATGGCATTAGATATTAATTATCTCCAGATATCACTGACTACATTTGGAGGCTCTGTACCTATCTGATATGATTATGCTTATATTTGCTCTTCAGAATTCACACACTTCTTGAACTTTCATTCAGTTGCCTGAGGATATCCAATGTTTCAGCAATGATACAAGACATTGAAGCAGATGGCTGTCAGATATGATGTGACCAGTTAGATGTGGCAGTTAGAGACCAGATGACCTCAAAAAGCATCTCAAATTTCTTTAAATAGCTAAGTTTAATGAGCAATGAATCAAGTGCACAGTGAATTTGTTTGTAAATGACAGAACATTGGGAGACTGACAGATACAAGGGTTCTATTATAAGCATACAAATGAGTAAAGGTTACTTACATAAAACTTTTTTCAGTCTCATTATTTACAGATAGCCTAGACTTAGAGGGGCTTTGTAATTTTTTTCATTTTTTTTTTTTATTAAGAGCTACTCTCTCTCCGACTTCACACTACTATTACACCCTTGCAATACTGACCTCAGAGAATCCATCATTCATATCTGTTAGTTATATTCTAAGTAGAAGAAAGAAGAAAAACGGATAAACTTTTATTCCTAAATTCATCCTAATCACGAAAATTTGCTGTGTGTTAAGTAGAGAAATATTCTGCCAAATCACTATACTGTGTTACAGACTCAACACAACAGCTCTGTAAATGGCAGACATACACAACTGGGAGGCCAATACCACATCACAATGTCAAAACTGCCTCCTGCAATGTTTATTTCTGATGAATTTAGGAAATTCTACTATTATCATATCTGCACTGCTGTCTATTATTTGCTTCTCTTAATCCTTAATCTTTCAACACTTTTAGGAAAAGAGGTCATTTGAGGCAACTTGGCAGGTAATTCTTCACAATTTACATCACTAAAATAATAGAGTCTCTCAAGCTGGAAGGTACACATAAGGATCATTGAGTCCAGTGCCCCGCTCTTTGCAGGACTACCTAAAAATAGACCATAAGTCTAGATGCTCCTAAAACCGTGACCAAGGCAATAGCCAAAACCCACTTTGCCCATAAGATCTCTGTTTCTTTTTGAAGGAGGCTTTTAGACTTCTGGGGACAGTTTAAAAATTGTACTAATTTGTTCTTAAACGTGAAAAACAAGTAAGGCAGAATTTGGTAACAGGCGACATGAGTATAAGAGATGGACCATCAGAAAAACAACAACTAACAGTCACAATGGTAGTTGTCTTAATCTTATTTTATATTAGTTCTGATGACTTTAAAAATAAGCAAATTTCATTTATTTGACTTCAGAACTCAACCCTCAAATGAGGGTCTCATCTGCAATTGTCTAAAGATCTCTGCACCGGACCTATGTTGGCTCAGATGATTGGTATTTTAAGACTAGTTGTTTGAAAAACTACATCTAACTTGGCCTGCTGCCATCTGTGACTTTGACAATTCAGTACCATGAAAATACAAAACAGTTAACAGAACTTCAGGAGAAAAGGCAAAAGGCAAGACAAGACACATAGCAGGAGGTTAAGAAAGAGATAAGACAAGGGAAAAACAAGGCAAGGCAAGGAACCCCTCGTCTGTAAATCCCTGTTAGTAGTGTGAAAATGGAAACCATGTCTAAGAGGGTGTACACATATATATATATATATAAAATTCCATAAATCTGTAAAGAAACACTTGATTTTACACTCCCACTTGTGACACTGCATAACCTTAGGAATTAATTATATTTTGTCACTGACGATTGTTGGCAAAATATTTGGTATTTTTATTTTTCTGTTTTCTCATCTTGTTATTTATTTTTCAAAAAGTTCATTTTTTTTCAGTGTTTCTGAACCAAGACATTATCATCACTACTTACTAATTGAAAGCATAAAAAAGCTTTTAGTTTTTTTTTTCTTCATGTTTATGCATTCATTTAAAATATTCCTAATGAGGTCAACAAAGAGTACTCTCCAGGCATTTCAGGCTGGCACTTTCTGGACTTCCACTCATAATTGCCAGGTAATTTACATTTGACCTGTACCTCCAAGTCAGAATGTTAATGCATTTTGCAAGGTGAATTCAAACCAGTCCTTAATTAGGGTGCCAAATAAGAGGAGTTATGTTTTCTCTGGAATATAACTTCAGCATTTCTGAATAATAGAATTAATTTTCAGGATCATAAAATACACATTGGCAAGCATATCCCATGCCATAGAAAAATAACAAATTGGTATTTGAAAAATTGAAGAATTTTTGTTGCATCAACTATTGTTTTTTTCTTTTATTTTGGAAAGGAAGAGACATACATATACATAAATGTGCACACACATATAGCTACATAGGGCTGATAGGAGCAAAAAAAAAAAAAAAAGGAGATGTACTGAAATTCTGTGGTCTCAAAATGATCCTTTATATGCTACATACTTCATGTTCATCTCTCATTCATGTACATCCAAAAATCCCAGTATCTGGAAGTGCTACAGAAAGTAGTAATGGCTGGTTGCCCAAAAAGAAACAGAAATATTTTGGGTTTTTTTCACACCTAAGAAGTCTAATTTATCTATTTTGAAGTGTGTTATCATGCATCTTTTGCATTGCTTCTAGACATATTTACAAAAAGATTCAGAACTTCAATTATCGTAATCAATCAATTGACTACAACTCATGGACCTATAATTTGAGTGCAATCCAGTAACTGGGTAACCCAGTTCTTCAAGCTGTTACTCTCTGTTTAGCCTTTCACACAGAGTCTTCCCTCCAGTAAATATCATGTCCCTGCAGGGTTTATGAACAACTGTCTCCATTTAACTAGGTACTTTTTCACTCTGTACTCTGACCCAACATCAAACTGAACTAGGGATTTTCCCTTAATTTAAGGATTTTACCCTGTTTTTCTTATAATAATTGTCATATCCTACTGTAAACGATGGTTTGACATAAATAATTTTTGGGAAGAGAAGGTATTTTTTACAGTTTTTTTTTTTTTATGAATTTATGCATTTTGTGACTATTGCTAATTATTTCAGATTTAAAGCAAATAGCTAAACAAGAAAATTAATTAACAAATAACAATACAAAGTTCATCTTGCTTGTGAGCCCTACAAAACTCATGTTTTTCTACATACACATAAGTTTTGTGTTTTCTGACTAAAAAGACATGGTTCTATGGGGCCATTGCCACTTGCAACAACATGAAAAGGAATAAGGGAGCTTATAAGCTACCAGTGGGAGCCTTAAAAGCTGGGACACACAAAGGGAAGAAACAGTGGCAGACCTAAGACACACAGCAAGGAATTTTCCCAGGGTAAAGTGGAGTTCACTTTTATTTTTTAAAGAGATCAATCACATCACTGAAATATTAATATTTTTTTCTCTTTCTTCCTTACTTTCTTCCTTCCTCCCTTTCTTTCTCTCTTTCTTTTTTTTCCTTTCTTTTTTCCTTTCCTTTCCTTTCCTTTCCTTTCCTTTCCTTTCTTTTCTTTTCTTTTCTTTTCTTTTCTTTTCTTTTCTTTTCTTTTCTTTTCTTTTCTTTTCTTTTCTTTTCTT
>JAWWMP010000001.1:74614181-74626342 GCA_035047865.1 Dendrocincla tyrannina
CTGTCATTTAGGGGGAGGGTTTTATTACAAACTGTTGTTGTTTGGTTCTTTTCTGGATATATATAGATATATGTATTGTGGTTAAGAACTGTTATCCTTTCATATATATATATTTTTTTTTTTTCTAATTAAAGTTCTGTTTTCTAAATTTAAAGGAGAGGGATTATTTCTTGGCCAACATAGATAACTTAGTTCTCCCTTGAACTAAGACACCTGCTTTGTGGGACAGGCCTTTTGTGAAAGATCTTTGATGTTTTCTTGAAGATGCAGAACTTCAATAGATTTTTCATATGATTTTTTTTATTGTTTGAGATATTTAGTAGATGGTAGAGTAATCAAAGAGAGAGTGCTATTAATTGATTTATTTTAGTACTTCTAGCAAAGCAAGAAATAACAATGCATAAATATATGTCTACATATTGCCCTGTTATCCTGTTCCTGGATAACAATCATAGTTACTAGTGCTCTAACTGTGCCAGAACAAGGTACTATTCTAGTTCATGTCTACTGGAATAAAGGATACTTAAATGTTAAAGTTTCTCAAATATCATCAATAAATATTTTTTAGAACTTGCCAATGTTGTGTCCAGATCCATGAATTCACTATTCCAGACATGACTGGTAACTGCCAAGGACTTGTAATTAGTTCAAGTAACCTAGAGAGAGCCCCTATTTTCCTTTTTTCTCTTTTGTCTTTGATCTTTCATAATTAGTTTGGTCTCTAAATATCACAAGCCAAATTGTATAAATGAAAACATTTTATAACTGTGAGTGGAAAAACACATTTTCCTTTTTTTTTTTCCCATAATTTTTTTTTAAAGAAAACTCTGAACCCCACCCCAAAGGAAAAAAAATCTTGCAATATATCATATATGTTTTTCTTAAAATCTGGACTAAAACATATTAGAAGTGCCAGTCTGTGAAACATTTTACATGTTCAAAATTTGTAGAAAATTTGATTTTTTTCAGATTTTTTTCATTTTGTTAAAGACATTTTTTTCAGATTTCTGTTTATTACCTGTGCAGTAAGTTATAACCTAAAAGAAAGTGTAAAGTGAGAATCTGCATCAAGCTTAACAATTAATATTTTACAATTTAAAAAAATTATATTTAAATAGAGTCTGAAAAATTTATGAACTGTATTTTGGCTGAAAAGCCCACAAGAAGGACTTTTGATTAAACTAGAATTTTGTCTTTTTAGAAAAAGTACAGAACTGACTTAGAATTCCACACGCAAATGCAACAAAATGCAAATGCATCAAAACGCAAAACCATTATTTTAGTATTACAGAGGATTGCTGTATCTCTTTGGCAACACAGTCTTTTCTTGTCTCTGAGCACAATGAATCACTCTGAAAAAAAAAAAAAGGAAAAAAAGGAAAAAGAAAAAAAAAAACAACACCTAAGCTAAATTATTCCACTTCCTTGAATTGTTAAGTTTTTATCTCCTAACTTCTTGAGTCTGCTCATAAGTTCCATTATTTTCTTAGCTCCAAAACAGCTTTGACCTTCATTAATTCAGTTTTCACTGCATCTCTCCAACACAGAATATTAGTTTAGCAAAAACTGAAAGTATTTATTCTGTTCACTCTGATATCCAACAAGAAACCCTGACCAAGAGTAAGGCTTCAAGTATCCTAAACACAGAGAAAAGGAAAAAAAAAAAAATAAAAGGTCTCTCTACCCTGGAAATATTCAAGCTGTGTATTGTCAGTCCTTATCTTAATTTCAAAGTGTGAGAATTAAAATTGCCTTCCACCTATAGTGAAAAAAATACAGCTAAATTCTTTTCCTTCATGGAACCTATTGATTTTTTCTAGCTGGATAATTGGTCCCAAGAGTCTTGATCAGAAACTGAAACAATTCCCATGTCTCATTAAGTGTTTAAATTTAACAACCTTGCAGTACAGTTGTAAAAAATTACCTACCTTGGCATATAAGCTACTTGCCCACTCTTTACCTGCAAAACTGATGACAATTAAAAAAAAAAAAAAAAAAACCAAACCAAAAAAAAAAAAAAAACAAAAACAAACAAAAAAAAAGAACAACAACAAAAAAAAAGAACCACAAACAAACAAACCTTGTGTTATGCATTCAGTAACAGAAATTACTTTTAATTTAATCAAAAATTCTGGTTTGGATCTGCAAAACTTACAGAAAACACTTGCAAAATAGGTTTGAGTTTCCTTCTGGGAAAGGAAATGGCAAATAATTGTATCTTGAGCATCTATTATTTATTAGACCATTATAAGCATAACAAACCCCAAAAGAGAAGCCAGGACAGTCTTTTTGTGTGTGAGTGCCTTAGCCAGAACTTCACAAGTAGTTTTTAAGGATACACTAAATTTTCACTTTGGTTTAAAAGTATTATAGCTCTGAAAAGTTGCTGCACTGAGTTAGAAAGGTTCCTTTTTCCTGATTTATTTCTTGTTTCTGTTACTCCTGGACACTTGATTGCTCAGGGGCTGGTTTTGCACATCCATTCACCTGGAATGATTATTTTTTTTAATGAAACTTTATCCTGAGATGTGGGGGATGCATCTTTAAAACCTATAAATGTCATCTTGATCTCAGGACAACATTCTAACTATTAATGCCCTATATAAAAAAGATCAGCATGACCACAACCAAAATGGAGGATGAAAAAAAAAAAAAAAATAAGCATCATACAGGGGTCAATTGGCTTCCCACAAATTCTAGAACATAACAGAGCTTATGTGAGAGCTAATCTAATATATAACAGGGCTAATGCAATATAGACCACAGTACTTCTAAGTGTAAGAATTTAAGCAAGAACACCTCAAGATACCCAAGAGCTGAATGAAGATTCAGGCAAGACTTCTGGAAACAGAACCAAGGGGAATTTAAATTCCTAAGTCTGAATGCAAATTAACCTCATAGATCATTATTTGTTCCCACATCACCAGAAGAAGAAAAATATAATCAACTTTTAAAGAATTCCTTTGACATATAGCTACAAATAGGACCACCGGCAATTAAGAGCTTCTTGGAGTTTGTGTAAATTTTGTACTCACAGAAAATCAAGAATGTTAATTGCAAAGATAAAGCACAAGTTATCTGAAGCTCTCTTTGAACATTTTGTATTATTTTCTATTGCAATATCTCATAGATTCAGGCTGTGAAATGTCTTGTCAGACCATGACAATGGGATGAATTGACTAAAATTTTATGGCCTGGTTTGAGTAAAGCTCCAACTTCAGACACTATGGAAAGTTTTTAAATTTATGAACATCTATCTTGTGAATTTATACAAGGTAATGAATTTAGTGGTTAGATTAGACTGGTTGAACTATTCAAATCTAATCAAGGCAGGGCTGTTGAAGTCCTTTATGACTTCACTATAAAAGAAGAAAAGCAACAAATTTTATTTTTCATTTTGCACCAGTTATGATACCACTTAAAAAGAAATGTTAAAACTGAGTTCCAGAAAAAAATTTAAACCCAAGCTTTAGAAAAAGTCTGTGTTAAATTCTTGAGCAAAACTCACCTTAGCAAAGAGTGCTGCTGGTTGGTACACGTACTCTCTTTCCATGACATCTTTGAAGATAAGAAAGTGCTATATTTTCATACATCACTTTCTGTGCAAAGGCCAAAACAAAAAAAAAAAAACAAAACAAAACAAACAAGATAGGTTGTTCCAACTGTAGTGTTTAAGCTCCCTCTCCATAGAAATTACTTTTCTTGCCTTTTTCTTTTTATTATTTCAAATTTTGTGTAAAGTGCAATTTTATAACAACAGTAATCAGCAGCTAAAAAAACCTCAGGATTCTACATTTTTTTCAGCAGTAAAAGATTCAGCTCTGCCATTCAATTAAATTGGAATGATTTACCAGGCCCATATGTTGTAGAATGTATCTTACATGAGTCTAGTTCCTTTTGTAATTTTCTCCTTCAGTTTCTTGATAAAACAGCATCCTTCCTTTTTTTTTCTGCTACTTATTTTCCAGCAGAGATGTTACTGTTGCAATGTCTATCCAGAACTCTTTGTCAGATTTATTTCCATGATCATTATTGACTTTTTGATCTTTCTGAGGAAATAGACACTACATTTTTTTGTTTTAAGATCAAGGAAGGAAAAATTAGAAGTAATTTTTATTTTAACTTTTATAATTGCATCTCATATAAACCATTTTTGTTAGTTTTCCCTTGTTGAAAACAAGGATTGTTTCTCTATTACACTATCAGCTACAGAAAATGAACCCCTTAAGTGAAAGTCATTGAGCTGATTGAAACTTCACAAGGTGAAACACAGAGCCTTACACTTCTAAACTGTGGTTACTATGGTCCTAAAAAGCATTTGAAACTTGGTGTTGAAATTCTATTACTCTTAGTCATACATTTCATTACCATTGAAAAATTCAGATAAAACTAAGTTCTTACGACTAGTGATAAGGCTTTAAATCCAAGCTCTCCTACTGATAATGGTCTAAGGTTATTATTTTATCCTTCTTTATAATTAACCTTTTTGTCTTTAAAACTAAAGGTATGTCTACAGGGAATGGAGGACAACTGTGATAATAGAATTGAGGGGAAGAGTGTTTTGACTTTGATTCTGCAATAGCTTGTGTGTAGTGTTAAAATATGTAAGTTATATTATCTGATATTCCACCTTAGCAGGAGACTATTGCTTCTCAAAGGTTTCTTTGATACTGCCAGTGAACTACTGTCACAGTTCAGCTCAGTAGCAGCCATGAAACAGTGGTAACCATTTAATCGATTGTTAAGATATGAATATCTCAAAAAGTAAGCAACAGTTTATGCAATGCCAGTTATTAAACAATGAAGACCAAAACAATATTAGTTAGAGACTAATAAATTGCACCTAAGCCTAATTGAAAATGCTTTATCTCATGTTCAGTTAAAGAATTGTAATGATAACATCTATAAATTCCACATTATCTCACCGTTCTCCCTTCCATTAGCAAATTATTCAGATGACCTGTAATAACAGTGTGTGATTAAACTGTTTTGAAAAGGAAATAAGCTGCAGCTATGTCTGTCTATGAATGTTTGTGCCTTCCTACTATATAAGCTGAAGCTACACTGAAAGTAGGAATGATGCCAATGAAAAGTGCAATCTTGACTCAAATAGCCTACCAGTTTCATTATAATGTTTGTTAGCTTTTCATTGCTTCTTATTGTTTGTAAAGTAAACAAACATAAATATTGTAATAGACAATACGTTGCCGAGTATCCCTAAGGCTTCTTCCATATCTGTTGTTGAAATGACTGCATATTGTATCCTTGCTAACTGGGACTTCATATTATTTTGCTGACAATCACTAATGAGGAGTAAAGCTTCATATCATCAACATCAATGTCTCATAATTTGTCCTCCCCATGTCTGATCATTAAAGACAACAGAAAATCAGCAAGGGTGCAGTGATTTGGGGGTTTTGTAGTTTATTTTTTATTCAGCTTTCAGTCAAAAATGTCAAGAATCTGTGATCAAAAGTAATTGTTTTGTGATTACAGTGCTCTTTCATGTGGCCATATTCTTCTGTGCCTGTGACTCCTGCTGCATTTATATACTACAGGAAAATTATTAAAATTCCTACCTAAGTGCCTTAACTTTACTAAGTGTGACCTGGAAAACTGCTGTATAAGATCAAGTTTTTCCTTGCCAGCTCTTTGTCTTGCTGCTCAAGCAATTAATATTTTCTTCCTTTCTCATCTGACTTTGCTGTCAACGTGATTGCTCCTGAGAGAACCATCTATAAAAATCAGCAAAAATACATTCAATTAGTATGTCAGAACTTTAGTGTCTATCTGAATCTTTTCTTCAGGGTATCCTCATTTCCATTGTTCTCTGTTATCTTTTCTGTAAGAAAATTTTGTTCCTCTCATCACAGATGAAGTCAATTGGTCTTGCTGTATGTTTTTGTTAACAGTTTTCTCTAGCAAACTGACTTACTTTAGCATATACAAAAAAATCCTTTTGCAGGTCTACTTTCATTTTTTAGATCCCTCAGATTTCATGTGTGTTTGAGAGAAATGCAGAGGACAAAACTTTTCAACAAAGGATGGCTTGCAGTGCAGAAATGCTTTGTATCCTTCTAAATATAAGTGACTGAGAACTTCAAAATGCTGTTCTTATGAAAGTGAAATGTAGTTGTCCTGAACCTCTGAAAAGTGTGATGTACATTTTCAACTACATTTTTAAGCATACCAAGACACAGTTTGTTGGCATTTATGACTACCATGATTTTGATAGCTGAAGCTTTATTAAGCCAACAGCATTTATTATATACATAAATGTGACAGATTCAAGTTTCCATGTACTCACTTCCTTGATTTTTTTTTGTCTTGTGAAAATAAAAGTTTCTTTATACTTCTTTTCAGAGGAACATTTTTTGTTAAATATTAACATAAAGTCATTTTGTTCTGTGAAAACTTCCCTGCTGATAATATGTTTCCTTACCCTAGGTTAGACTTGCTGAAACCAATTGCAAAGTGCCAGGGATGATAAAAAATCAGGAAAGGGTCAGGAAAATAATTCTTGACAAACAATAACCCTAAATCCTGGGATTTATTTTCTTCCACAAGTCTCTGAAAAAACAGAACAGAGAATGTCATCTAAGAGAGAATAAAATGCATTTCTGTCATACATTTAGGCAGCCACAGTGGGCTTTATCTGATCCAACTTCAACCCTCTAAAGCATAAGTTTTAAGTTCCAATTTTTATCAAGCTGTTTTAACAGAGGAACTTCTAGATTTTATTTTTCATACAATTCAATTAATTACTCTTTGGGAGCACCAATCTATATTAATATGGAGAAAACCTGAACAAACTGCCTTGTACTCTGAAGTGCACTCTTAGAGATCTATAGGAATAGTAATAGTACTTACACATGGAGTGAGCGTAGGTATACCTGCAGTAAAATCCATGGAGCTATCGGATTTTACAACAGCTGTAGAACAATTTTCCTCTTCCTATTTTTTTTTTTTTTTTTTTTTTTTTACCTCTTTGGGCTTCTTATAATAGTTAATCGAAGCAAAGACATATACTATAAACTGTAGTTGTTAAGAAAGAATGCAAAGATCTATTGGGAGATATACATAAACAATATACATTAATAAAAAAAAAGTAGAAAAAACTTAGAAGTATTTAGTAGCAAGTCTTGATATTCAAAATTTGTAAATTTCTCACAGGTATCACAGTGAAAAATTTGCCTCATATTTCAAATGAATAAAAGAGACTAAATAAAATAAAGAATATTTGTACCAAAGCTTCCAGTTTCTTTGGGCCTGCATCCAACTACCTCCTTCTTACCATTTTAATTTCTGTGCAGGCTATATGAAATTATTTTCAAGTACATAAAGGTATAGTATTTGAGATTTTATTTTATTATTTTTTTTTTATTATTTTTCAGATGTAAAGTGAAATTTCTGGATTACTTTTGTACTGGCTATGACCAGGAAAGAGTTAACTTTTTTTTTCTTTTTTTTTTTTTTTTAATAACAGACCATATGGTGCTGTGTTTTGGATCTTTTGCTAAAACAGTGTTACTAACATGCCAGTGTTTTGGTCATTGCTAAAGAATGCTTATAGTGTCAAAGTTTTCTCTTTCCCTCAGGAATCTGCCTGGTGAACAAGCTGGGTGCAAGCAAAAAGTTGGGAGAGGACACAGGTGGGACAGCTGACAAAATCTGGGCAAAGTGACAGTCCATATCATAAGATGGGATACAATAAAAACTGTATGTAAAGGAAGGAAGGCTGTTGTCTTCCATAGTGGATATTACCTAGAGGTTGGCTGGCATTGATTTGCTTGTGGGAGGTGTGGGGGTTTTTTTGTTTTGTTTTTGTTTTCTTTCCTCCACTTATTATCTGTCTTGATCTTGGTCCATGACTTTTCCCACTTTTGCTCTTTCTGTTCTCTCCACCACCCTGCTGATGGTGAGGAGAGTGGGCAAGAAGCTGGGTGTGTGCTCAGTTGCTGACTGGGGGGGTCAACTCAACCCACTTTAAAACCAGTTTCTTAATTCTTTCATGTTTACAACTTAATTGAATCCCTGTTGTTTAGGAATTGAGTTCAAAGAACTTCCCAAAGAATCCTCTAAAAATTGGCTCATCAAAATAATGGGAAAAGAAAAATACACAGAAGTGAGAGAAGAAATAAAAACACATAGTGATGAATTAGATTGTCTAAGGTTTCTGGTTTGGAAACAGAATTTGGACAATTTAAGTCTATCATACCTTTTTCTCCTTAAGGGAAAAAAAAAAAAAGATAGAATCAAGCTATAAATCTCTTTAAAACAGAGCAAAAGGTTTCTGTAATGCTCCCAGATTTCTTAACTGTTTTGTCTTTTCTCCCTGAAGAAATTACTGTGTTGATAATCTCTACTAATTTAAGTCTCAGAAAAACCATCATGGTCTGCATTCAAGGTCATGGTCTACTCTGTACTTTTTAAAAAAAGCATTTATCCCAAGAAGGTCTTCTGAAAAAAAAGCTTAAACATATTACATTGTCCCTACAAATGACTACATTGTTGTTAAAGTTTCAAAGCCTAAGGGGAATTCCTTCCAAAAAAACTGGGAGCCAACGCCTTATTGTCGGTAAAGATGTTTAACAAAAGAGACAAAAGACATGTATACCCTGATGTTATCTACCTTGGCCAGGATTTTTGTTCTGATATCTCCCCCAGCCTGGGAGAGAGGGGGAAGGGATTTGGTGTTACTGGTTTTTCTAGTTTTCCTGCGCAAGGCAGGAGCTCAGCTTTCGGCAGAGCGAGGAGGACAGGGACACAGACACTCCAATCTTGGCATCGCTGGATATTGGATGATGTTCCTCTTCCCTTCTCTAACTCGACCATTTTTCATCTGTGAGAGATTATAAACACCACAAAATTACCATGAGGAAAAAGGGGGAGAACGCCCCGGTTTCCCACCCCTGCGGAGACAGGATTGTTGCTGCTTCTGCCTTCCCATTTTTCTCACGCGAACCAACCTCAGAACTAACTGCCACCACCCTGAGGGAGCCCAGGTGGCCGGGCACGACATCGCCACCTGCTGTCCGTAAATATTACTGCAACCCCTGGGAGAGAGAGGCCAGCAGCGGAGGTGCCACAGCGCCACCTGCTGTCCGTAGATATAATTGCATTCCCCTTTTTTGGGGGTAGCCAAAAAAGACCTTTTTGACTGTTTTGCCTTGTCATTTGGGGGGTGGAGGGGTTTTATTACAAACTGTTGTTGTTTGGTTCTTTTCTGCGTGTATATATATATATAGTGGTTAAGAACTGTTATCCTTTATATATATATTTTTCCTAATTAAAGTTCTGTTTCCTAAATTTAAAGGAGAGGGATTATTTCTTGGCCAGCATAATATCTTAGTTCTCTCTTGAACTAAGACAGACACGCTCCAGCACCTCAAGGTCTCTTTTGTCATGAGGGGCCCAAAACTAAAGACAAGATTTGAGGTGCAGCCTCGCCAGTGTTGAGTACATGGGAACAATACCTTCCTTGGTCCTGCTGGCCATACTATTTTGAACACAAGCCAGGATGTCATTGGCCTTCTTGGCTACCCAGGCACACTACTGGCTTATGTTCAGCCAGGCACTGAGCAGTACTCCCAGGTCCTGTTCTGCCAGGCAGCTTTAAAGTCTCTCTGCTCCAAGCCCGTAGTGTTATATGGGGTTGCTGTTACCCAAGGGCAGGGCCTGGCACTTTGCCTTGTTGAACCTTGTACTAGCCCCAGCCCATTGATCCAACCTGTTCAGATCCCTCTGCAGAGCCTTCCTACACTCCAGCAAATCAACACTCCCACCCAGCTTGGTGCTGCCTGCAGACTTATTGAATGCACTCCATCCCCTTGTCCAGAACATCAATAATGATATTAAACAGGACTGGCCCTGACACTGAACCCTGGGGAACACCACTGGTGATTGACCACCAGCTGTAGCTCTAATCACCAGCACCCTCTGGGCCCAGTCACCCAGGCAATTTTTAACCCAGCAAACAGTGCATCCATGCAAGTCATGGACAGCTTCTCCAGAAGAATGCTGTAAAAGATGCTGTCAAAGGATTTATTAAAGTCCAGGTAGAGACTATCCATAGCCTTTCCCTTATTCACTGAGTGGGTCACCTTGTCATTGAAGAAGATTGGGTTTGTCATGCAGGGCCTACATTTCTTAAACGCATGCTGGCTGAACCTGACCCCCTGGTTGTCCTGATCATGCCACATGATGGCATTCAGGATGATCTACTCTGTGACCTTCCTGGAGTCCAAGATTGGAGTGATAGGCTTGCAACTCCTTGGATCCTCCTTCGGTCCTTTCTTGTAGATAGGCATCACACTGGCCAGCCTCCAGTCATCTAGGACCTCCCCAGTCAGCTGGGACTGATGATAAATGATGGAAAGTGGCTTGGTGAGCGTTCTCTCAGTATCCTCATATGTACTCCATCTGACCCCACAGGCTTGTGTGTGTCTAAGTGATGTAGTAAGTACCTGACCTTTTCCCCTTGGACTATGCGTGCTTCATTTTGCTCCCTATCCCTGTCTTCCAGCTCAGGGGCCTTTGTACCCCAGTAACTTATTGCTGCCCTCAACTCTGCCCTTTCAGACACAGGAATCAAGTAGAATAAATTCTTTATTCAGTAGAAGCTGTTCTACTCTTTGGTTTACAATCCTGAAGACAATTGAGGCTGCTGATTTCATAAGATGAAAACTATCAGAATGCAACAGTTTTCCATTATGTTCCCTCCTTGTTCCTGCATTTTGGGTGATGAATAAGAATATAATAGGCAAACAATAGTGAAGTAGGGATTTCTGCTCTGAGAAGCAGGAAACTGGCATCTTTGATATTACATGTCAAAAATATTAAGGTTTTTTTGTTTACTTAGTGATAGTAAGCATCAGGATGCATACTCTCAAGTTTTCTCCACACTAACTTTCCTACAAAGTCAAGGATTCTGGTTTTTATTTGATTTCAGGTAACTAAATAGCAGTGGAAGAGAGGCAACACTGTCATTTTGCTGTGGTATACATTCTATATTTATACATACTCCATTAAAAGTAGAGTCTCTGATGGTAACCATTTGATACACATCCCTCGTTTTAGTGGCATTCTGCTTTAACTGTGCTGCACATTGTGTACTATTCTCAAAATCAAAATGACTGCTGAGAACTTTGCCTATAATTGCTTTCACTGGCAGCAGTCACATTCTGGCACTTAGCACAACAGCTAAGAGTAGAGGAATTTTTCCTCTCTGCAGACTTAAGAGAGAGAAAGAGGCAAAGGCAGGGGAGAGGACTGAGTTTTCAGAAGACAAAAAGTAAGGAAAAGAAAGAGGCTAGAGGAAATAAAAGCACGAAAGATACAGAAAATCATATTTTTTTAAGGGCTTATCTGAGGCTGAGGACAGTCGTGAGTGTCTGAGTACCTAGACAGAAGAGCAGGAAGCAAAAACTGGAGGTACATGTAAGAGGAATGCAAGGGTCAGATAGACAGAGAAAAAGGAAATTTGAGTATGTGGAGGCCTGCAGAAGCAAAAGGAAAGGACAGCCAAAGTGAGGAAATTGAACAGATGTGGGAAACAGTCTGAGCAGGAACTGTAAGATGATGGTAGATGGTTAGAATGTGCTGGTTTAAAGGTAAATTTGTGGAAGAAATGAACCCAACTCAAGAGAGATTACAAGTCAGTTACAATTTGCTAAAAAGATTACAATAAATGATACAGAGAAAACCAGATGTATAGCCCAGCACCATGAGACATGAACAGAATGGTGTTCATTAGTCCCTGTGCCAAGTGCCATGTGGTCACCCTTAATGTAAAATAAAAGGAAAGGTAAACATGTTGGTGAGGATGATGGTCGCAGTTCTGTTAAAATAATGATCACCATCTTGAGAGTGGCAGTCGCAGTCCTGTTGAGGTTCTGGTCCTCCCCATAATGATCACCGTCTTGAGAGTGGCAGTCGCAGTCCTGTTGAGGTTCTGGTCCTCCCCTGGATCCAACAAGTGGTACCAAAAGACCCAAACCCCAAAGATTATATATGCTCAGGTTTGGGTGGGAATACCCAATACCTCTCCCAGGGCAGGGAGTTTCACAATGGGTGATTTAACTCCGTGGATCATGGGATTTTTGGAATCTTTGATGGTCTAGGTCATTGCAGCTGCCTGTTGTGCCAGTCTGTTACAGCCC
>JAWWMP010000001.1:74629036-74652776 GCA_035047865.1 Dendrocincla tyrannina
GAGAGGGAGGAAACCTTCCTCCTGTCTTTATATACACCTGATTACGTGAAGGAACGGTGTGGAATACTTCCTTAGTTGCAACCTTGCTACCAAGGAAGGCCTAAACCAAACCCAAGAAAACTAAACTACCACAAGGGATCAAGTGCACCCTCAGCAAATTTGCAGAGCTGAGCAGTGCTGTGGACACACCTGAATGTCATCCAGAGGAGCCTGTACAGGAGTGGGCCCATGATAATCTTAGGAGGTTCAAAGGTAAGGTGCTGCACTGCGACAACTGGGTGGTTCGCTCCCCATTTCCCATCCCCCCCAGCCACATGGTCCCCAGACATCCCAGCAAAGAGACACACAGAGACCACAGGAGAGGAAAGCAGAGAGAGAGTTTATTCACATGGTCAGGGGATTTAAGGGATGCTTGCCACAGCCTATAGGAGTTGAGGGTTAAGAACCAATGGGGAAAAGGTTAACAACGGATCAATAAGGGGGATGACATCACCTGGCCAAGGTAAATATCTACATAGCTAAGAGTTTTCTCTCAAGGGGTCTTGGGAAGGAGAAGGGTGGCTGAGGGGAAAAAGCAAAGACTCCATTTTACAATACAGTAAAAGAGGCATTCTGACTGGTTTTTTCATCTTCTTCAGAGACCCATCTCCTGCATGATTTATTCCACTTCTGATATTGTGAGTGTATTCCCACACTGCACCTAGGTCAGGTCAACACCCAGTATCAATACAGGCTGGGGGATGAACAGATCGAGAGCAGTTCTGCAGAGAAGGGCTTGGGGGTCTTGATGGCTGAGAGGTTGGATATGAGTCAGCAAAGTGTAGGTTCCCATGAAGGGAACCTACAAGAAAGATGGAGATGCCCTTTTTTCAAGGGCATGAAGTGACAGGACAAGAGGAAATGGATTCAAAATAAGAGAGTGTGTTTAGATTAGATATTAGGAAGAAATTCTTTTCTGTGAGCATGGTGAGGCACTGGGACAAGTTCCCTAGAGAAGTTGTGGATGTCCTATCTTTGGAGGAGTTCAAGGCTAGGCTGCATGTAGCTCTGAGGAACCTGGTCTAATGAAAGATGTCTCTTCCCATGGCAAGGGGGTTGGAACTACATGATTTTTAAGGTGCCTTCCAACCCAAACCATTCTATGATTTTATGAATGTAAGACATTAACTCCCTATTTGCAATCTCAGATTTTCTATGAGACGTGAAACGGATTAGTCCTGTAAGTCAATCATGATTCTGGTCCTGATCCAATGAAATTCTTAAATAAACAAAATTTGTGTTTTACCCAAATTAGATATTTGTTTGTTGGGGGTGGGGTTTTGTTTTTGTTTGTTTGTTTGTTTTACTATTATCAATGTGCTTGATAGAGCAGAAGTGGCTGCAACTAACAGCTTTACAGAAAAGGATGTTTATTAACAGTTTGTCAGATGATACGGAGCTCACAGTATACAGTGGCAAAGCTATCTTATCCTAGCCCTTTCCAAAACTGCTTTCATTGTTTCCTATAAGAGACTGAACTACTTTGAATTGTTTCTGAAATGTACCCTACTATTAATTGTTCTTCATGTAAATACCCGACTTTAAATACCAGGTAGTGCAATTATTTGCCTACCACAGCTAGTAAAGATATGTATTTTGCCTCAGGCTGGTTATATAGAAGAAAAGCTTAAACAAACTTCATTTTCTAAGAGAAAATTAAGTTCTACAACTTCTGCTGCAGGTAACGACACAGTAATGACAAAAAGCAATAGATACATATATAGAATATATGTATATGTAGAATATGCATATATTATAGAATATATTTTTTATTATAAATCTTGACATCTATCACAGTATAAAAATATATTTTCATGACTGATTTAAGTATCTTTTAGCAACACATTCATTGAAACTCCATTCAGTAGTGAATATAGGTATTTTGGAGCACTTCAGATATAGCTGACATCTGATTCATGAGCTAATATATTTCTTGAATTCCTACATATTCAAAAAAGAGCATAAATACTTGAAAACTCTACACTGAATCTTATAAAGAGTTAATGAAAACTGGCATTATGTAGATGTAATTTCTAGTTATTACTGCAAAATAATAATTAAAAGAAAAATCTTGACAAAGAATAAAACTCCAAGAAGAGAGAGGGAAGGTAAACATTACTTATATGATTGGTTCTTTTCTCTTCCTGTTCCAGAAAGAAGATGAGGCAACTGTTATAATCCGGTTGGAAATTGTAACCAGGTTCTTTTAAACTGATTGCTCTGAAGGCGAGATTCAGGCAATCAATTCCTTATGTTGGATCTCAAACAGATACTGATTTTATTGAGGTAACAGGAAAGGGGCAGGCTAGAACTAGAGAAAGAATTACCACCACCAGTGGGAAGGACTTCAAAGGCAGGAAACCGGGTACTGTCAGGACGGGGAGGCGAGTGCGAGGAGAGGCAGGCAGGATGAGAGACGGCGAAGAAGAGAGGCAGGTAGGACGAGGGACGATGAAGAAGAGAGGCAGGCAGGACGAGGAGCGGGACCAGCAGTCAGACTGACACCCTGGGTGAAGCCGAGATAGAAAGGGCTGGACCCCAGGCACCCCCGGGCACGGCTTTATAGACCCTCTGCTGGGCGACCACTGGGTATCTGGGCCTCAGGCCGGCTCCCACAGGGTGCAGATCGGCTGGGCTGCTGGTATCCAAGCAGGGAGAAATGTCACCATTTCCCCGCGCCTCTGCTGTCAGTCCCATCCTGAGGGCTCCTCAACATGCCTGCCAGCAGCCCAGAAATGTCTCCCAGGTCGGTGAAGGCGGCCCTGCCCTGCAGAGAGAGCCAGGGCTGTGTCCGCCAGTCTGTGTGGGCACTGGGCAAGGTGTGTGAGGGGGCGCTCCTGGAAGGCTGAACTGCTGGGGAAAACTGTCCTTGGTGATTGCTGCTTGTCTGGCTTCAACACCTGTGCATCAGGTGTTTAAATTGCATCAGTAATGCTGGTCGTACCTTTTGTGATAGTGTAATTACTGCCCTGGTCAATGTGAAAACATACTAGCCAGTTAGAGACAGAACAGTCTCTCCCAGCAAGAAGAGTGTATTTTTCAGTTCTTTAGAAAAGTTCTATTTGGGATTATAAGAAAGATCATGATAAAAAGATTTGCCAGACACTTCTCTGAAACTCAGGGAGAAATAGTAGTATAGCATTTAGTTATACATTTTCTTTCTCTCTGTATATAATTATTTATGGAACGTTAGTTTTCCTGTCTTGGTTTTTATTTAGACTGCCCACGGGACATTGCAGGAATTTATGCTTTTAGCTGAATGTCACATTAACACTATACTAAACAGGCTATTTTTTCACACATTCTAATGTTAATATTTTAAATGCTGCCATGACTCTGCTCCATAATTCTAGTCTTCATGTATGTACATGTATGCATGAGGAAAATGAAATTTTAAAAGATTTTGCCTGTTTGGTTGGTCTGGGGGGTTTTGGTTTTGTTGGTTTCTTTATTTTTTTTGTTGTTGTTGCTGGTTTGTTGTTTTTTTTTTTGGTTTTTTTTTTTTTTTTTTATGTCTTTCCATTGCTCACTTCATTTAAGATTATAGTTTATTTAGTGCAAAAATTACCATTCCAGTAAAACAGCTTCATGACTGTACCATCATGTTAGGGACTTCTAAGAAATGAAAAAAAAAAAAAAAATGCTAACCATCCATTTTATACATCAGATTAGCAACCAAAATACCTGAAATATACCATGCTGAACAGGTGAGCCTCTTAGGGTTACTCCTGACCTCACACTTGCCTGATCCTTCCTCCAACAGCATCATTTGGTGGCAGATTGCATGCATATGTAATGTGTGAAAGTACTGCGTTTACCCAGAATACAAATGATATTTTGCTAACACATCTCTGCTGTTATTTTGGAGGAGTTAGCATTAGACCTACTTCCATATGCCTGTCAGAACTTGCCCTAAGTGCTGTAAGGTAGAAATTAACCTTCTAGCTGAGCTCCAGTGCCATCCTGTTTGTAGTATTTTTTTTTTTTTTTTTATTTTATTTTCAGCATGGGAATATGATGCTCACAGAACCAAGACTAAATAAAAACAACAGATATATATATAGGTATATAGATAGATATATATAGTCATGGTTGGAATAGTCTTTTAAAAGCTATTATTCCTATTACTGAATACTATAGCACTTCTGTAGAGTTCAGTTGTTTAAAGCAATTTTTTGCAACATATCCAAAATTCATGTTCAGTGGAAAGTATCAAACTCACTTAAAATATACTGCTACTTTACTCTGTTAGACTTAGCTAGTGGCAATATTTGAAATTAAATGCTAGTCCGGATGAAATCAAGGTTTAAAATTGCATTGAATTAATTCATAACAAGATTTGACCTTTAATTGGCATCCAGTTAAATCTCTTTTACTAATCACTAAAAAAAAAAGAATCAAACCAGGTTATCTAATTATTTTTAACAAGGGTCAAATTACTTACCTCATCTGTTCAAATGGTAAACTGGTGTAATTTTAAAGACTAGTCACAGTAATTACCTAGAAAACTTTGCAGTTTTCCAGAACAAATGTCTTTTTTCTTTTTTTTTTTTTTTAAATATTGTTCCTTCTACTTTCCCTGAAGCATTTTAAGTGTATTACACTTCTCTGAGAAGCAAGTTTGTTAAAAGACATGGGTCCGAAATTAAGGCAGAAATTGCTTGAAAGAAATTTTAAAATACATACAAAGAACTTGTCCTCATCCCAGATACTCTAACATGAGTAAAAACATCTAACCAAGCAAGCTTTCCCCGGCAATGAAACCATTCTCTGTAGCAAGTGGGTACAAAAATTAAATGCTAAAAGCTGCACTAATACTAACTCTACTTTAAAAGAAACATGACAATATACAGGCTGATGCTCAGTAGGTCAGGATTTTTACTATGTTAATGAATTGAACACTGACTTACATGTAACCTTGCAAAGGCCATGAGGCTCATTAAAGATATCCTGGTATGGAAAAGAATGAACTAAAAAGAAAACATTAAAAATATAATAATAACAAGTAATTAAAGGAATTTTGAAACATAATTTATTTTGCACTCAATAGTGAATACCTAAGACATTACTTTTACTGCCATTTATGAAACAAAAGTATATGCATGTAATGGGTACAACAATAAATTCTGATTCTTAGGACTATAGCTTAATTGGCTAATTACTTTTTTATCAGGAGGTTCCAATTAAAAAAAAATAATGTGAATAATTAATAAGGATCTTCATAGTTTATTGGATAGATGTTGATATACTAAAAAAAGAAAGGTTCCATGCAGATGGAATAGGCAGATTTTTCTGACCTATTGGTTTTGCATCACTTTAGGAATGAAAAAATAATTTCTTGCAGACAACTAGATACCATATGTTGCAACTTAAAAAAAAAAAAAAGAAAAAAAGGAAAGAGGAAACAAGTTGCTGTAGCTTTTATGTGATAAATTGTAGAATAGTTTGGGAAGGGACCTTTAAAGGTCTTAGAATCAGAATCATTGAATAGTTGTTGAAAGGTGTCGCGTTCCGCAGAGGAAAAAACCCGAGCCACTCTGGCTCAGGTGAAGTGAAGCAGGAATGGCCAATTTATTGGGGAAGCTTCAGACTTATATAGGCTTCTGGAAATAGGGAGGAGTTTGGGGCGGAGTTAGGGCAGAGCACAACACATAAGGAAGAAGGGGGTGGCAACCGTGACACACAAGGCATAAAGCAGGTGGGGTAACCCTTATAAGGGAGTGGTGCAGTGCACCAAAGCTCAACCCATAAGGAAACTGGGATGAAACAACCAATAGGAAGAATTGAACAATGGAAATGTAATTATGACTATTCTAATACAACAAATATCTATCTACCCTGTTAGAACAAGAAAAAAACTTTTTGAAAATGTCAGGCTATGGTTCATTCAGTTTGGTCTCTTTCTCCTTCCGAGAGTGGGTCTTCTTATTTTCTTTTTTCTTTATCTATGGTTCTTTCTTTGATGTTTGTTTCTTCCATTCAGCATAATCTGCCGGTAGTTTCCTCACAGAAAGGGACCTTTAAAACCATCTAGTTCAAACCTCACTGTCATGTACAGGAACACCTGTGAACAGCAGAAATTGTTAGTGGTTTAAACATTGTTAAAATCACTGAAGGACTTTTGTCCAATGGAGCAAACTATGCAAAAATCAACTGCACACCGAAGCCCACACCTCCCCAAACTTGTGGACTAATTTGAACTTTGTCGGGAACTTGAGATAAGATAAAGATGGTACTATTGTTCAATTATCTCAGAAGAATGTATCCATAAGTGTGAGAGACTGGAGTGCTCGTGGCTCAGACAATCGAGATGCAAGCTGATGATGAATAAAGTAACCACCCAGGTGCTGAGGGAGGGTGTGCACACCTGACACCTCAGGTTACAAGCTGGGTTCTGAACAAGATAAGGGAAGAGACAAATCCTGCAAGGGGGCTTTTGGTCGCTCTTGGACTTAGCATGACAGCTTCATCACCACTCACATAGATGGGCAAAAATGAATCATGACCCAAGAAACTGTACCAAGTTAGGGAGTTTCATGGTGATTTCCTTAACCCAGGCCCCACAGAGGTAACAGAATTCCCTGCAACGATGGTCCCTTCAGCATATTGAACCTTCTGTTCCCCTCAGAAAGGAATCACCTACAAAATTAAACTACTTTTCTTCATTGTACAGATGTTTGTGACATGGTGGTAGTCCTTTATGACCTTGACAGCACCTCTGGTGGAGGTGGAGTATCATCCACATCACCTTCCACATCCAAAACCTCACGTCTGTTGTACAGAGGCACTTGGGAAGGCAAGGTAGGCATTTGAGGGAGTTTGCCTGGCAACTTGAACACGGACTCACCTCCATTCGTTCCTTTTCATTGAGTTATTATCTTCTGCCTGGCAGAGGAAGGATACAGGATCATCCTTGAATTTTTTTCCTGGTGGCTGTTCCAGTTTCTGTCTCAGGGAGGGCAGAGCAGACTCAGAGGGCAGACCAGTCTCTCAGATTCCCTGATCCTTAAGCTTTTTACTTTCTTCTCGTAGTTCCACCACCAGATTGAAAATATTGGCCATTTGGTCACACCTCACACAATTGTTCTCACCACTGTCATCAAGTACCAGTGAAAAATTCTGGTATGCTCTGAAGCCTTAGACTTGGACAGCTACATGTTTTCATGGAAACTCTGTCTGGGTTTCCACATCCATTCTGGAGGGTCACAGAAGTCATAGATTTTTGTCAGGTGAATACCATAGCTAAGCTCTTTTTCTGAGAAGGTGATGACCACAAGTTGAACTCACCTCGAGCTGACAGGGTGACAAACCCTCTCTGTGTGCCCTCCCATGTGAACTGCTGTGCCAGTTGCTGCGTTGTACTCTCACTGTGCACCCCATGCCCTGTTTGCCTGCTCTGATCACAGTGTTCCTAGTCCCTTGTGTTCCCAAAGCTGCTTGCAGATGGGGTGGCCACAATTTCAAGGCCTCAACAGTACCTCCCACAGGAGCTGCCAGCACCTGACTGATCTTTCCACTGAATTGGTGTTTCCCTGCCCCAGGAAACCCCCTTGTGCGACATGATCTGATGCTCCACTGTGGATAGGACTTCAGACCACCTTGCTTCAATGACTGACTTTCTTTTCTTTCTGCTTTTCATTCTGGCTATACTGACGTGCATGATACCTTGAGCTTACTTTATCCAAAATTGTCTATCATCCTCAAACGAAGATGCATGTAAATTTAACCGATGTGAATTATTTTTAAATCTAGCATAGATTGTGGGACTGCTTAATTTATTTTTTATTATTATTTTAATTTATTGGGTATGTTAACTAGCTTTTCCTTATCATTAGTATATTAAGGTGATAATACTTTTGGGCTGATTATTACTCAGTACTTGTATTCCTTCTGTATGCAGCTAGTTTCTTTTTGATATTCAAAGCAACAAATGATGTTAATTTCTTCAGTAACTTATCCCACTCAAATTCATTATACTGTTCCATGTTGTGAACAGCAGGAGTGTGATCCCTCAGCTAGCAGAAGCCAGAAAACAATAGCATTATCTGAGTGTGAATAACAGTTCCCTTTCTTCTGTCTTGTTTCATTTCATTTGGTTTGGAGTTGTTCTTAAAGACAAACAACATTCTATTTAATTTACCAAGAAACAAGTTGATTTATTGAAACAATCAATTTTCAAAGTATTTAATCTTCTTTAATGTAAATAAAGCTGGACATTGACACTAAAGACATTGTTGATACTTATATTGCATCTCTGTCAAAATATGTGCATATTGCACCTGCGAAAAAAAACGAATTAATTAACTATGATCATGCCATTAAAATTAGGATCACATGAATTCATAAGGACAGACTTTATTTTCTCTCTATTTCAGGTGTCCCACCATTTTCAGTGCATTTGATGTTCACCGTATAGTCATCATAATTAATTTGTTCAGAACTGTCATGGAAATTTCCACCAAAATCTCACCATAATTCCTATTTTTGAAAACACTTAAGACCTATCCTTAGATAACAGATGCTGACAGATGTTATCAATGAATTGAATCTAAACAGCTTAGCTACTCAGTGTCACTCCTGCTGTAATCTCTGAAAATATGTTGTCATAAATACCAAAAACTTCAGACTATAACTATGAAGTGTCATTTTTCTGCAGTCTCTCAGAATTTTTGTATTTTAACACTCAGAAGTATAATTTTTTATCCTTTAAATGTGATAATCCAGTTATTTTCTGATTTTATAGGAGGCAAAGGACAGTTTATTTTCAACAATATAATCAATGATCATTTTCACACTTGTTTGTTTTACACTTACATTAAAATAATCTGGAATTAGCAATTTGAAAATGTATGGAGTTACAGTGATGCTCTTTTTACCCCATTTCCTGATTTCTGTTCTTGGCAGGAAGGATTATATTATTCAGTGAAAGCTGAACTACAATCCTTTGAGTTGGATTTTAATCATATTTTTTTCAGTAGGATATTATTTTGCAAGTAGTTACACTGGCTACACTGTTAAGAATATTTGGCCATAAATCCAAAACAATATCATGGATTATTTAACACATTAAAACCAAAACAAAACAAAAAAACAAACCCAAAAAGCTAAAGCAAACAAACAACCCCTTCAAAACAAACAAACAAAACAAAACCAAAACCAAAACCAAAAAAAAATCAAAACAAAAGCAAACAAAAAAACCCCCAGCCTGTTCTGTGGTTTAAGCCCAGCTGGCAACTAAGCACTACACAGCCACTTGCTCACTGCCACTGGTGGGGTGTGAAAGAGAATTGGAAGGGTAGAAGATTGAAAACTCATGGGTTGAGGTAAGGACAATTTAATAGGTACAGCAAAAGCCCCACACAAACGCAAAGCAAAGCAAGGAATTCATTCTCCACCTCCCACAGGCAAGCAATTGTTCAGCATCCCCAGGAAAGCAGGGCTCCAACACCTACAACAATTACTTGGGAAGACAAACACCATTACTCTGAATGTTTCCCTCTTCTTTCTTTTCCCCACTTCATAGACTGAGCATGACTCCACACAGTATGGGATATCCCTTTGGTCAGCTGAGGTCAGCTGTCCTGGCTCTGTCCCCTTCCAACTCTTTCTACAGCCCCAGACTGCTCACTGGGTGAGGTGATGTGGAAGGCAGAATGGGCCTTGGCTTTGTGTAAGCCCTGCTCAGCAATAAAAAAAGCATCTCTGTATTAACTCTGTTTCCAGCACAAATTGAAAACATAAGTCCCATACCAGGTACTGTGAAGAAAATTAACTCAATCCCAGCCAGAAGTAGCAGAGTAAGGAATTTTATTACTAAGCTGTACCATAATGTTTCTTTTTGTGGTCATTTATGGGCCAAATCATTTTAAACTAAATTGCACACACTTAATGTAATTGGAGTATGCTATCACTGAAAATGATTTACATATTAGTGAAAGATGCATATTTGAATCTCTTTTGAGATAAATGATACTTGAACCTGTGAATTACACATCAGGGTCTTGTGCACTCAGGTATGAATAAAAAATAAGCTTACCACATCCAAGTATGTTTTACTAGCTCAAGGCATCTCAAATGACACTAGTTACTTAAATGGAGACAAGTGAATTTTACTCTTAGGTTGGTATTTGTTTGCATGAAGACAGATATCTAATGTAATTTCAGTTTCTGTAAGATATTCCTTCTGTCCTTGAGTAAAAGATGACGATGGGTATCTCATATATTCTGTGTCATTCTCATAGCCTGGTGTGCTTCTGTCAGATACACTGGAGCTTCTGCCTGTGTTTAAATTATGTCATAGAGCTCTACATTTCCACTGACAAAAAAGAAATTATGAAGGTGAGTTTGAACTTCCCTTTATTAAACATAACTTTATTCTCCTGTGTTTAGGTACTACAACCTGGAGTGGAACTATACCATCAAGTCAGGATTTAAAATTATTCCAGTCTGGTTTTTTGATTGATTTGGACTGTCTTTTGAAAAATATAGTGCCACACTACTTCTGAGTCAAGGACTGAATAACTTAGACCCAGTGGCACCCAGAGTTTCTAAAAGCAACTCTTTATGATTTTGGACCACCTTTTCACTAGCTAGGTGAGTGAGCAAGCATATGAAATAATCAAGTAGGGTCTTGATTAAACTCTAATATCAGCAGTTCTTAAATAAACTCCAGTTTATTATTTCAGTTTATTAACTGAATAATAAACTGGAGTCATAATAAACTAAGTCATTGTAACAGAAAGCAGGTGCCTGCCACAAGGGCTCTGTGGCAATTCGTTATTCCAAAATGTTCTCTAAACCTTTTGTTTAGGGGCAGTGCTACCTTACATCAAATCCACAAGCAATCATCTATGAGACATGTAAGTACACTTGCTTTTTGTAAGCAGAAGGGAGAAGAGGACACAGATCTTCCAATTCCAAGATTAATCGCAGGACAAGTTCGAACCTTTGGAATCCCTTTCAAAAGATTTACAGGTCCTTTCTCTGTCACGTGAGGACCAGTTGCAGCAAGCATGTCAGACCTTGCTATCCCAGTTGACTTTCTTTTGACAAAATCCATTCTAATAGGACTTCCTGATATGTTATTGTTGAATTTTTTTATCATTCTCACTTAATGTAAATTAATTTTTTTCTTTCCCAGTACCCAGTACATTGTTTATGTATAGGAGTGTATATGCTCCACGGCTTCTTTGAAGAGGAAATTTGCTTTCAGCCTCTTAGGCTTGATATTAATTTTCTTTACTTCAAATCTATGAGCGCATACTAAGGCAAACTCAATCCACTTACTGCCTCAACCTGCTCACAATTTTAATTTTCTTGCCTACATGCTTCTCCAAAACATTGTGCATACATTGCAGACATTTCTAATATGTTGAAATTGCGCTGTGGTTTGTGGTACCTGCCTGAACTTGCTCTTGAATTTATGGGAGAGCTGCTGTAAAGAGTAAGTAGGTTCTTACATTGTATTAGATGTAGACTTTTGTCTTCAGTGATGGAGACTTTTGTTCTGAGAACCTACTTTAAAACAGCTGCAGTATTCCTTACTGAAACAAAGCAAAAGCAGCAACAACAACAAAAATTTAGGAATACAAGTGATTTCTAGGTTAGGACACCAGAAAATAGGTCTGTAAGCAAATATCAAATTCATTCTTGCATCTCACATGTTAATCAAAACTATTTTAAAGATCTCTAATTATGAAGGTGGTGTTACTTTTCTATTAAATTAATTTTACACTTTGAGATCCTCACTCAAAAAAAAAAAATAGTCCTTTATTTAAATATTCCTTGTCTTCTTATAGGAGACATGAAAACATTCTTTCTTTATTACTTTTCACATTTTTGCTTTATTACTTTTGACATTTCTGAGTTAGATTATCATGCCTTCTCCCAACTTTCTTTCTATTAAACTCACCCCATTCCAGTTTACTTAGTATATTGGGGTTTGTTTGTTTGTTGTTTGGTTTGTTTTTTGTTTTTTTTTCCCCACAAGAACAGTGATTAATAAGAACAGCTCTAACTTCAGTTCCAAATTTGTAATGTTTGTCTTTTTCTGGAAGCACAGTTTTTTCCTTGAGGAACAGTCAATATTAATGTTTTTGGGAGTTTGAGTAAAATCAAATACACATTTTGAACATATGTATTTAATATATGTTTACGATACACAATATATATAGATTTATGATACACAATATATATACTCAGTATGTATCTAGCTGTTACACATCTATTACTGTGAACATGCCTTGGAATTTTTTTCCCGACATATCTTTTGTGCAGTTCAAGGCAAGGGTCCCTAGAAATGTTATTTTAATTATCTAAATATCCTGATATGTAAACATGTCCAGTGTTTTATTCTATTTTAAATATTTTAAACAATTTCAATTTTGAATGTAGTAAAAAGATGATTTATAACTAAAATATGTGTATTCTGAGTATATATAAGTGTCGGTAGAATATTTTTTCTTTCTTGTTATAATACTGTAAAATTTTCAGCAATATTCATTTTGTGAAACCCATGACTTCACAGTATTTCAGTTTGGATATGCAAAACCTGACATGTCCCCAAGCCAATAACCATGTTAGAAAATTCTTTTTTATATAAGATTATATATGTAAAATTTCAGTGGTCCAATTTAAGAAGCTTATAGTCTGTTTGCCCCATTCATTCATTACCTGTTTGGATAGATTAGTGTTCAGCTCTTATTAGTATATCACATGTCAGCCTCTCAAGTTGTCTTAGAGATTCCAGTCTATATTAAACCCTCATCTTACAAAAAACCCCAACCTCACCCCCCAAGCCCCCCCAACAAACAAACAAACAAACAAACAACCTAAAAACAAAGAGAAGGGAAACACCCAAAAGAATTTTTTTGAATTTTTTTATTCAATAACACAAAATACTCTTTGTAAAAGCAGAGGAGCATGTGTACGATGAGACAGCAACCTTTCTGTTAATAAATGTGTTCTGTTCATTATATGAAGCTTCTGATCAGCCTACAAAAATTAATTAAATGCTTTATTAATCTCATGTATGTGAAATGTCATCAAAGTATCAGTATATAAAAACAATTACTAACTTCTTGTAGTGCAATAGTCAATACCACATATATTAGACATATATATACATATACACAGTAATATTTCATCTGATTTTAGGACATACATACCTGAACTTGATTTCTGAAAGCAGAATAAATTTACTCATAGTTGTGAACTCCAAGTATTTTGTTCCATAACACTTCTATTCTTCTTGTTATGTAGTTAATCAAATCTATGGAAAGTATTGCTTAACATCTTAAAATATCAACTACATTCTTCAGTCTTTCATCTTATTTTCTTATCTTATCATTCAAATTTTACAGCATTTTTCACTGCTTCATTTAAAAAAAAAAAAACAAAACAAAACAAAAAACACAACAAAACAAAATATTTAGCAGGTTCCTTAGTGCTAGGATAGTTCACAAGTAACATGTGCCTTAATGGATTTCAATTACAAGTGTTCTGAACAGCTAACTAAAAGGAAATCTCCCTTCATTTCTTATTTTTCAATATTCTATTAAATCTAGATTTTCACATTTTGCTGTGAGAATCATTCTGCCCCATTTATTATTTCTCTTTCTACACATTGTCTGCTCTAAGTTCCTAAAGCAAACGTGCTCATGATTTTTTTCCTTTTTCTCTTGACTTCATGTACATCAACCTCAAAAACTTTGTAAAAAGGGATAGTTATTCTCCTGTTCATGGCGAGTTTTCCTACTTCCAAGTTCACTGGTATTCTTCTAGAATCTTGTGCACAGTGCAGATTTGTGTGTCACTAACAGCAAACAAGCCTGGAATCAGGACTTGATTTTCAGGGCTCCCTTGTACAATAAACTCTAATATTTTTCTGTTATTAATAAAGCTACAGTTGTTAAACAAGTGCCTGTAATATTTCAAGAAAGCAAGACTATGTGCTATATATATTTAGGAATAAATACACACTGACTATATGTGCATTGATTAATTATGCTAATGATCAGATATGCCTACATTGAATAGAGGTCATGCATTATCTGTGGTACTAAGCCATGCATCTGGGTTAGCCATTATGTGGATCCCTAATCCTTCTTGAATAGCCTCAACATCTGGCCACTACATGTCTTTGGTTTTTTTTTTTGCTAAAACAAGACCCAGTAAAGATGCCCTGCTATCATTTATTTTAGTTTATACACCCACAACATTAGTTTAGTGATTAATGTTTTCTCATCCTTGTGTGTATTCTGACAGCCTTGTAATAGCTGAAAGACAGGTTTCATTAACTTTGAAAATTAGTCATAATTGCATTTCACTTGTTGGTTAAAAAAATAAAATCAACAAACATCCGAAACATGGGATAAACACAGTAACTGAAGTTGGTGTCTCTTGGTAATGTAAAGCTGCATGACTCACACTTTTTCTCTGAAAATATTCTAAATAACTTTATTTTGAAATATCCTTTTTGTCACAACTAGTGATGTCAGTGTTGCATGTGAACAGAATGGTTAAACAATGGAAATGAAGAGAACATTTTGATCACACATACACATTTGTAGTGAGGCTTAAGTTAAAAAGGAATTTTTTCTTGATCTAATTAATTGTGAATTAGGCCTTTAACTGAGATAAAAGAGCAGGATGCATACCATTAAATTAAAACAGCATAATTAGGAACAAACAAAAACTCCAACCTGTCAAACTTTTTCCCATTTAGACATTGGTGGTGGCATTCATTCTTATTTACAATTAGTTGCTGAGATAATTTAAAGAAACTAATGATCCACATGAAGGTCATTGTGCTATGGAAAATACTCTTTGCTGAAGTAAGAAGCTTGAACTTGCATCTTAGATTTTTTGAAATTAAATGGGTTTTCAGAGAATAGGCCAGGAACTATTTTGTCCTTATTACTCATGGAGAAAAAATTAACAAAGTTCTAATAGATATTAACCTTCAATGAATTATCCCTGTAAAATAATTCCATCAGGGAAACAAAGGCAGAGTTACCTGCGTGCTCCAACAGTAAATCTTTCTTCAGTATTCTAGGATAGGAACAAAACCACAAGAAATTTTAAAACTCAGTTGTGCATTATTTAAAAAAAAAAAAAAAAAAAAAAAAAAAAAAAAAAAAAAAAAAAAAAAAAAAAAAAGACAGGGGAAGAGCTTTGAGTTTCAGAGAATCCAAAATCTCTCACAGGCAAAATTTACAGGAAAATTATCATAATATTTCAAGTCATTGTTTAACAGGCATATTTTGACTTAGGTGTTGAACCACTATGCCACTATACAGTTGAGATTTTTTCTAATAACAGTGGAAAAGCAGGCCAACACAATTTTTTGAATACAGTAAGAAGAGTTTTCTTGACCTGAACTACCGTGTAGTTAAATTTACTATTTCACAATTGGGTTTTTTAATAATTGGGTTTTTTAATGTTTTATCAACATAAGAAGAAAATCCATCTTATTGCAAACACTGTACACCACTGACCAAAAATTAATCTTAACACTTCTGGACAATAATTTCTTGTTTCTTGAGAGATAAGACAATTCACTTAGCTGAATATGAGATTACAACAGGTATGACACTGCAGCTTTTGTTTTGTTTTGTAACAAAAAAAACTTTCACAAAGAAAAATATTGAAAACTTTATAGCATTAGGGTAGATTGAAATGGATTAAAATATTAATCAAATTGATCTTGAAAGACAGATATTCTTTCCAATTTCTTAATATCAAGATAATATACTGTGTTTCACTGTCTTAAAATCAGGGACTTAGATGCTTTGACTCTTGAAGTTTTGTATTATATGATGAAGTAACAGCAGGGAATCGAACTTGGCTGGCTGCCATGTACCTACTGAGCAGCTCTATAAGTCTCTTCATCAACAGGATAAGAGGAAAAAATAAAACAAAAACTTGTGGATCGTGATAAGGACAGGGCATGTCTGTAGTAACAAGACAAGGAGTAAAGGATACAAATTGAGTGGAAATTTAGGGGAAATTTCTGGGAAATTTAGGTAGAATATTATGAAGAAATTCTTTACTATGAGGATGTTGAGATAATGGAACTGGTTGCTCAGGTATGTTGTGCATGTCCAAGCCCTGGTGGTATTCAAGGCCAGGTTGGAAAAGGCCTTGAGCAACCTGATTTAGTGTAGAACAAGTTATTCACTCTGAAAACAAAGATTTCCTGTAGAATATTAAAGAAGAAACAAAATTTGTAATATCAGGCAGGCAGAACTTATGCCTAAATAAGAAATCAAATTTAAAATAAGTTGCAACACTTTCTTCTTTCTCTGCAAATTATAGGTCACAACACTTGTTTCCTTACATCTTTATGTTGTGAGATGATTTTCCTAATGTTGTAGACATTAATCATGCATCTCTTTTCTTGTTACAAAGCAGACACTGCAAATCACAAAAGCCATTAATGCAAAGATTGGATCAAGTGGCTACAATAAATCACCTACAAAGACATTTTTGTCACTTTTGTTCTTCAGTTTTCATTAAGCCTATTGAAATGTTTAGTACAATCTTTTGCAAGTGAAATTTGTCTTTTGTTGAGTTAACTCGTGAAGGTGATCAGACTTTCTGGAAATGTTATATGTGAATGTGCTATAGCTGAATTGACTGGTTTTGGAGATGAATGGAAATCATAGACTTTATGGACTAATTAACTTCTCTCTTGCCTAGATATGCAAAATGAATGAAATTTTTAATTCACTCAGTTTCTGTTCTTTATCACTAGATATAAATGTAAAATGGAATCTTTTGAGTTTTCCATGATAAGTACTTAACATTGTTATAAAATGTTGAATGTACTGCACTTCTTCAGTAACAAATTGATTAACAGGCAATCTTAAAATAAGACAAGGGTTTGGGTTGGAAGGGACCATAAAGATCATCTAGTTCCAAGCCCTCTGCCACAGACAGGGAACCTTACACTAAATCAGGTTATACAGAGCACTATCCAGACTGGTCTTGAATATTTCCAGGGATGGGACATGCACAACTTCTCTGGGCAACCTGTTCCAGTGCCTCACCACTCTCATTAATTTCTTCCTTGTATGTAAACTTACCCTCCTTCATCTTAAGGTCATTCCTCCTTGTCCTATCATTATAAAAAGTCCTCCAGACATCCTGTAAGCCCCCTTTAGGTACTGGTAGGTGCTATAAGGTCTCCTTGGAACCTTCTCAGGCTGAAAACAGTTCTCTCAGCCTGGAAGAGGTGTTCCCACCATGTGATCAACTTTATGGCCTTCCTCTGGACTCAGCATCCTGTCTTATGATGGGGTCTCAAGAGCCGGATGCAGCACTCCATCATATAATTCCCATTTTGGAGAAGTTTAAACATGTCTTTTAGTACAGGACACTTAGTGTACTTAATATACACATAGAGATTCTCACTATGAACCAACCATATATGAGAGGGCATACTGATATGTATGCAATACTGATATTTATGCATACTACAGCAAGACAATAATTTTTCCGAACATAGTTGGATTTTCAGTCAGTTGCTTTCAGCTGGGAGAAGAGCTGAAAGGTGCAGTGATTGTGACTTGTCACTTGCAAGGTTAAACAAAAAAGGAGTGTGATAAAAGTGTGCCTTAGTAAGTTTGCTTTTTTTTCCTGGTCTTCATGAAAATTAGAGAAAAAAAACAAACAAAATTATTGTTCAAATATTTTGTGTAGTATACCTAAATTCATTTGAAGAAGAAATGCATAAAGAAAAAGGAAAAAAAAAAAAAAAGGTGACACCCCTCCCCCCCCAAAATACTGTGCATTTTGCTCAGAGGAAAAAAAAAAAAAAAAAAGAAAAACAATAGACACTTCACCATTAATCATTTGGTTTCAACTTGCAATTTTCCAACAATGTGCAGGAAACATTCTGGATTACACACATATTACTGTATCAAATAATATTGCTAAGATATTTGTGAAGAAAAAAAATCTATTCTGTTGCAAGAAATAGTGATTGGGACACTTTGAAATTCAGAAATCCTGACTGTGAAAGACAAAAAAGAGAAAAAAAAGCTTCTTGCTTTTTTCTACTCTGAGAAATTATGTCATAGTTATATCCATGTTGGATTATATTGGACAGTTTGGTCATCATAAATACTGACATCTTGTCTATATGGATATTTCCTCCTCAATGACATTTACAGTAAATGTGTATTTGTCAAATTTTTCATTGTTAATAGATGAAATATTTTCCTAACTTAACTGTTAAACAGTCATTGTAAATCAGAAACTCAGTAAATCTATTCATTTGTTGACAGAACGATAAGTGTCATTAAATAGATTAATTTAGAACTTAATAAATACCACACCTTTCGTTTACCCAGGAACCCATAGAATTTTCTGACAGAAACTTGTCCTTTCCAAAGGGGAGAAAAAATATCTAGACAAATGAATAATTTCCCATTACTGTCAGAGACTTCAGAAAATTAAATAACTTAAATAGTGCATAATTACAGGTCAAAAGCTATATGATATCTAAAGACTCTAACTAGCTCAGACAATTCCATTTCATTTTCAGGTACAGTTTTGTGTGTAAGTGATTTCACAAGAATAGCAGTATTCACTATAGTCAGGTTTTTCTTGGATGCTACTTAAAGCACTCTCATTTTATAATGTGGCAGGAAAAATGGCATCAAAGATTATATGTCAAATTTCTCTTAGTGGTTACACAAAATATAGTCTTACTCAAGTTCCATTTGAGTCAATCATTAATAGTTCTTGCATCAGCAAGTATAGAGATACAGGGTTTTTTTCATTTTTGTTTTCCTATATGTAAATTCAATATTTGGGCCAAAAAAGGCAATGCTGCATTTTACCCTTCATTCTGTTGACACGGCTTTTACTCATGTTTCACTTGTATTACCAGCCCTAAAATGTTCTGAACTCCTGATTTAAAGAGTTGACTTGCACCACCCTTTATGTGAGTTATTGAAGGTGAGTTACCAAGGAACCAGAAGTGGAAGATTCATCAATTCAGATGAACAGACAAAGGTCTAGATTCAGTTTAAATTACCTCTCTATTACAGAAAAATTGGTTGCTACTCCTTTAGTGCTGAATCCAAGGACAACAGTGCTCAGTACAATCTATGCATCTAAAGTGGAGTCAGGGAAGACAAGTGCTTTTCATCTTGAAAATGGCACATCTGGGACTGTTTGGGCACCAAAAGTATGGTGCTTGTAAGACTTAAATGTCAAATTGGAGGTATCTAGAAAATGTAAGTGACTCTAACTGTAGGCAGTACTTGAATTTCTCCTTGACACTGAGGTGAATTTTGGTTTGATTAGCAACAATTTCAGCAGACAAGACTTGGCTCATTCTTATCACTACTCTCAAGTCCAAGACACTAGCACGCTCATCTTGTCTATGAGACCCTCTACTCAGTACTAGTGAGGTCACACCTGGCCTCACAAAGGCAATTAAGTGAAGGCTGAGGGTATTGATACTGTTTAACCTAAAAAGACAAGGCTTGGAGCAGGATGATATCAATGTATATAAATACCTGAGTTATCCTTATTAATGGTCTCGAAGATGATCCTCAGAAAGTTTGCAGATGACACTGAACTGTGAGGAGTGGCTGAATTTGGCTTCTGAAAAAGTCAGATGAATCAATAATTTGTGGTAAATTCTCTTTAACATATCTTCAGGAAATTTGCTGGTAATATCCATGCCTTGATAGTCACAGAGTTGTGATACAGGAATCACAGCAAAGGCTACTGTTTGAGCATAAGTTCACATAGCTTAGACAACGCTGTTAGTGAATGACTTGTTCATCTGTTAAGGAATAGTCTCTATTGCAGAGCTGGTATTGTGCCAACACTAATCAGCCTAAACAACATGTGCATGTTCAATATGAAATAGAAAAGTATCTAAGAAAGAGAAAATAAACAGTTCAGAGTAGAAAATAAGAGCCATTAATAGCACAGAAGTTCATATATTAATGACTGGTTATTTGCAAAGCTGAAATGGGAAATCATTTTTAAAGAAATAAAACTCCTGATAGAGCTACAGACTGTAATTTTATGTATAATAAACAGCTATTGTAAAGGTAAGACAGGGATATGAGTTGTGATGAGAGACATTTAAAACATAGGAAACTCCCCAAACAGTATTTTTACAACGTTAACAAGTAGTGTCCAACAGATCAATAAAAATATGAAAGCAAAAACTATTGAAATACCAGGAATGATTCCTACAGCTGAGTATATGCTAGGATGCATTTATAATTATTTCACTTGAAATCTTTTGTTTCACACTGCTAGCTAATTGTTGACTTTTCGTTAAGACTGCCTAGCTTTGAACATGATGCATCTAGATGAAACTAGTACAGAAAAGCATCGACTCCTAGCTATGATCAAAATGAAGTCCTTTTTTTTTAGGAATGTTAAATGACATGTCTCAGGATGAATTTAGAAAATCCTACTTTTGGAATCTATTTCTTGCCAAGGTTAAAAGATGGTGAACATGCACCTCCTTTTTGTAAGAAACTTCTTTTGTAAGAAATTTCTGAGAGAACCAATTGGTCAGCCAATTTTATGGAGTACCATAATTTGACTAATGTATTATGGAGTAGCATAAATTGATTAAATATTTTTTGACCAAATAATCCAAATTGATGAAAACAAAATCCTAAATAAATAAATAAATAAATAAATAAATAAATAAATCTAACTGTAATTCACCAAAATCAAAAAGTCAAAAAAAAAAAAAAAATTGATTTTTTTCTTTTGTTCCTCATGTCATCTATACTTACAACATATCTGCAATAGCAAAATATAATTATAAAAGGGTTTTAAAATACTAAGATAATCAATGCTTAATTTTGACATCAGAACTTCAAAATCATCATTAAAAGTCCTCAAAATAACTTGCTAAGTTTAACATATTAAGCAAAAATAGAAAAATAAAATCCCAGTCTACTTTGTACCTAATCTTTGATTATGTAGCTCTGTACCTTCAATATGCCATCAATATGTACTTGTAAATCAATGTCAGTTAGTTGCACCATTAGCAGATATTTTTAGTCTGGCTCACTGAGTTGGGTTGCTGAAGCATGTGACTAGAAATATTTCCATCAGCTTTACTTCCATATGCCTGATTTCTTAAATCTATAAGCATGACACATAGCTTCTGGGTATGCTGATTTATCCATCTTTGCTAGTATTTTATCCAGGTGTCTAGTGACATTTCACATAAAAGTGAAATCCTTCTTCTAGAAATGCCCATGCTTTACTATAAAAGCATACTAAATATTCATAACACTAGCATTTCATGAGTGTAATGACAGCTTATTAATTATAGCTCATGAAGAACTTTTATTTCTTAAAAGTTATTACTCTTATCTACTCTTAGTTAAGGATTAGGCAATTATTTAAATTAAAACTCAAGGTAAAATCTCACTTGAAATTGTATTTTTGGAGTTTTAATTAATAAATGCCAATGCAATTTGTATAGTATATAAGTATATAATATATATTTAGTCAAGTAACCAAACCAAATGAGAGTCAGTTTGATCTTCACCAATATTTCCTTATTAGTATGCTAAGACTTTAAAAATATTATATTGATGTTTTACATGAATTTAACAATATAAACTATTTACACAAGGGAAATGAATAAAGATTTACTTATCTGTGGTTCAGGCATTAAAAAGGAGTAAAGCAATTAATGAACTGTTTTATCCTGCTGCTTAATAAAAAGTGCATTTTGCAGAGTAAGTGGAATCCGATTGTTATAGCAAAAGCCTGGTAGTATGTCTTAAGAGAAAAAGTTGGGTGAATAAATTTAGGACTGAAACAAGAAACTTCCTAGCAATTTTGGCAATGAGATTCAAGAATAATCTTTAAACTGGACACTAACAAACATCGGCCTTCAGTAAGCTTATGGCAGGAATTGATATGGCAGAGGACAGATACAGTCTCTGAGTTTTGTGCTTATAGGGGTGATACTTCTATTTCAAATATATTTCCTGAAGTACCTTTGAGAATTGTCTAAGCATCCCATGTCTCAGGCTTTATATAATAGAAAGGACAACTATGTTCCCTTGAAAAAATAAACATTTGTTTATGAATTCTAGTTTTAGAGCTAGCACAAAGATGAGACTCAGATAAATCAATGTAGTGTTAGAAACTCTCACAGCTTCAATTAAAAAAACAAAACAAAACAAAACAAAAAGCAAACTAAAAAAACGCAGTTGAAAGTTTGTTAGGGAACAGAAGTAGCTTCTGACTTTACCCTTCAAAATAACTTGTCTAGCAAACTGATGAGAGACTCGTAGTTTAACTTTGTTCTTCCAGACATACTTAACCTTTTCCAAGGGAAAAGTACTGATGTTTCAGGTTCAGTTCCTTTGACTAAGCATGCATTTATGGGGAGGCCTAAATAAATAAATGAAAATAAAGGACTTTATGTCTCCTTTCTCTGTGTGCTTCAATCCATTAGATCAAAACCCTGAACAGCTTCTATCCATTCCCATTATGATTTTTCTAGGTTTGTTCATTGGAAGAGTGGCAAAAATTGTTCTCATACCAGTGTTCAGTGGATTAAGGCACTTTCCTAGAGATGGGAGCTATGAGTCAATTCCTGTTAGGCTGGATAATAATCCAGAACACTTTGATTAGAAATCCAGGTAAATGTGAAGAGCTGTTACCACCTCTGTATTTTGTTGTTAGTCCATGATAATCTAATTTATGCTAATGCTTTAAGTGAAAGATCAGGTATCACTTCTGTAACAGCATCTGAGAATATACTGGAAAGTAGTAAGTAAGAATGCAGCATTCTGCTTGTCATGTATTCTTTGTGGTACTAGTAAAACCTTCATTATGTTTTGATGAGAGAGGAAATAATATCATTCCACTATGTTAACGTAGTGTCGTGTCAAGTTGTAGTTGCTTAGGATGGTGGGATCCCTTGCTTCAACAAAAAACAAATGTAATTTAAGTAATTTAAGTGAGTATCTTAAATACTAGCTACTAAGACATTATTTAAAACATTCTTGAAAATAATGAACTGCTTTTTGCTGACGATGCTGCCCTGGTTGCTCATACAGAAGCAGTTCTGCAGCACTTAACATCCTGCTTTGCAGAGGCTGATGAGCTTTTTGGGCTGGAAGTCAGCTTGAAGAAAACAGTTCTCTACCAACCTGAACCTCAAGAAGTTTTCCATCATCCCCACATCACCATAGGTGAATCAGAGTTTAAGTCAGTCCAGCAGTTCAGCTATCTGGGAAGCATAATTTCTTCAGATGGTAAGATTGACAAAGAGATAGACAACAGGTTAGCAAAGGCATACAGAGCTTTTGGAATACTCCGTAAGAGAGTCTGGCGCAATAAACACTGAAGAAAGGCACCAAGATTAGTGTCTACAGAGCCATTGTACTGTCTACTATCCTATACAGATCTGAATCATGAGTCATCTACCGCCACCACCTGCGACTCCTCGAGCACTTCCGTCAGTGCTGCCTCCGTACAATCCTAAACATCCACTGATCTGATTACGTGTCTAAGGTGTCTGTCCTTGAACAGGCAGAGATCACCAGCATCGAGGTCATGCTGCTGAAAACGCAGCTGCGCTGGGCAGGGCACGTCTCCAGGACTGGGGATCACCACCTCCCTAAGATTGTGCTCTTTGGGGAACTTACCAACAGCTACCGCAAGAGAGGAGGCCTGAAGA
>JAWWMP010000001.1:74652876-74682380 GCA_035047865.1 Dendrocincla tyrannina
CTTTCCACTGTGCCTTTTGCAATCAGACTTGCCTATCTCACATTGGCCTTTTTAGCCACCAGTGTGCTTGTAGCAAGTGTGGGTAGAGCCCTTCCCAAATCTTCGTTCACAAAACCTAGCCATGATGATGATGATGATGACGATGATGCATGTTAAGGTAAGCAACTGACAGAACTTTAACTTGGAATATTAAGTAAATACACTTCTATTGCAAATTCAGATCTACAAATATGAGCTACTTGATGTCAAATTTTAGATTGTAATATGTTTCTCTCTTTTTCTCTGTTAAACAAAAGCACACTTCAGGTGGTTTTGTTCATTTATGAAAGAAAAAATAAGATAACAGAAAAAGGAAAGTAAATGAACAGATTTTTAAGCAGTCACATGGCTGAAGTTTATTTCTTCTTTTGATTTCAACACACAGACAAACTGCTGTCAGCAAGTGCCAAGTTACTAGATCATGGGTCTGACTAGCTGTTACATTTTTCGTCTGACATAGTAGGCATCCTCTTGCATCAACTTCAGATGTCAGCAGCAATGAGGGCCCTTGCTTTTTCTGGAACTATAAAGTTGGAAAAGACCATCTGCTCTGCATTCTGTTATCTGAATTCCTCCCTAGAAATAGTTTTCAAAAGTATATTATGAACTGCAAAGAAAGAGATAATGTGTAAGATGGTGGTAACGTAATTTTAACCCTTTCACTTCATGAGACATATGAAGTGAAAGTGAAATATGAAGTGAAAGTGACATATGAAGCGCTAGAGATGGTGAAACAATGAAAAACAAATGAAAATTTCTGTAGTTCACAACAAATTGGTTTATGACATTGAATTATTTATCACCACAATTCTTCACCTTATAATTAAATATTTTCTGTACAATTTTAAATGTTATTAGGATTACATATCCAACATGTAAGATTCTTTAGATGTTCTACTCACATCCAAAGTTTGGACAGTGTATTCAGCACTAATCTGTGCCAGAACAAGCAACCTACTACTAGATCACTCCCAAAATAGCAACAGATGAAATATAGCCTATGTAAAGTTTTATTTGGAATAAAGAATGAGTATGAATTTCTGCATAAAATTTACTGTGCATTTTCTTTTTTTCCTAAAAAAAAAGGTTCACGCTACAGCTGCTTAATGCTGAGCTCATATACAGGTTTTTTTTATCCACACTTCACTGGTTGTATGCCCTCTTTCCTGATTCAGCAATGACAGCATAACATAGAAATTATCTAGCAGTATATAGAACACTGGAGTCCTAAATATTAATGACATCAAATATAAAGTTAACTTGAAAGCCAAACACCTTGCAATTCATTACAGTTGCAATGAGTGTAAAAATAACTTTAATATTCAGTATTTGTACAGACAGAAACTTGATAGATTTAAAGTGCTTCACATTGGACTAAAATGAAGCATGTGGGAACATTATCATTGTCTTGAAGGAACTGTGGATCAGGGTTTCCCTTCATTAGCCCCTCATTGCTTGAAATAGAGCTACTAGGTTTTTCAATATGGTCTTACTGCAATGGTTTCTAATACTGATTTTTTTTTCATATTTTCTTATGAAATTTATTGTTACTTGGAAAAGAAAAAAATGTAATTACATTTTCATAGATCAGAATTAATTTGAAATGCACTGTCAGAACTTCAAAATTCATCTGGCAACATTATGTTCATGTGATAGAAGCTTTAAAAAAAAATCATGCAACAGCTCAGTGTTATATGGAGCATCTATTGTTCCTCTTTGTTTTTCACACTAACAAGAAAACTGGAAAAGTTTCCATAGTGTGTTTGATTAAGAAGACAGATATGACTGCTGGTGCACCAGCATAGTTTTATTCTCAGTTGATGGCAGAGTATTAAAAACTATAATCAAGGAAAAAACCCACAGTGCTTGACTTTTTTATACCACGTTAATACAACTTTGTAAACCAAACTTTGTAAACTTCACTGAAAAAAATTACACAACTGTTGATATTGTAACTTGAAAGTAATTCTGACTTCCTTTTTTGACTAAAGTAATAAACTGGTTTAGTAACTTGAAAAATGAAGATTTTTGAGTATGTTTTATTCTAGCATTAACTTCTTTCTAAAAAACATGCACAGAAAGGTCCCAAGTATCTTTCATATTGGAATTAGTATGAAACTTGAGCACGGCTTTACTTCAGAAAAAGGATCTTCATTAAAAATTACGCTTTATTTATAATTATCTAAATAACATATAACACTACTAATAACAAAAGCTATTGCTTTGTTATTGCTATTATTATATTGAAAGTTGATCAGAACACAAGAGTCTTCCTTCTTCCTAATGCTCTATACCCAGGCTGAGCAAATGCCACCCAAACAAAATTTTCCCAGAATATTTTGAAACCTAAAATTTTTGACTCTCTTGCAAGTGTTCTCTAGAGTACAGCAAAAGATGGGAGTCAGATTCCTAACTATGTAACCACTGGGATACACAAGGTGAAGAATTAACCATTTAATATGTCCTAGTGTTTTTTTATTCTTTCTGAGAGGTCAAGCCCACTGTGACCTGATTGGAAACAAAACCTTTATGTGGCCCTTTAAGTTTAATTCTGTATTCATGTTCTTCATTGCATGTTTGGGAATCTGCAGTACTCTTAACAGTCATTAGGGAAAATGTCGGTCTCTGCTGACCTGTCTGGACCATTCCTCCACTGATTCCATGAAAAAGCAATATAGATACAGTCAGGCTAATAAAAAGTTGACTTATTTTCTTATGCAACTCTATACATTTATCTGTTTCTCTTTGTCTGGAATCCTTAGCTTTTATAGTCAATATCCTCCAAAATTTAGCTCACATAATCTTTCCCATGCCAACATACCCCTTCTTTTTTTCTTCTTTGGTTGAGGAAATATTTTTTTTTTTTTTCAGTGAGAAAAAAAGTTGTATTTCCATTGCTGTGTAAAGGTCCAAGTTATTATACTGAGAAACAGCTTTAGTATTTACCTTGTCAGTATCTGATGAACTATATTTTTCTTCAAGGAGCTATGACATTCTCTTTCTTCTTTGTAGTAGTTGTTGGGTACTCTTCAGTGAGGAATCAATCATTTGCTGAATCTTACTTTTTACTTCAGGCTACACATTAAAATATGCAAAAAAATTAAACAGATGTGGCTCTCAGACAAACTTAAGGGATGTTCATAACTTGTTTCAGATACAGACATTGTCCACTTCAAGTTATTTAAAAAATAGTCAAATAAAATATGTGATTAAAATAAGTGCAATATACTCTGAATTTTGAATCACCAGGATGCATCTCTTAGGAAAAATCTTCTTATCTTATATCTGTTCTGTATAAAATAACATTTTAAATAACTATCTTTTGTTATTAACAACTTCAAATACCCAGAAACATGTAAGTGACAGTGGCTATAGCTATGGATTCTGAAAGAGCAACAAAGTCAAAACAGTTCCATTTCCTGTTTAGGAAGGCATCAAGTACATGTGATGTTAGACATGCAAAAGTCTCAATTTGTTTTTCAAGCAGAATGATTTCAGAGACCATTCTTCTGGTTACCGTGTTTCTTTTCTGGTGTCTGGTTAAATATATAGCAATTGGATTAATCAAATCAAATAATTCTTTCTTTTTATATCATCTTTATCCATTTGATGAATGCATCACTCTTAGATACTCATAGCCTTCAGTCTTCTGCTAGCAAGTTACATGCTAAGGAAAGATTTCAAAAACTGGTGTCAAAATTGTGAATAAAAGTAGCACACCATTTCATTATGTGAAAAAGAAAATAATCTGTCTCTTGTAGGCATTGATTATCTCCACACATTTAGTAAACTTTTAATTAAAAAGCAGGAATTATCTTCTCAAATTAAACAATGACTGCAGTGGGGTGTAACTGTCACCTTATCAGTTTTAATTATCTCAGTGCCTCACACTTATCTTTTTCTGACACTGACATATCATTCTTGAACTGTGCAGATCAACAGAAATATTATGCTTTTTTATACTGTTCTCTTACTCTCAGCCACAGCCACTGTTTCTGCTTCTTTGGTGTTATGCATCTTTGTATTTGAAAATGAATGAAACATTTATGGAGTTTCCTTCTGGTCACTGTGATACATGAAACACTGTTTAATTTTCAGTGAAATTGTTAAAAATGTTCTATTTTGCTGGAATAGTTTGAACTTCCAAAATAAATATTTTGAGTCATGACAACCCATTGACTGCAGTTGCAGGCACACAAAATAAGCTAAACTAAATCAAAATACCAAACTTCAGCAATTTGAAGTCTGCCCTGTCTGGCCTCCATTTCCAGAGACCTTCAGTTTTCTTTCCCTCTTCATTTGATAGAATGAGCCTATAAAAGGAATTTAATTATCCTGATGAATAAGGAATAACAAAAATTGACAATATTTATTTTTTGTTTTGTGACTCCACAAAACAAAATAGGAGACTAAGGGGACTATAGGGAGACTAAGAAATCGTGCTGTTTGTGTGTCGATACTTGCAAAATGCAATGTTTTTTCTGTTCAGAAATTGTTGGACTGTGATGGCAGTTAGCCCAGGAGATGGTGGCTAATCTACCCAGGGAACACTAGAGGCTAGCTGAGAAGTGTTCAGATTAGGAGTCGATGAAAAATTTAGAAAATTGTCTCTTTTTAGTGCAGAAGAGAAGCTCAATATGCACAGAAGACAGTAAAGAAGGGAATTGTTGTTCTAGGCAAGAACTGTGTCTCCAGTCCTTTCTTAAATTTTGTTGTTTTAGGTTAATAAATGAAAAAGAAACAAAACAAAACAAAGCAACCTAAAACAAACAAACAAAGAGATGTAAACCGTACTTTCTTCCTGAAAAAAAATCTTAAATTATACAAACCCGCCTGACAATCGACCCTACATGATTTATTACTTTTGATGTCAAGGCTCAGATCAGGAAATTTCAAGGCAAAGAGGGAGTAGAAACAAGTAAGATGCTGGACAGGAAAAATGATATCAACGGTATGTTTTCTGCATCTTGAATACAAACTTCCCATGTATTCTACAATATGAAATGGGCAAAAGTTTGGTTATGAAGATTTCAACTTTCTCCTGGCATTCTTTTTTTTTTTTTTTTTTTTTTCTAATAGATAATCCTTTAGGCTTTAAGTTATCAGTGTCAGAAGGGTGACTTAATTCTTCTGTTTCCATTACTGATATTATGTCTGAAGTGTCACTCAGTCAGCGCTCTTAGTGATGCCTTATGCAGAAACATCAGAATGAATTATATAATCAATACCACTCCAGGGGAGCATTCACCCGTAGACAAGAATACTAGACATTTACTTTGTGTTCAGTCTTCAGTTGTTTATTGACTTGTTTTAAGGTTTAGTAGGAGGTCAGTGACTTAGGGGATAATTCACAAAAGCCCAGCTGTGAGGGTACACTTTTCCTATGCTTGTGGGAAAAAAAAAAACAAACTTCTGTGTATATGCAAGTTTGTAATCACTTTTAAGAAGGTACAGAACAGCATAAGACCTGATGTAAGAAAACTCATGTGAGGTTTGTTACATTTATGAAACAAACCATTTTACTATTACATATTTTAACCAAGTTCAGATAATTTTGTTACAATCTCATACAATCTCATTTTATGACTTTGAATAAGCCCAGACTATTTGAGATCAGCAAGAGTTTGAGAAGTCCTTGCCAAATCTGAAATAAGTCTAGGATGTTACATGGTAGTGATTATAACTGTTTCATGATTGGATTAAAAAGATGTAATTGTTATAGAATAAGAAGCTAGGCAGGGGTGAAACTATGGCAAAAAAATTGGTGTTTTCAAATTGCATGTCATTGTTTTCAGTAGTATGCTATACAGTTTAGGGAATTATATTCCTCGACCTTTTTTAAGGAAGAGAACATGTAATATAAATTTATTTTTATGACATAAATAATATTATATTTACAGGGGAATAGAGTCAGCATTTAAATACAGATACCTCTTCAAGAGTTGGAACAACATCATGCACATTTTGACATAAGGCAGAAGTCATTATTTCTATTATATAAGCAATAACAGAACATGCAACACTTGTCATCCCAGCTCCCTGCCTGTTTCTCCTTTCCTTTTTCCACTTGTCAAGTAGTCAGTGAGAACTAATTAAGGCCAGTAGCCCCTCAGGATAAAAAAAAAATAATTCTCTGTTCAGTTACTCAAAAGTGATACAGGTCTTCATTTTCACTGTTTTTTCCAAAATTTCTATTTCAAGTTCTCTGATGACTCAGTCTTCCCTTTACTATTTTTTTTTCCTTATTAAGGATTATTTTTTTTTTTTTTAGAACTCCATTTCATTTATTGTAGAACTGCCTTGTTTATACTTTTTCTCTTCTTTTCTGCACCGACTCTTGTTACTTTATTTCCCAGTTATTTTACCAATTTCTCTGTCATTTATTCTAATATTTACATAAACAAGAAGCATAAAATGTTGCAGTGCTCTGTGACTCTTTTGTATTTGCTTGTTACTGTATGTCTTTGGCTTTTTGATTTTTGGTGGCTATTGCCATTTAGAGTCCAATACAACCATAAATTTTAAAGAAGCATAGGATAGACATCATATTATGATAATAGGACTTGGCTTGGAATCCATTCTTCTTCACAAGAGTGTAACAGAAGCCAGTTTAACTCCAGCTGGAGAGCATCAGAATCATAGTACACTAAATAATTAAACTGCAAAATATCAAGAGTTTGTCCTGGCTTTGACTGGAACAGAGTTATTTTTCTTCCTAGTAGCTGGTACAGAGCTATGTTTTGAATTTAGTATAAGAATAATGTTGACAACACACTGATATTTTACTAGATGCAGTGCTTATTCTAAGAGAAGGATTTGTCCCATGCTCTGTCAGTGAACGGGTACACAAGGAGCTGGGAGGAAACATAGCCAGGACAACTGTCCTGAACTGGCCAAAGGGATATTACACAGTATAGAAAAATCACACTCAGCAGATAAACTGGGGGGAGTGGGCCTTGAGAGGCTCATTACTGCTCAAGGACAGGCTGGACATAGGTCAGTGGGTAGTGAGCAATTTTATTGTGCATCACATATTTTCCTTTGATTTTATTCCTCTCTCTACTTTTCTCTCTTTTTCTTTTTTTCTCTTTAACTTAATTTTGGTAATTAAACTGTCCTTAACTCAGCCTATGGGTTTAACGTTTTTTCCCTGATTGTCCTCCCCATCCCACCAAGGCTGAAGTGGGTGGCAGAGGGAGTTGGAAATGAGTGAGCAGCTGCATGGTACTTAGTGGCCAGGTGGGGTTAAATCATGACAGACTTGTACCATTTTTTGCCCTCAGGTACATCTTGAGTGATGAAGACAGTTGTATAACAAGCTAAGATGACCATACATCTTTTTGTAAAAGATCTGTCCCTCAGAGTGATTGCACATCCTGTGTTATAAGGACACAGAGCTGATTTAATTCATTTGTCACAGTAAGAGGAAACTTCAATCAATCAAACCTTCACATAGCAACAGTAAGGTTGCAACTGATGATTAAATCTAGGGGTTTTTTATAGCACTCAAAGAAAAAGAGGCTTATTTAAAAGAAAAAGAAAAAAAAAGGTATGGTAATTTTTTTTTTTTTTTCATGTGTGTGTGTGTGTGTGTGTGTGTGTCTTGGACAAGGCCAAATAGCACATCTTCAAGAAACAGTATTTAAGTTAAATATTTTCCCAGTTAAAATGTCATATTAGTCTAAACTTCTGTATTTCACACTTGCAACCTTTTTCATTAAAATAATGAAAAAGAATGAAAGAAATAGAAGTTCCAGAAAATTACTATGGAGGTGGACTTCTATGCTTTCCTGGAAATGTTGAGTGAGAATGCAGAATGCATCTCTGTTTTGCATTATCAAGTAGGTCATGGCCTAAAATTCTTTTATGAAGGCTATTCCATGGCTCTCAGAAAAGTATGTTTCAGTCTCAGTAACTTATAAATCGAGGAGGACTCCAGTTCTCACAGAGAGAACTTGTGCTGCTTGTGGTGTGCTCCTAGCTACTGAAGAGATGAAGGTGAGCTTCGGAGATGCTTGTGGAACCAAAGACAAGGAGGTTCTTTTAAGCTTACGCACTGGCCAGCATGACTCTCAAGAGAGAATTGAAGAGGAAGACTCCTACAAAAAAGAACAACTGTGCCGGTATTTCTTTCAGAACCTTTACTAAGGTGCTGTTTTGACGGATGAAGAATATGAGACTGAGCGTCAGCTGTCAGTGCTGAAAGCTGTCTCATTTTCCCAGGCCACCAGTTTGAGAACAAATACTGTGCTCTGATCTCAAGAAGTAATAATATGAATTTCTTTTGGACTTTTCACACTGGATGATGTTAAAACTCTTAAAATCTTGTCAAAAATTACTACAGAGAAAAAGAAAATAGAGATCAATAAGAAGAGTAAAATTCTAAGAGAACTATGGGTAGAATCATCCCATATGTTCATGCATTTAGCGTATAAAGTTGAAATTTAAAATAAAAAAACCCACACAAATTCTCACAACATATATCTGTCAGATGCAGTTTGCACCACATATAATATAAGCCTGAATTCATGTTAAATTGATCAAGGTGTAGCCATAACTATCATGAGCACAATAATTATAAAGATATAATCAAGAGCTAGCTACTTTTATATTCACAGTTAAATTTGTTAAAATTTTATTTTTTTGTCTTTTAAAGATAAAAAAAAAACATTTGCTTTCTCTGGAAAATTTCATAAGCTACATTTACTACATTTCTACTGATTCCCTCATATTAAAGAAACTCTGTCAAAGAAACATTGGATAAAAGTTAAGCACTCTGATTAAGTGGCTTTCCTCCAACCAAAGATTCCTTGTAGAAGTATCAAGCTGAATTGCACAGTTTATGTTGAATATTTATATTGAAAGAGTTGCCCTAAAACTGATATTGGTTATCACCTTCTTAACAAGTACTTTGAAGTAAAAATGGTATGTACTTACAAAGCCAAAGTAGAAAAAAAACATGGGAAGAAAAGAACTGCAAGGATACTATGAACTCTAATAAGCCATAACAGAATAATTTGGTTACATTAGTTCTGTCATAATTACTTAATATGAGTTACCACCTGATAACAACTGGTAGTTTGGTAATATCACAACAGTTTTTCCTGAAAAGTGAGAAGGCAAATTATGCAAATTTTTTATATGATTATCACAACATTCTTTGTTCAGTAATATAAATTCCATTGTTATGAAAACATATAGTTTTGATTTGCTCATATCAAAACCAGATGCGACTTTTAACAACAAATCTTGTAACCTAGTAAATTTCTAGATCTTCATGCTTTCATGCAGTAAAATTTCATGTCACAAAACCTTATGGCTAGAAGAATCTTTATATTTGAAATAAAAGAAAACCTGAATATAGAGATTAAAAGAGCATTCCTTTTGGTGTTCTCACAATGAGTTCAGCAAACAAAATCTGTTAGTCTTTTAAGTCTTTTTGTGACTAAAGGGAAATTCTTTATTTGTATTAAGATGAAAAGGATTTGGACCATGAATTTACAGAGTCACAGTTAACTTCTCACTTTCCCAAGATCCTACTTTTTTCTGAAATTAAATGTGATATTTGACATCTTTCTGTTATCAGGTGTCTCCTTTAATCAAGATCTTTCAGAGATGATAGAGGCCTCAAAATGTCATCAGCCACCTTCTGAGGCACCCCTGGCTGTATTTTGTCTGGACTTAAGCATATTCAGTTCTAAACACTCCCTAACTTTATCTTCCTCCACTGTGGGCAGTATTTCACTCCCTCTAAACACAATTGTGTGAGAAGAGGCCTGAGAGCAAACTTTATGGTCAAAAGAAAAGCAAAGAAGCCGTCAAGTATGTTGACCACGTTGTATCCTTCATCACTAGGTTTCCTGCCCTGCTGAACAACAGGCCTCAATCTTGATATAGATTTCATTTGCCTGCCAAGATCCATACAGAAGTTCTTTCAATTCCCTTTTAGATAGTTTCAGCTTCAGTTAATTACTGGAATTTTAAGAGTCTTTCTGACCATCTTGTTCCTTAGGTTACTTCTTAGGCTTCTCCCTCACTCATAGGACTGAGGAGAATTTCACCTTGACCCCTACACCCTTATCCTGGGGTTCTGCGTTTCTGCCTTGATGTCTTTAAGATTATCTTTCACAGTATCATTGATATCCACTGGATGAACAGCATGTTGTAGAAGTCAGAGAATTAGATAAGGTCTCTCAAACACATCTTGGATCTGAGACTCTAGCCAGCAACTAACCTGGTCCATAACCAAGTGACACCAACAGGGAGTTCTTAATGTCTTGTGACACCTCTTTTGCTCTTGGGACAGTTGCTTCATGCTCAGTTGGCTGTGATGCCCTTGTCAAGTGCCTAGTTCCTCTTTACATCTTCCCAGAGCACTTTATCTATTCTGTAATTGCAGAATAACAGAGTAAATTTCCAGCTTTCCCTGTGATGGGAATGAGATATTCACTCCTCTTCTAAGTGCAGTTGCTTTTTATCCATTCTTCCTTACATCATGGGGCTCGAGTTCTTGTCTCTGCAAGGTCTGTATGAAAAACCTCTTGTTCAGCCTCCTACATGGTATGCATTCTGCTGAACACTGCTCACAGCTACTTCACTTAGTAGCTTAGTGCCCACACCAGAGTTCACATCCCACCAGTCAGCCCAATAGGGAGACACCTTCCCTTCCAGTAGCCTAAAGTCTTCATAGTGGAATTCCTCTGGAGTGAGGTATCTGATATGCCAGTATTTGCTTCAGCTTCTGTTGCACAGTCTCAAGAAGTTCTGTGCTGTCTTGAGCACACCTTGTGCTGCCTCTTTGTGTGCCACTGAGATAGCTGTTTTGAAAACTGCTGGATTTCTGGTAGTTGTCTCTGTCTGCTGTATTCATCATTAATATTGCTAGTCATTGAAAGCAAGGATTGATACTAGAACTCCTTTCAGTAACTTAAGAAGTGTTTTCTATTAATACAGGGGTAGATGAGAAGTGTAGGACTGTAGAGTAAGCCCACTAGGAGGTTTCAAGAGTCATGAGTTGGGATTAAAACAGGAAAATGGCACAAAGAAAATGCAACACATTTCTTAGGCAGTCTGCAAATGTGAGTCCATCAATACATGGAAACATTTTATTCTCTTGAACATTTAGGCTAACTTGTAGTAATTCATAATGAATTTTTCTTATCACTTCACTTTCTTTTTCTTGCCTTTTCCCTTGACCTGTTTTCACCCATTTGATTTTTTTTTTCCGTGTGGTTGTTTCTTTTTTTATTTTTATTTTTTTTTTTGCTTGTTTTTGGTTGGTTGGTTGGTTTTTTTGGGGGTGTTGTTTTGTTTGGTTTTGGTTTGGGTTTGTTTTGGGGTTTTTTTTGAGAGATGGATCAATACAATTGTGGTAGCTCTTTTACTCATCAAAGACAATTTTTATTATTCACAGACATAGAGCAAATCTAAGCAGACTTTCTTTTGGAGAAATATGCTGATTCTCAAAGTGGAACTATGTATTAGTTAGAGCTGTACATGAAATTCAGGTTTGCAAACATGAGATGAAAGTAAAAAAACTTTTTCAGCCATAAATTGTACCTACAAAAAGTATGTTGTAATTTGTTAAAAGCACACACCACCAGCTCTCTGTAAGGAGTCAGAACACAGATTTTTTGAAGAATTTTATTTTATTGTTTTTTTTCTATTTTTTTTACCTTCACCTCTGTTTTATGAGAAAGTTAATGAATTTAAAATCATGTATTTAGAATAATGAATGACATACACTTCTCCCCTCTTATTTTATTGCTCTCAGTTTAACATGTCTAGAATTGTTAGCATTAACTCTTCAACTTGCCTTAATACATTAGTCTTGCTTTATATCATACAAAGAAAAAATCCCAAGCTTGCACTCTGTTTATATTTTGAATCAAAACAGTTGTTTGTGCTCTAACAATAAGCGATAACTTTTAGAAATATATACGTAGGTATTTATTTTATTATTTATTTTATAGGTATTTTTATTTCTGTGAGAAGGAAAGCTAAATTAAAATATGAGAATAGGGAAAAAAATTGGATTCAACTAAAATTTAATTAATAGAGTTGGTTTAGTTCCAATTATAAGGCTACGTTCAGCCTGCATAACTTCATGAATAGCCTAAGACTAGAAATTTTTATGAGACTCTCAACCACAAGTTTAACTTGCCTTTGAAGAGAGGGCATGTATTAGGTTGAAGACTCTCTGCACTTGTTTTAACAGGCAGAAGGAAACAAAATCCAGGCTATGTGAATAATTAGGAAGAGAACTGGCAGGTTTATAATAGTGCTACTTTTTACCTCAGTCCCACACAGTCTTTCACATTGATTTCCTACATTCATGTCCTGAAGCAGAAAAGACCAGGCTCAAAAAATCTCATCAGCCTGACAATGTGAATGAGATTCTGTACAAACAAACACAGTAAAAACACAAAAGGAAGAAAGAATCATAGGGTGACAGCAGCCTGACAGAATGACAGGTAACACATTGTCACAGGAATTAAATTTAATTGGAAGCAATACAGGACTAAAAAAAAAAAATCTTTGTTTAATGGTAACAAAAGGCTGACTTACTTGTAAACATATTTTATTTCTGCATTGCTCTATTGACTCACATTCTTGACAAAATCTTTCTGATAGACCTTTATAAATTGAACCAGATGGATTTTCCTGTATGATCACAGAATCATATAGTAGTTTGGATTGGAAGGCACTTTTAAAGGTCCCCTAGACCAAGCTCCCTGCAATAAACTGGGCCATCTCCAACTAGATTAGTTTGCTCAGAGCCCCATTCAATTTGACCTTGACTGTTTTTAGAGATGAAGTATCTAACACCTCTCTGGGCAACCTGTTCCAGGGCTTTACCACCATCATTGTTTTATCACAATTTCCTTATGCAGAAATGTGGAAGTAGAGTTCCTATATGCTTTCAGACTAGTTCTTATAAAAACATTAGCTTTTCAACCTGAATCCAATATGTGAAAACTCACAAATAATAGAGCAGAAGATAAAGAAAAATGTGGATGCCACCTCTCTGATCAAATGCAGAGGTCTCTTTGATTTTATCATCAATAATTAGACAACACTATCACACAAGTCATCTCATCCTAAATTAGAATATTCAAATAAAGCAAATGAATCCTGCTTTACAAGTGCTAACTTGGGGATACTGATTTGAAGGAGCATCTAGACAACTTAACTTTAAATGCATGTACTGTAGAAGTGTTAAATTATATGACATGTATCCATGTTTTGATGCAGTATTTTAAACTGTCAAAGAGAAATCCAGTTTTAGAGTCATGTATCATCAGCACCTTAGCTGGCAGAATCATCTTTCCACAGAATGGATATTTTTCATAAAATTAAAAATTTAGAAACAAATTTAATATTGTGTTGATTACACTAAGTGAATCCTTGCAACTGAGTCAGAATTTAGATGTTACCCGTAGACAGTAATATGTCAATAAATGATGGAAATATTTTATTCTCACCAATTTCTTTCTATTATTTTGATGTGTTCTTGGGAAATAATTTTTAGATAAAGTGCCATTCTCCTGCTAATTCAGAAGGTTAGCCAGCAACATAATTGTCTGGTTAATTTTTGTTTTCTTTGTGAAAGAAGTCACCTTTGAGGATGAATTTGTTCAAAGACGAAAAGCTGTATATTTGACATACACTTTTGTTTCCTGCTGATAGTGTGCCAAGGAATCTATTTTGGTCTTGTCTCACTAGCCTACTTTAATCATCATAAAATTCATTCAAATGATCAACCAATGCCTAGTTGACATAGGGAAAATGCCTTGAAAGGGATATGGAGAATTCCAGCTGAAACACTACAAATGATTTGGTTTTATCTTCCTTATGTTAATGGAAAATGACAAAATAATATTTATGATTATTAGTGTTTCAAACAAATCAGAAAAAAGTTTTTCTTTTCTGTTTTTTTTTTAATGTCAAACTCCTAAATATAAAATGCTTAGTTACTCTTATAAGAAACAAAACCTCTTGAAGTACTTACCGTAAAGTGTTTCTTTCCAGTCATAGGAGGTAAATCTTAATTAACCTTTCTAGTGTCCTTGCCTTGTAATTAATTAAACCTGTACAAACCATACTTAATTCTAGCTTAATTCTGAATTGTAAACTTATAGTGATCAAAATGGTGAATATAAACCCCCTTCAGAGCTTTCAACTGACCTTGTAATTTAACATGTTTTATTAAGAATACAAACTTTTAAAGAAACAATTCCTTCACACTAGGGATTTTTCTCAGTGTATTTAGGCAGCCATTATTTCTAGAGTAAGTTGATGGCTGTTATTGTTCCCCTACTGTGACAGGTTCTTATAACCCATCCCTGAAGGCAAGGGTAACCCAGGTTCTTGTTAATAGAACCCTTGGGATGGATTAGTGAAACAACTCTGAATGATGCACATTTGCAAATATATATATATATATGCAGGGTTTATTTTAGAACTATTTGGTTGCAATGGAAAGCATGCATATAGCTATTTTAGTTATCATTCTCTATAGTAATATGGCAATTTGGAAACATAAAAATATCACTGAAGAAAATATATAAGGGAAAAGCAAAAAAGAAAAAAAAAAGAATAAGAGTTCATAATCACTGCCCATGAATCTACGATGAGACTTGATTGTTCCATTGGTTGAAGCAACGGTCTTAATTGGTTGGGAGTCAGGGAAGAAGCTTATGAAACACAAAGTCTGATGGGTTAATATAAACCTGGTACCTCCCCAGTGTGTGGAGAGGGGAGCTTTCTGTCCTCTAGTGGAAAGTCTCTGAAATGAGTCTGGGGGTGCTTTGGGGGTTTTTCATGGTTTATGATACAACAGCTGCCTCTCATGTCAGTGCAGTTGAGCCAGTCCTGCCCCATCAGACCTTTCTCAAGTGGAGTGGGGGAGAATGTTACTACTGAGCAGAGGACAATAGGAGCAAATGAGCAAAGGGTAAAGAGCACAATCCCATACTGGCCTCAAATCCTGGTTTCAGCAAAATGCTCTGGCACCTCCACAAATGGGTAAATATTTTGAATCATTAATGGTCCAGTTTCTCATACAGATACGTTGAAAAAAGAATAGATAATGCACATACATGTATATATACATGTGTATATTTTCACATACACACAGACATGCATGTATATATATATATATGAATACGTATACAAGTTCTGTGCACGGATATAGGAATAGTCTTTAGACAGTTTCCTAGATTCAAATAAAAATTCTACTGAACACCTATACCATTACAACTAGAAGTAAAATGAAACACTTAAATCTTTATACTGAATAAGCAAAACATGCCAAAACTCTGTGTTTGAGACTGTGTGAACAGGAATATCTGTCTACCTTTGCTCCAGTGAGATCCCAGGACCAAGCCAGCAGATCCACCTGAAATTCAGGAACTAAAGCATTGCTGATGTGCAGTCAGCTGCTCAGTGTTTGCACTTTCCTAAAATGGTTTAAGGCATCCCCAGGGAATTTGTGAGTCACTCAATTAGCCTTCTTATGTCCATAAGTGCCCATGTTCCTCTGCTTGCTGTCCCTTTGTCCCATTCATTGAACATTGTAAAAATTATTTTGTTGTAAGCAAACGGAGCCTTTTTAAGAGGAGTTTTATGGATGTGAGGACAATGTTCACTCCTGAGTAACTCTTTTTCATTGAAAAATGATGAAGCTATATGAAAAGATAACAACAGGAGAGTTGTAAAAGGACTACATTGTAATTTGTTTTATTTAAATTAAACATTCAAAATGTACACTACCATTTGTTTATAATTGAACAAAGGGTATGTAGATTAGCTCCTTTATTTTTAATTTTCTCAATCAGCATTAAGAAATAGGTGTTGATGCTTTCTACTTAGACTTTCATAGAAGAACACTTTTAAAAAAATATCCAGGAAGTCTCTGAAATATTTTCTTTATGTCCTATAATATCTGCATGGTAGAAAAAAATCATAAGGAGTTTCACTGGATCTAGTATAATGTGCTTCTACATCCATAAATATCTGTCATATGGACCAAAGTTTTCATGCAGCTGTCTTTCATTTCTCTGCTACTGGGCTGTAAAATAATGGGGTAGTCTCTCCACTGTATATTTGCCTGCAGTGATCTGGAAGGATTGGATCCTCATGTAGACCATGTCAGTCACCTGGAAATACACTGAGTTTCCAATCATGGAAGGCAGAACAAAGAACAAGGAAGGGAGAAGTGAGCCTTCATTTTGATTAAAGCACTTGGTTTTATTAAAGGTTAATTCTAAGGTCAAAGCTTGAGATTGCTATGCCAAGAACTCTTAGTAACTTTGGTTTTAAGAAGATTTACTGCTATGCTGACAAAATATAGAATGAGTATGAATGAGCTCTATTGAGAAAAAAATGTAGGCAAATAGAATGGGGAGAAAAATCTTCCGTCTGAGAACACCCTCAAATTGAGTGATCATAGGACCTTTGCTGTTCTCAAAGACACAGGGCAGGAAATTACTCATTTTCACCCATCTTCTCAATAGGAAAGACAATATTATGCAATCTTTCTTTTCTGCTTTAAACAGATGGAGTGTGCATCTGTCTTCTCTCACCTCCAGCTCATAAGAAGGATGAGATGGACAGTTTCTATATTTATTATGCATTAATTTGCTTCAGTAGAACAAGAGTTCAGGTGACCTCATTTCTCCTTTGATTAATTTACCAGCCAGGCATTTTTTCTTATGATATTTTTAGTCCATGTGGTTTTGTTCATTTTTGACTATAAATAAAACTATTTTAAAATAAGGCTTCTTGACTGTCAGCATGCCCATCCAAAACCCACTTCACACAATGAGAATCTTGGTAAAAATTGACATTGTTATGTTTAGGGAATTTAGCTACTTAATTAAAAAAAAAAAAAGAAGAACAGGTAAATAATTTCTTTACAGACTTCTGTTTTATTTATCAGATTTCACTCTTAGGTTGGTGACTGAACTATATCTTGGTTATTTTTTGCTGTTAATACTTTTTTTTTTTTTTTAATTAGGACCCAGTGACCCTTTATGTGAACTTTAATTAGTCATGTGAATTATTTTATTTAAAAAAAATAAAATCATTTGGCTGTTTGAATTCTCAAATGCTTTAGTGGTTTTAAATATACGAGCTATTTTAAAATCTTAGTGAAAAGAAGCAGTAATATAACTCCCACTTTCAAAATATTCACTTAGCTAGTTAAAAAAAAGGTGTTGGGAGTGTTAGCATCCATTTTAGTTTCTGCTTTGGTCAAATGACAATTTTCTAATTAAGACACTATGATGCTAATGGAGACCTTTCCAAATATTTCACTTAGGTTAAGGTCACTCCTTAGGACATCTATCAGAAAGTATTATATATTGAAAAAAGTATTATATTGTGATGAATGAATTCTTGGTAGGGGAACAAAACCCTGTATAATAGTATTTAGAGACAAAAAATAACCCAGACAAAAACCCACAGAAAAAAAATTGTTACTTATATTTTTTTTCATTTTAACTTGTGAAAAAAATATAATGTTGCACAAAGTTCCATCATAGGTATTCTATGTTTTCCACCTGTCAACACTGAATAACATTACATGCAAGAAAATACTATGCATTGACAATTTTTTCTGTGTGATAATTCTTAAATCTTTAGTGTGTGATTGGATGGGACATTTTTGATACAGCATAAAATATGCAGTAGTAGTAGTTATAAGTTTAAATTGTACAAGCCCACAACACCTCAAATGTCTTTGATAATTGACCCATTAGATATAGTCGTTCTTTGAGGTTTAAGTATATGTTAAGTTTTGTTCTGTGCTGACAAGAATGTTTTATTGATCAGTTAGAAAAGCCACAAATGAGATCATAAGAGAGTTATGAAGCATCATGTGGACAATAAGAAGTATAACATTCAATTCTGCTGAGCTGCTGAACATTAGTGACATCAAAAGACCATAAATAAACAAATAAAATCAGACCAAAATAAAATAAGCAAGAGGAAATAGTGTTCCAACAATCAGCCATCACAACGAAGCCAGACAAGTCTCTTGGAAATAAATCAAAACTGACATGGAAAAACGAAAAACACAAACACATAGAATGAAACATTCATAAGTTTGTTTGAACACACTAGGGAGCCCTGCAAGGTTTATAATTTACTTCAGTGAGGGTAGAATTAAAACTAGAGACAATTTTTCAGATGTACTAAGACATTTCATTTGCTAACTGTCAGAATTTAAGCACCATAGTAATATTAAACACAACTGCCCTCTTTTCCTGTCTGAAATGCCTTTAGCAACTTAGGAGGGAATATCTTTCCTGCTTTAGACATCTGAGATCATTAGATGATTACCAGAGAAGTTACTAGAAATGTTGCTTTTTGCATTTGTCTACTGTCAAGCATTTGAAGAGTAATCAAGAAATAGTAATAGGATTTCCTGAAACCACAGTTAAGCCTGAATTTTCACTTCTGTGAAATGTACCTAACTAAAGGCCACACATTGGGCACCTCCACCCTTAAGATTTCTCCCAAAAGATGTTCAGAAGGCAGAGCACAGATAAGTCTTTTCAAAATTATTGCATTTGGGAATGAAGTAATGAAGCTGAGCCTGGCAGAGGGGGGAAGAAGGGTGTTGATTTAGTGCTGGTCTTTTTGACCCCCACTACTTGAAACAGTGACTAAATATAAAATGGACAATAAATTAAGTTATTCTTGCTTGGATTGTTTTGTTTGTTTGTTTGTTTGTTTTTTTGCCTATGATGATCATTAGTAGTAATCTCCTTGCCTTTATCTCCACCTTTGCCATTCTTATTCTTTTTATTTTCCGCCCCCATCCTGCTGAGGGATAGGAGTGAGCAGGTGGCTGGGTGAGAGATCAGCTTTTCATTAAAGCTAATCCACCATAACTAGTAAACACAAAGTGCCATTGTTGAATTTTCATGAATATGAAAAAGCAGGAAAAATAATAATATATATTTTTAATATTATTTTCTCCCTTACTAACAAATATTTTCTCTCAGTGAATTGAGTTTATTAGCAGACTGATAAAGAGCTGTCAGATTTAACTTTGTTTCTTTTCCTCATTTTCACAGTACTTTCTTCAACTTGACACTTAGCATTTTTGTTATGTTTAGTTGAAAATAAATATGTACAAAACAAATTATGTGATTCCAGACATGGACAAACAATTTTTTTTTTCTCGTTGGAGCTAATGATGGTATGCAATGACAGCAAATATGTTACTCCTTATTCATCCAAAAACCCTAAGTAAACTTCTATACACCATAAATTTCCATACACCATCTATGTGCCTGTCACTTAGCCAATGCTTTTTTCTTTTTGTAGTGTTTCAGAATTTATCAGAACTTATCAGAACAGACTTGTTTGGCATTTGGAATTTAGTAACTAATAGGAATGTCATGTGTTGATTAATATAGTATGCACAAAATTAATTTAGTTTTTCTGTTGAGCAACATGATCCTTTATTAGCAGTGTGTATTCAGAGCAAAAATCTCACAGGTGCTTTTTTTAAGAGTTCATTGTAAATTATATTAATTTCAGCTCTTTTTTTTTTTCGCTTTGGAGCAGAATTATGAAAAGCTAGTGACTACAATAAACAATTGTGGCTTGAATTAAAAGATGAGTCTCTCAATAGGTACAAAATGTAAATTTGAGAGGAAATGCTAAAACATGCTAGAGTTTTCTAATCTAGATAATGTCTCCAGGGGTGGAAATATTCTAAATGTCCCTGCATATTTCATATTCCAATGAATATTCAGTATATCTCAGTGGCCTAGGGAGTGAATGAAGCATCTTGGTTATGTTGTAAAGAGAAAATGAACAATCCAGAAAGTCCTGCTTCCTAAAACTTGATTTGATGTTGTCTTTTCATTTAGTCACCACAACGAAGTTTTAAAAAAGTATCCCTTATATTAAAGGTGACTTATATATAAACACACGTATCTATATATGTATTACAGTTTTTATAAAGCTATCTATGGAAGTGAAACATAGCATACAGGATTTACAAGAGGGGGGAAAAATCAAAGCATGAAAATTATAAAGTTTTATTTGCCTACATGTTGCAATATATGGCATCTCCAGACAAAGGCATGGAGCAGAAGCCAGATAGGCTATGCACTACACTAGTATAGAGTGTAGTGCGCTCTATACTAGTGTAGTCCACTCTTAATATGATCTGCCTAAGTTCATGTTAAGGTGGCTTTACAGCTCTTGGAGTCAAGATCATGTTAATATGATCTGCCTAAGATCACATTAAGGTGGCTTTACAGCTCTTGGAGTCAAGTTTGCTCTCATCTGTCTGGTCCAAAATGCTGGTAGGGAATCTTGACACCTTCTGAATTTTCCTATTGATATATATGACATGATATGTCTAGGGCCCTGTGCATTACTTCATAACAGGAAAATAATTCACTTCACAAGTGAGACAGTATGGACTCCTCCGAGCTTCTGTTTTTTCCAATTTCTATATGCAAGCTGAACTTTTCAAAGGAAGCTGTCTATGTGCACAAGATCTACCATAACTCACATGTACAGGCGAGACAAGACTTGAAGTTTCCTTGACAATCTCTTGCTTTTGACATTGGTATAAATAACAACTTCTTAATTGACTTTTTTTTTTTTGTGCAGTACATTTTTGTTCATTTATTGTGTTTTTAACCTGAAAGGGACAAAAATGATACAATATGACTATCGTGACTAACTAAAAAGCAAACACGAATATACATTTGGAAAATCAGTGTTTACAGTCCTCAGCAATTAAAAGTAGACTTACACTGAATGGATAACTTCATCCTCAGAGACTAATTTGTCTAGCTGTACTGGAGATGACCTTTGGTGATACTTTCATTAGGCTCATTTTCAAAAAATATATGCAAAAGAAATGTATGGAACTGAAGCAAGCGAGTACTACCTCCTAAAACAATGAGGTTCTTCCATTGTGCCATGTAATTTCTTCTTTTTCACATTGTCTATTCTTTAGGCATCTATTTTATTCTGCAAACTTTGCTTCACCTTTTCCTTGATCAATGTAGCAATGAAAGATTGTTTTCCTCTCCCATTAGGAAAGTACTAGTATTTGGATATTGATAAGAAGACAGTTCTAATGGATGTTTGCTGAAAGTTCCTGTCCTCTTTGCAGAAGGTTAGAGAACTGGCATTGCCAAAAGCTCTGTAATTCACCACAGATATTTCTTTAGTGTCCTTTGGGATGGTATATCTCTACATTTAAGGTAAGCATTTTCTCAAAAGAAAGGAAATAATACAGTTTCACTTGCAGATATTAGGGAACAAAGGCACAGTGGCTTTCAGGGAGAAGTTTAGAGTTAGAATTAGTCTCTCTTTGAGGGCAAATTAGAACTAAATTCCCTTCACTCTCACAATTCAAAATAGAATTCCAGTATTTAAATTTAAAATCAGAATAATTTTTGTAGAAAAACACTTGAAGTAGAACTACAAGCAATGCTGTATGGCTGCTCTAGAGGTGATTTGCTTCTTAGCCTTCCCCTTCCTTGAGGTCACACTGACAGTCCAGTTGTTCCCTGGACTCACCCTCTGGCCCTTCTGGTAGGTAGGCTGCTCCTGTGGCTCTGCTGGACAACCAGAAAACAGGTGCAGTGCCTGGGAGAAATGACTCCTGCCTCCATATGTACATGAAGGAGCAGCTAGTAGAGGACATATACTGTGCTTCTTTTGCAGCCATGAGGATGAGCTGAAAGGCCAAGATCCCAGATTCTTCAACATCCTGTGCATCAGCTCTTACTTAGACAACAACAGAACTGCCTGCTTGTTCTAGATGTTGGTGTAAGGCTCCTGGAAATTCTGGCTCAGTTACACCACTGCCAGATTCCAGAGATTCCTACTACATGTTCTTGCAAGCTGAGGCTTGAACATTTCCCACTGAGAATGATTTTTGGGGTGCGGCTAGACAACTCAGACTCCATCATTTACCACCCGCACAGCTTGGCAGAACAGCTGTGATGTGGCTGAAAGCTTCAGCAGGCATGGCCAGCAAAACATCTTTCACCCCAGGAATAAAAACTCCCTACAATAAAAAAATGAATATATGAGTACATAAAAAGCAAATGCTGTACATAGTAGCTAAAACTAAAAAAATGCAAACAAGACCCCCACAAAACCAACCAAACACCCACCCCCTACCCCCCAACCCCCCAAAAAAACACTCCTAAACCAAACTCACAAAAATATTTTACTTTTTATAAAGAACAACTATACACAGTCATTCAGTTTCTGGAAAGAAATTGTACTTTTTGCTGTAATACACTAACTAGATCTAAAAATTAACTAAATATTTTAATTAATTTTCACAATAATACATACTTTGAGTAAGTCTGTGTGCCAGTTTCCTGTAAATATTCAGTTTTCTGTAAATATTCTGTGTCTCTGAGGAGTTTCTTTAGAATAAATTGAATCTAATATGAATGTTGATGCAGTCTTAACTTTAGATACTCATCTCTTACATAAGGCAAAGATATTGCTGAAGAAAAAAGGCTTTTAATCATCCATTAAGTTTGTATAATATCACATTATTTGCTTTCTTTGCAAATAATGCAAAGCTTTCTTTGTTAAGCTGCTTTCCCTAGAACATTCATTTTGGTAATTTACACAACAAATTATCATATTTAAACTTCCTTAAGGTCAACTTCTTTAAAAAAACATGATTTCACTCTTAAATTTACTGTATTTCAGAGATAACACTTGTCTTAAATATTTTTTTTCTGAGAGCTGCATGATTTTGTTGCTGTTGTTTTAGAGGAACACAAGAATCTAACACAGTAATGCAGAAAAAAAAATCAAAATATTTTGGCATAGAAAAAGTATTAAGTTATATGTCAGTCACACTTATGACTAGGCAACCAAGGGATTTGCTGAAGTCTTCACAGGGACAGGCACAGCATTTTGCTCATGAATTATGCATATTTACCTATTCAATTCTAGCTGAAACATTAAAATGTATTCTGATAATGTCATATATGTCAAATCTGTATGCAAAAGCATATCTATCCTCTATAGTTATAATTTAGAGGGGAAAAAAAAGAACTTCTTTGTACTTCTTAAGGGAATAAATATATATTTTTTTCTTCTACTAAGACTATTCTCCCATGATGATGGTTTAATTCCCACTGGTTGTGTTCTGATTCTCCAATAAGCTAGTGAAAAAATCACTCTTCCTGTCTTTCTCCTATGATGTTATTTCACCGAAATTCTCTACAAAACTGAATTTAATTTGGACAACACTCCACTTAGGTCCTGATCTAAACTCCATAAAAGACGATGATTTTCTTTGGGAAAAAATTTCCAAAAAGAGTTTTTAAATACTTCTGACATAATGATAACCTGAATATATAAGTATAACCTTCAAAGTATTATTGTGTTCTGGGACTGTTTCGCAGAATCATAGAATGTTAGGGATTTGAAGGGACCTTAAAGATTATCTAGTCCCAGCCCTGCCTGAAATGGGAAGGTGTCGCATTATAAGGTGTGATTTCCTCAACCTCATTTCATTTGTCTGTCAGAACACTAGGAAAGCCAAAACTCTTATTTCTAACCAGCCTGTCAGGGTCCCATTATGAGGACCCCTCACTGAACTGCTGGATCGGAGGGCAGTTTGACTGACTTATTCAGGGAAATATGCCAGCAGAATAGGGGAGACACCTCAACGCTTTATTTGACACTTCTCACTTTAATTGAGTATGTTACCCATTTCCAGCGGCTGCTAGCACCCATGAAGGACTCACATACTAACAGTTTACGGAATAACATTCTATTACAAGAGGATTGTGACAAGTTAAGATTAAAGTATTGCTGTTGATAGTATCTGACTGCGAAAACATCTTCAAAGAAAAAAAAAAAAAGAGCTCTAATCTCCAATTACCACAGAGTATGGTTCTTACCCAATAGGTGTCCCTATGGGTGAAAAGAGGGGGTTCAGCCAGTGACTGATTCCAGCAGTTATGATAGTGTGGTGGTTTAGTTTTCTTGGTTTTGGTCTAGGCCTTTCCTGGTAACAGGGTTATAACTAAGGAAGTATTCCACACCATTTCTTCATGTAATCAGGGGGAGGTTTTCTCTCTCTTTCGGGTGCTTGCACACCTTTTGGGTGCTTGGGAGGGCAGCAGGTCTCCATGTGTAGGTATTGCTCTTATCTATATGAGCTGAGGCCTCCCTGAGAGCTGTTGTCCCAGTCGTGCAGAGGTGGAGATTTCTATTGCTAGTCTTGAGGGAAGTTTGGTGAGAATTTATTGTGTTAGTTACCTTATTGAGCTATTCCCTGAGTTTTTGAGTTTTGTATATCTGTTTTGTTTTGGTTTTACCCATTTTGTCCCTTTTTCTCTTTCTCCCCTTTTCCCTTTTGGGGTTGTTTTGGGATTCTTGTTCTGTATATTCATAGTGTTTGATTGTATATAACTGTAATATATGTTAATATGTATATACAATATACATACGGTTGTATATATATATAACAATTTTCTTTTGGTACTTTTTTTTCTTATTATCTCTCTCAGGAGGGACAAAGTCTGTGTGGCCAGCAGCTGGGTTTGGCAGGGAGCCAACCCAAACCTCCACAGATAGTCTTCCCTAACTTTCTGCCCATTCTTGATTCACTTTTATACTATTTCTTTAGGTACTCTTCAGATGTTTTACCAGTATAACAGGGTCTTGTCTTATGCTAATTTGTTTTGCTTCCTGTTCATATGCTGCATATGAAGTACATCCAGGGCAGCAGCAGTAAACTTCATTCGGGGCTTAATAATTCATCACTAACCTCCTTTGGCTTTTTCAGAGGCCATACCACACTTCTGAAAGGGGAATTGGTTTGTGTTACAGCTGTTTACTCCTTGAAACCATGCCTCAGTGCTAATTCTACACGTGCAGCTTGCTCCTCCCAGCATTTCAGCAATCATATGATCACTTCTTCCTCTCTTTGCAGCTCATGCTCCCTCCCAGGTTGTGTAATGCCAACAAGGTGCAGGAGCAGCACCTGCAGTATCATTGGAGTCACTTAGGCTCCAGAGCAGGAAGTAGACTCCCCCATCCTACTCCCCAAGCCGCATGCCCTGGTTAGCCACCAAAGTGGACCTCTCTGCTTTCTATTCCTCTTGTTCTTTAATAACTGTGATGAACCTGCTTATAACTGGAGAGGAAAGAAGCCCCTCCTTCATCACTACTTCATCACCCTAGACCTCTGGTTCCCAGCTGGGAACAATTAACTTCGTCAGATCACCCCTCTCTTCCTCTGGTTTCTGTACCTTCTTCTATCAAAAAAAAAAAAAAAAAAAATGGAAAAAGTCCACAACAAAGTCTCCCATCAGGGAACCAGGGAGTTCTTATTTCTTGTATTTTTCTTAATTTACTGCCTAAATATTTTACCAAGTCTCATTTCTACACACTCATACTTTGGGATTTGGGGTTTAACAACAAACCTGAGCAATGCCTGCCACAAGGGCATCTCTTGCTGCAACAATTTCTTCTTGGGAGCACTGTCCTGCTGCAATCTCAAATCCCAGTCCCTAATACTCAGAGAGCCTATATTACAGATAATTTTGATCTGGGTATCCCATTCTTGACAGAAAAACTCACTATTGAATTAAAATAACTCTTTTGACCACAAGAGAGATGGCACAGGCTGGGATTAAGGTTCGGTGAGTCAACATCAATAGTACCATCCATACAGTGCTCGTTGCTGGACTGTGGTGTCTTCTCTACCTTTGTCTCACGTGCTAGGATTGCCTACCCTGCAATGTTGCTGATCACCTTTCAGGTCCATGTTCTTACTATTATTATTTTTATAAGGTAAAATCGAAAATGGTTAACTACATTTTATTATTGTAGCCTGGTGGGTAAGACATTCACCGGGATTTAAGTCTCAAACAATTTTTAGTTCAAAAGATTTGGGCTTGCTTACTAAATGTACCAACTAGATAGCTGCAACACATTACTTTCCTGTGAGTATAGTTTGGATTCTTTTTTGCTGAATTTAAAAGTGTTTCCCTTAAAACCCTCCGGCTGATTGCAGCTTTTGAGACAAACTAGGAAAAGAAAGAAAACAGCTTTTTTCATTATGACAAATTTTCACTACAGCTGTGAGAGTTGCTATCTGTTTGATACTAACAGAACTACAACACTTTTAAAAATCATAGTGAAAATTGCATTGTTCAACCTTGCACATTCCTACTACTGAAATGTGATTCAACTTCTCAGACGCCAGATTTTGCAGTATGTATCAGTTAATAAAAATTCTTAATATATGTCTCAATATATATAAATATAGAACTAGAAATGGGAAATAAACCAAGAAAATCAATGTCACAATTAACAGAAACTAGAATCTGAAAACAAAATTTTAAATATATAATTTGAGAAAACCTTCTCTGAATATGATTGGATTTGATGAACACTCAGATTACTACTAAAAGTATATTTCAGTAATAAATATTTTGTTATTGAGGTATATGTCTAATGTGCTAACAGAAAAATTCAAGCCTTTCCTTTAAATTAGAAAATTAATAATTTTCAACTATTGAAAAAGAAAGTACTATTTCCTCATATATTCAGCTATGGTCATCTTAAGGGAGAAATCAATTAAGAATGTCTGTTACAATTATGTCCCTGTTAAGATCAATCATCAGCTAAGTACAGTTGTAACTTATTTATAAAAGTATTAAGCAAAAGTACAGAAAAGGTAATTTTAAAAGTTATCTATTTTGATTAAGTAATGAGTTATTGTAAAATAAATATCATGTCATAAATATCTAGGAAATTCTATCAATCAAGTATATCCTTGTAACACAGAGGTTTAAAATTCCTTTACCCTTAACAGTCCCAAAGGTAAATCTTTATTTCACTTCTGAAAACATATCCTTTACTTACTTTTCAATAGCTTATTTTTGGAATAATGCTTAACCTATTTAATGAAAGCTATATAGTGACATGGGTAACACATTCCTTCAAAATAATCCACTTCAAATTGATTAGACTAAGGACTAAATTCAGTAAACTTGGATCACATGACTGACTGCTAAATACTTAGAGAAGTAATTTTATTTTTTCTAAATCTCAATTTCTTAATTTCAAAAATGTTACTAATGATTTTAGTCATATTTGAAAGCCAAACTAAATGCTATCAGTAAATTAAAAATATACAGATTTTGGTGTATATGAATGTGAGATACTGCTATTATTATCCAGAATATAAGTAAAAAAATCAAGCAACTTCCTTCCTTAATCAGAAACTAAGTTAAATGCTTTGTTGGTGAAAAAATATGTTGCATGTATTAGTAATTTGAATGTGCTCTGTGGTTTTACTTTTTCTTTGATTGTGCTTCACTTGTGCAGCTGTTCTAAAATTAACTATGATAATAATTTGTAACAGGAAGCCTCTAAAGATGCAGAAATCAATCAAAGTAAACCTGAGTTTTTTACTGTGTTGTAAACTGAAAGTTCCCTTTTTCCCACGCCCCTGAAAGGAAACCCCTTACCCTATCTGATTAGTATGTAATCCCACCCCGGGTGTGTGAAACCTTCCCTGATTGGTCCTTTTTTGTATCCCGCCCCTTGATCCCTCCCTGCCGGGAAATCTATAATTGACCTGGTGAGGTGAATAAAGTTGTCTTTCCGCTTCGTGTCCTGGGAGCGTGCGGACCTCTTTACTGGGACCTCTGGAGACCGCGTGGCTGACCGCATGGTCCTGGGGGGGAGGATGGGAGAGGGAGAGCATTCCCATCAGCCGTGTTAATTCAATGGCTGGTAAACTCTTAGGTGACAGCAAGTCAGCTAGAAGGAACTGGAAACTTCCAATTCAGCAATCGCATAGTTAAATTAACATTAAAAGGGGAAAAAAAAGAAGTGCTGGAATAAATTGAAAATTGAAGCTTAAAAAATTACTTACAGAATTTTTTTTTTATTTATTTTCTCTAATAAATTATTATATACAACACATACAATATTTTTGCTCAAACATTGCATAGTACTAATACCTATCTCATATTTACCTTGGGTATTGTTTTATTCTGAATGCTGGTTTGAAACCTGTGAAAAGTGCCTACAGCACATTGAACCAATTACAGAACTGGCCCAGCTGGTTAGGAGAATTTTGCTCTGTTTCACAGCTCAGACTTAATGTAGGATGCTAATAGCTGCAAAGAAATTAACTTGATTTATAATCCTCAGTGAAATCTCCCTATACAGTTATTAATTAAAAACAATGCAACTGCAAATTATTCTCATTCTAACTTACATAAATTATATACAGAATAAAGGAAATAATAATTATTTAAAAACAGTACTCACAATATACTGTTGGATTCTCAAATCAGAATTTAAAGTGAAACATATGACTTGTTTTAGAAAAGTGAAACTTCCAAAAGACTGGTAGAATGGCCACCTTTTCTTTTTCTCTAATCATACACGGCATCATTCAAGTTGCACCATTCTTAGAATATGTTCAGAAGACGAATAAATTGTAAATCAGGAAATATATGAAACAAGCATCCTTTGAAATCACAACCATTATGCTAAGACTGATGACACAGTAGCTCTGGGTTTAGTTGTACTTATACATAGTAGAGTTTTAATGAAAGAAAGAACTTTTTTTAATCTTAATTTTCTGTTATCCTGAAAATACTTGGTGAATTTACAGGTGGATATATATATACTTATCAATAATTTCACATGATATTCAGTTTCTAGGTATGAAATTCTAAAACACACATGCACTGATGGGCCCATCCATCCATTATGTTACAGATTTTTACAAAACAAATAAGCTAAGCAGAGCTTAAAAATAATGCAACTATTGTATTAAAATAAGCTTTTTAATTAAAAGACCAAAAGTTTCCTGGTAGAGAGAACTTGCACAAGTTTGGGAGCTCATTACGTCCTGAATTACAGCAGTTTATGGTTTGGACTACATTGCTGTTTTGGGTATTTGTACTGAATATTGAAGTTTAGGACAAAGACAAGTGCTTTCTCTTAAATTCAGACTACTGCCTGCCTTTCATACGTATACATGAAGGGAAAGTGTTCAGTTATGAATTGCACATTTTACTTTAATCCCTGGTCCTTTAATAGCATCTCTTCCTTGTTCAGCTCAGACTATTGCTCTGATATCTGGAAAACAGGCTAATCTAGTGATTTATGTTAAATCTTTGTTATAAAAGAATAAAACTGAAAATGGATAAACTGAAAATGAAATAGTAGACAAGTTTCATAATGCCTTTCCCCCCACAGCTTAATGACATTTTTCTTATTTTTCTTCAAATTGCAAAAAAAAAATTCCTTTGTAATGGAATATTTCTTTGTCACCTCATTATCAGTACAGGGTTTTTTTTTATTTTTTTTTTATTATTTTAATTCTGTATGACATCACGTAAGACATGATTTTACTCCAATTAATAAAACTTTGAAATAATCAAATAAAAATCAATTACAGT
>JAWWMP010000001.1:74682480-74716958 GCA_035047865.1 Dendrocincla tyrannina
GAAATAATCAAATAAAAATCAATTACAGTTAAAACAGAATAATATACTTGATCAAAAATTAAGTCAGATGAGACAGGATTAAATATAACACACACTTAACAAAGATAGATCATGTCCAATTTACCTGCTAAATTCTTGGACAGGATAATTGATTTCTTCACAGTAGTAAAATACACTTGATCTAATCTTCCTAGACATCCTTAAAGACCTTGGTACACTGCCACATTACTAGGAAAGCAGGAGAAGGTAGAGATTTGTCAAGCAAAAAGGGAATTGTTCAAAAGGAAAGATACAGTTGATAATGATGAAGGGGGACCACAAGTTTATTTGTGCAGGAAGTTCCTCAGCAGCAAAATTGCTGACAGACAATAAGGAAGCAATAATACTTTGGATTACTGGAACACTATTAGGTGATGTTGAGAACTTAATTTATAAAGTGGGATTGAATTTCTTATCTAAAAATGTAGGTTATAAACTTTGGCATCATAAGAAATCTTTCTGATATAATGCAAGGCCTCTTCAATTAGGAAAGACACATCAAAGCATGTAACTATGAATATAAATCATTCAGAGGATGCCTACAGGTAACAGTATGACAAGGTTGAGAAAACGGTAGACAACCCCAGAATATATTAGGTAAGAAATCTAGGTTTAGCCAGGTAATTAGCAAACCCTATCAGGTCCATTTTCAAAGGAATAGAAAACTGCTATATTCTTGGAAATCACTGAGTGCCTTTTTTTCAAGAAAATCTATAAAAAATAAATTCCCTCAAAAAAACCACTGAGCTATATACCAAGACCCAGGTGTGTACTTAACGTGCAACAACTTTTATCATTTTCATCAGCTAACATATAAAATGTGCAATACTGGACAACCTTGATTAAGAAGCATTTATGAAACATTTATGAGAAATTACTATGTTCTGAGGTTTTGTGAAAGCTACAGTATTTCTATAGTATCCAAGACCATATTGAGATTTTACAGTCAGGTAATATTAACAGCATTTGAATTGTTTTTTGTTTTTTGTTTTTTTTTTTTTTTTCTTAATTTAATGATTGAATATAACACAATTAGTTGCTTTTCAATATATTGTCACTTTTTTCCCAATAATCTTTTTTTTTTTTTTCCATATCACCTCTAAGGAAACCGTGTTTCCTTTTAGAGATGTATTTTGCTCCTCTGGTTGAAAAGTTCTCATTTAGTATAACTAGAGTTCTCACACAAATTGCATCTCTTCTTTTATTATTATATAAATTATAATTATATAGAAATGCACAGAATACTTCAGTATCATTATTAATTGGAACATCATGGAACATGAACTGTTCAGAACCACCACCTACTTCTCTTCTTCAGTCTTTCAACTCAGATTTCATTTTCTCTATAGCTATTCCTATTCTTAATAACTTATTACAGTAAGCACTTGGATTTTCTTCATTATAGAGAGTGATACAATATCATTTCATAGGCTACTATTATATGGTGTAATATTTCATATTCTAAACTGTCATATATCTCAGTATATTGACATGTATAAATATTTTTGTTTATATAATGTATATTTTTATGCTTCTGAATATGTTCTTGTGACATGGAAAGGTTCTTCTTTACCAAAGACATTACCATCTCTGACTTCTTCTGACCATCTTCCCTGTGGTGTGAATATCTTCAGAAGTCAGCTGATATGTCTGGTTGAACCATTGAAATTCGTCATGTAGACTAATTGCTTCTGTAGCTAAATTCCAAGCTTACTTCCTCAGGCATTCCTTTCAATTTTCTCCTTAATCTGCATCTTCCCAGATTATTTTACTCTGTAATGTGACTAGCATTACCTGGAGCTAGAAAATTATCAATTCTCAATCTGTGCTGAAATGTGAAATTTTGATATTATTTAATAAAATTATTTCCTTTTATAGTTAGTATTCATTTATGAATAAGTAAGACTTGATTGTAAGTAATATGTATTTATGAGAGACAGGGCAATATTAAAATCTGTCTTGTATTTTTTGTACATAGGATGTGTCATTTCAGACTTTATTTGTTCATGTTTTGTCATAGCTTGAACCTGAAAAGCAGTTTAATGTGGAGCCTAGAGCCTATTTGCATTTGAGTTCCTTGAGCTGCCAGTAACATTTCTGAGTTGAAAGTCTGTAAAATCCAGTTGGACTGTATTCTTTGATTGTTAATGATTTCTTAGATTTTTAATGACTGTTTCAATAGAAAACTGAACAATGTTTTTTTCTAAGCTGAAAAACAAATGCTGGCTGAGCATCAGATCTGGAGTGTGTTCCCTGCCTCCTTGGAGATGACCTGCCTGCACTCCACGCCAGTGATCTGGTGCAATCTTGGCTCAGACCGCTGTATGAGAAAGGAACAGAGAAAGACTCATTGGGGAGAGCCCAATTTTCACTTCATCTGTGGCTCTGTCCCTCATCCCACACTTATATCACAGTCTTGCCCTTGCCCAACCATATTCCTCCTGATCTCAGCCCTGGTCCCCACTTGCTGATTTGACTTCTGAAGCAAGTGTCCATAAAGGTGTTCTGGTTAGAAGGGGAAATTTACTGAGCAGAAGAAAAAAAAACTGCTTAAAAATACTTACAGGTTCTTGCTTGGGGTGGCGGACACCCTTATTGGGGATGCCCTTGCCCTGCCAGCGTGGCTGGCACACCCTGCCCCTTTCCTTATAGGAGAATCAGGTCTTGCTGCTCCTACGCCATTTAGTTTGGTTGCATTTGGTTAGAAATTATTCTCACGTTAAATTAATACTGCAGTGAAAAGGATGAAATAATGAAGTTTAAGAATTTATTATGGTCTTAAAGGCAGATGGATACAAATAAATTCACTACCCTAAAAAAAAGAAAAAAAAAACATACAAAAAGAAACAAAAAAAAAAACCTACCCCCAAAACTAAAAAAAAAAATTAAAAAAAAAAATCCACCTCTTTCCAATAAGAATATTTTTTTATTTATTTTATTAATATTATTATTTTGCACGTGGTTTGATGGTAGCTCGTATTAAATAAAAACATAAAAACATTCACCAAGTGTTACTTAAAAGTAGTTAACGAACACTTAATAAAAATACTTTCATCAAATTGCTTTTCAAGACCAACAACTACTAAATGAGTAGCATTAAGTTAACTGTGGCTGATTGGTTAAAAGCTATGAGAGGTACAGGATGCTCCTCCCAAATTATAAGCTTACATTTTTTTATTAGTTTTTAAATTTGAATTTAATTGATCATTTTTTATTAAATTAATAAATTTTATACTGAGATTGAAATGGTAGATAATAATTTCTCTTTTATAAGTTAAATGAAAACTATTTGATCTATGCTTTTGTCATACTGCAACTTAATTGTTAAGCTGAAGGCTTCTGCTGGCTGACAGGTTTAATTGAGTATGTCTAGCTAGCTCTCATTTGTCAGCACACTGTGCCTTTATTTTTTGGCTCTGCAAAGTGAAAGTGTTTTTTGTTTGTTTGTTTGTTTGCTTAAATTAGATTATGCACTAAAAATATTACAACTTCCTATTGTCTGTCATTGACTCCCTGATTCTACAAAACAAAATAACTTCTTTGTAAAGCCTGATGTAACAAACTGGATTTGAATGATTAGAAAATGCACTGCAGGAGTTATCTACCCATTCTTTTCTCATAAGTGACAGCTACAGATGTAACTAAAAACTTCTTTTTTTGTGTACTACGATCTCCACCCACACATAAAAATTCTGTCATATGGTCATAGGAGAATAGTGCCTATCTAAGGTAAAGTCAAGTGCTGTATGTTACTAATAGTCTTCTTCAAAGAGGGAGCCATTTGTTGTTTAGAATAAGTTTCTCTCCATCACATAATTAAAGACTGTTTGATAATACCATGATGCAAAAATTTTCTTTAGATATAACACTTTACTTTTCATAAGGTCTCTAGTGTCATGATGCGTCTCTTTGATGTTATCGGTCTCATTCAGGTTGTACTTCTTCTGCACTGACAGCTGATGTTAAAAATCACCTGGGCTGCTGTGTTTCTCAACAATAGAAATTACTGCCAGCAAAGGTCACAGTTATATTTGCCGTGTATTCTTTATTCTTCATGTCAAAATGAGAATCTTTTCCCCATGACTATTTTCATATCACTTTTCATGAAGAGAATAGTTATATTTGATCTAATGTTCTTTAAAAATAATCAGTCTGGAATTGTAGGTTATGAACCAATCTACAAATTCCAGTAAATGTATAAGATGAATAGGTCTTTTTGAGGCCAAACCCATTTATCACATCACTGGTTTAATACAGAATCCTTTAGTCAGCTGGCTGATCACTTTGTCTGCAAAAGGAAGTGCTGATAGAAGCAGCTCCTGGTATCAGAAGCAGAAGCTCAAACATGGTCATGAAGCAAAGACATATCACTATGCACATCAGATACTGAGGAAGGGAAAAGGGTGCCATAATGCATTTCTATTAATAGCGTGGAGACCAGAATTATAGACATTACACTCCAATGCCCTGCTGACAGAAATTATATTTGAAGCCGGGACAGACGGTAACTTTTATGAAAGATAGATTAACCAAGGGAGATAAGAGTGAATTTTCATAAACTTAATGTTTCTCTCAAGACATGAAGGAGAGCTGGAAAATAACCAATCTGAAGAAAGGATAAATAGAAGTCAGGGAGAGCTAATGAATGAAAGTGTCACTTTTATTTTGAAAAACAGAAAAAAAATGTAGTATTGAAATATTCAAGGTAGAGAAAGAGTAAAAAATTTGTTCTCCGATGAGACTGGAATGAAATAGATCTCACCCAAATTCCACAAATAATATTTATGATGCCAAAGTTACAAGGTTTATGTATTTAAGAGGCAAATCAGCCTCACCTCTGTGCCTCGTGAGATCATTGAACAGCTCCTACTGAATGTCTAAACATACGAAAAGCAGGGAGGTGATCTATAACAAAGTAGAGAAACTTACAAGATAAAGACTCTGTGTCTTTTTGTATTACATAATTCTCTGAACTCATGTCATGTACCCTATACACCCAAAGGATGGGTAACTCTTTAGGTTGTGACAAATTGAAGTAACATTTTTTTTCATTCCATCTAAGATAGTTGAATAAAAAAGGTGTGATTACATTCCCCACTGGAAGCATATGAACTTTGACCTAACTATTTCCATATGGGTACTAAGGAGAATAGACTAGACAAGAGAAATTTTCCGTTATAACATATTTATGATAGAATTTTCTTCTTTAACTCTTAAGATATTCTATAGTTATTGCACATACTTCAAACAGGACCTGGAGCAAATTTCCATTATTCTACTTTTAAAAACAATAGATTATCCTAGGACTTGGCTTGCACAGTAAGTTCTGATTTTGAATTAAAAAAGTCACATGAATTAAGACTTTACAAAACACCCTCCAAAAGCTATTTCTTGACAAAACATCTCTGTAATTTTCTGTGTTTTAAAAACACATAAAGCTATTATTTTCCAAAGATTTCTCAAACCAAGAAAGGCATCACTAAAATCTGGTAAAATACTAAAATACATTTGAACAACTAATACAATCCCATATCCAATAGTTTCAACAGAAGTTAGCAAAATATTTAGAGGCTTTATCCTTCTCCAGCAGAATATTTTTTTTTTTTTTTCCAAATTAAGGACTTTACAAAGTTGGGGGGGGGGGGAGGAGAGTTTGTTTGTTTTTCTGGTTTTGTTGTTGTTGTGTTGTTTTTTTTTCTTAAAATATTATTAAACTCTTCTCACACGTGGGAACAAAATTTTAATATCCTCCAGGTTGTTTAGCATTTTTTTCTTAGCAGTTTTTTTCATATGAATGAAAAAAGATTTTTGCTGTAACACAGTCATAATTCAGTACCAAAACCAAAAGGCTTTTCTTCAAATATAATACTGAAATATCCAGAAAAGAATGTTCTGAGTATCCCCATAAAGAATACTCCAGTGAGATAACTCTGAGTTAAAGCACTGGAAGAAAGGTGATGGCCCTGACACTGAATAGACTACTCTTGCTATGTGAATATAAAAAGACCGAAGCAGAGCTGGACACCAGGGTTGATCTAGCTGAGAAATGTATCTTTCTTACTACCTTTTGGCTCTTATTAAGTGATCAGTAAGTGAGATTTGGAATGGACCATGTAGACATGTCAAAAGGGATTCTCTTACAAAATATTTTGTAACTGCAAATATTTCTAGGCTGTGTTAAACCCAAATATACAACCGTGAATAGGATTTTAAACTTATCTGATTCAAATTATAGGACAAGCCCGTATGCTGCTCTTACATTTAGACTTACAGTTTCTAAAAAAAGTTCCAAACTATTCATGAAGGTTTCCTCTGTGGCCACGAGAAAGAGATATACCTATCCAGAGGATGAGTTTAAGGTCACATCCTACCTTTGCTAAGCCTGCTGCTATGGTTGGGCTGTCACATACCCAAAATGCTTTGAGAGACTATAGACAAAGCAAACAGAAGGAAACATTCTTCTTTATGATTGACTGTTCTTTTAATATAATCAATTAAAAACATTCACAAATATCATAGGGGAGAGGAACACACAATTGTTCAGTGGTGTGTCCATTACTGCCTTTAGTCACAGCAGTCTTGTACTGCTGATTGTGAAACATTTAATTTCAAGTAATAGTACTGAGAATTCTCCTAAATGGATACACAGTGGCAATATTCCATAGAAAGTATGTCTCTTTGTATTTGAGTCTTCATGCATTCTAAATCTCTAAAAAAATATCTCTGAAGTATGACAAAAATGGTGTTTTATTATCAATAAAGCTAAAAGGAAGCTTCAAGGTTTAATCATTACATTGACAGAGTAGTCATGAGATTTAAAATATTGATGAACATTGTGGTTTACCTTTTTTTTTTTTGTTTTTTAAATCAGTGTGTCATGTTCTTATACCTGCATTCTCATACAAAGCTGGTAATTCACTTTAAAAGGAAATATTGCCTAGTGTAATCACAAGGCAATCTATAAAAAAAACCAGTGACTTAAAAAAATAATGTAATACATGTAATGTAAATACATTACAACTCTGAAAGTCCTTCTCTAGTTTAAGTCTGTATTTGGAAATTGTAGCCTACCTTGATTACTACCTTCCTACTAATTAGCTCTAAAATTAAGCAAATAAATCCTAAGTGTATAGTTTTTATTATACTCTTGACTAATGGCTTCTCTTTTTAAGTCCTTGCCTACTCTGCAAGAATTGGAAGAACAATCAATTTGTTTTAGAGAAAAGTTGTTCCAGTTTTCATGAAGTGAATAGACCAAAAAAGAACAAAACCCCTCAAATCATAATGATAATATATCTTTATTTCAAATAATGCAGAGCTCTTTTATGGATTTTCTGTAGATTTTCAGTAGTTGCTATGTAGTCTGGATCTGCAGACATAAATTGTGTAAACAATGGGGGTTTTTTTGGAAGCAATTTTATTTTAAAAAAGAATTGAATATACCAAAACCAACCAACCAAACAAAAAATCTTAGGTGTTTGACATGTGAAAATTCTTTATAAATTCCATGATGAGTTTCCTTTAGAGACAGATACATAGTAGAGTCATAGCAGTACATAATTTTAAATTTTATTGTGAAATGTTATTTTTAAAAATGAAATTTGATGGTTTTATAAAATATCTTAAACCCAGCATATCTGATTATGACAAAGAGAAAGGCTAAATACCTTGTAATTTATAATCAAAAGTAGAACTACTGTAACATTCAAAAGCTATACATCTACTGAAGAATCACATGTATGTTCAAACAATAGTGTTATAGCTTATTCAAAGCCATGTTATTTATTTTCATGTATCTGTTTCATAAATCATACTTTATTATATCCACAAGAATTATGCAACAACTGTAATTACCTAATTTTTAAAATAGAAACAGAGATTTATGACATTAACTTTGGGGGTAATGATGCTACAGTAACATAACCGATGAAAATATAAAGTAATTCAGTGTTGCTTAAGTTTCTTTGATTCCTTTTCTATGACTATGGGAGTGGTAAATTATTTCATTAAATGTAAAGGCACTTGATGATGTAATTCTAGCAGATATGGAAAAATAAATAAGGATTACTATCCAGAAAGCAGGCTAAGAGATAACATAAAACTCAAAATTGCCACTTAAATGGGTCTGTTTCCTGCTGTGGTTTGGAAAATCCATCTAGGTATCTAAACTCTGATCTGTTTATGATATAACTTATAAATTAGAAGAAGATACACACATTATCTGACATGTCCTTTGTGTTTATCTATGCCTGTCAAGAACAACTTGTTGTTTACTGCTTCTACAAGAGCACTGAGGAGGAGATTTTCACAAGCTGATATATGTAAATTTTCCACAGAATTTTGATCATATAATTTCTAGATGAGTGCAGGTATATTTCCAAAGCACTAGCTTGTAAGTATGGAAGAGGGGAAAAAAAAAGTAGATTAAGAATAAACACACTGTTTTGATGAGTGAGAAATTATATCAGCAACAGTTATGCAAAAAGAAATTACATTTCTTCATATATTGGTTACCTGTGTCACCTCTCAAAAAAATAACCTTAGATATTTTTTGAATATTATATCCATAGAACCTTACAATATTGGGAAAACTGGTATATTAACTGTACGCAAGATATGGATGTTTCAAAATACCTAAAAATGTTTCAGAATAAACAAAGTTCGTTCATACATGGGTGTCAAATTTAATAGCACAACATTATTTCTTGATATTCCTAGGAATTTTTCTTTAGCTATTGCAAGAACAAACCCAGTGAATTATTTGAGACCAAAGTCTTCTGGTAGATGGAACAGATGATAAACAGGAAAACACAGTATGAGTTGCTGAAGCATGAATACATTAAATCTCAAAAAATATATGCTAGCATAAGATCCTTTCTAGACCCTTCAGTGCAAATTATATGAAATTCATAAGGAGGAATTGTTTAGCTTCCATTCACAGATTACTTTTTTCACACTACTACACAAATTACTGCAATGTCTTTTGCCCAGATATAGCCATATAAATTTCTTATATTTACAGAAATATGTTTAAATAAATAAGAGCTAGTGCAATGTGAGAAGTAGATTATGCAGATAAAGTACCAGACTAGAACTTTGTAACACAGTTTTGAATGATTATATACATATCCGCAGGGTAAGATTGCTTTTTAGTAGTAGAGGAGAAAATACTGAAAAAATCAAGATACTAGGAACCTAAATGGAAGTTTTAAGTTCATGCACCTAAGAAATATTCTCAAAAAGAAATGCAGAATAAGCAAATGCAGCAATTAAATTAATATTTTTTTTGGCTGACTTGGAAAATGAAGTTTAGCAATGGACAAAAGAAGGTAAAGACTTTGGGGCAAGGGTAGAAAGTTCATGTCTGACTGTTTCTGTGTTCAACTGGCTGATACTTCAGTAAAAAAAAAATAAGAAAGAGGCTGAGATTTTAGTTTAAACATTGGGTAAACATCTAGAGTAGGAAGTTGGTATGAAATTATCAGAGGCCTGCTACATTCATGTGTGAGATCTTCTAGTGAAGAAGAAAATTTAAGAAAAAGACTGAGATCAGGATAAAGATGCATGACAGAAACAATGGCATGAAGTACAAATGATGAAATGAGTGATAAATTTTTGTATTATTGGAACAGAAGCCCCTGCAAAATAAAAGGGCAGAAAATTTATTTTAGAATATGCTTAAATTCGACACAATATAGAAGCTTCAGTTTTCAGCCATTTATTTCCTTACAAAGTGCTGCTGTGGTGATTATTCTTTTTTTGATCTATAGAAGTACCATGTTTTACATAAGGGTCGTTTTCATCCTTTATGATTACTTCCAGAGAAAAATCATATAATGTTCTACTTCCAGTTTTAATAATATTACCTAATTTATTTTAGTGGCACTTACATGGATTTAACTAAAAGAACAATCTCATTCAAAAAATGAAAATTGTACCCTTGTAATCCCTGACAGTTACAGAGGACTGTCATCTCAAGCTTGTAAGTAATTTCTGTCTTAATAATAAGTTAATGCTGGCTCATTTCCATGACAACATCCAATTCAACAATGACTAGTTCTCTATTTATATTTTCTTCTCTTGTCCTTTTCAATAAGTACTTGAGACCTGTCAAATGTGTGTCAAGAGACAAAGGTCTTAACCTCAGAGCTTCATATATACAAAACTGCTACTCTAATATTTATATATGCGAAAGACTGTGTTGCCACAACTGATTTAGTACTGTGTCTCTTCCCTGGACTAATTGTTTTTTTTGGTTTTTGTTTGGTTTTTTTTGTTTGTTTGGGTTTTTTTGTTTTGTTTTGTTTGTTTTTAAATGTATTAATTCCATTTTTCCTTCCCCCTCCCCCCAATATTGGTTTAAGAAGCTTCAATGTATTGTGCTGTTTTCTACAAATCTCTGTAGTTTACCTGAGTCATGCTACACACCTCAGAAATATGCTACTATTTTGAAAATCAGGATTGAGTTTTTTGCCTATTTGCTTCTTGCTCACAGAACCTACTGTAGCTTGCTACAAATTGAAACTTTATAAGGTTTCTTATAAGAAATCAGTGACAAAAATATAACAAGCTCAACTAGCATTCTACCTTCAAATGTCACAGTAATTTACAGAGAACTAAATATGCCAGCTTCAAGGGTTCCTTCTTCAATCCCTTTTATGGCCTTAATGACACAAGGACACTGGACAATCTTCCAAATTGTGCAAAATTTCATTTATTACAACACTATTGTCCATCCTCTTAAATCTGTAAAAGGAAGATCAATATTACATAGCACATAAAGCCCTGACACACATATATCTCAGCTGTATCTGAAGTAGTCACACTTAACTTTTCATATTGCTTCACAGATGTAGATATTCTAGAAATATCTGACTCATTTAAATGTAAACCCTGGAGGGCAAAGTGGTTAATTGTACTTAGTAAGAGTCTCTGTCTCTCCATTACCGACAGACTCATTCTCTCTCTACAAAGTGATACCAATGAGTCATTTGTTTGCACGATATTCATCCATCAAAAATCCTGGCAAGACAAAAATGTTATTACTTGGCTTCAGTCAAACAAATTAGGCAGGAGACCCAGTAATTAATAGTTCTGTCATGATTTGCATCATTCTTTTAAAAACATAAAGCCTTTGAAATGACTTGGAGTGAAAGGGAGTTGTCACGCTACCTTTCTTTTTCCTGTTCACTCATTTATTAAGATATGCTTAAAAAGATTCATTAAAAGACAACAAGCGAATTGGGCTCACTTGTAAGTTATGGGCAATAGTCAGAAGAAGTGAACAGGAAGCAGTTGAAAAAAAGGGAAAAGAGTTAGAGTTTCTTGTCTTGTTCTGTTGCAAAAGGATACGTTCCTTGTGGGCTTCTAGTTTGCTGGACTGATGTAAAGCAAGAGCTACCTATTACTGACCGCTTGTTTGGTTTGTTTGTTGGGGTTTTCCTCTCTTCAAATCAGAATGAAAGATGAAACTGTATATTATCATCAGATGAAAGGCATATTAGTTATAGTGTAAGAGCAGTAGCTATAACAGGATTGATGTGATTTTACAGCTATATGGTTGAAACAGCCCAAGAAATATTTATCAATTCCAAACTGAGACAGCTGGTAAGACAAGATAACTGGTGTTGGTGAAAAAAACCAACCAAACAAAAAAAAGCACAAAAAAACCCACAAAAAAACCCACACAGAAGCAGAAAGAAATTTCTGAATTAAAATTAACTATTAGAATATATGGCTCTCGCCTTATCTTGAGAAATGAAAAAGTAGATGCCTCCTATCATCTGCACCACTGTGTCCTCACAGTATGCAGTTTGCTTTGTTGGCATTGAGAATGCACTTTCAGCCCATATTCAGCCTACTGTCTACTGCAACCCACCCAGGTAATTTTCAGCAAGGCTGTTGTTCATTCAGTTAGTTTTCTTCCATCTCCTGTACCATGCACATAACCCTTGTTTTCTTGATCCTTAGGATAACATAACAGCTTCCAAAATAGATTTCTTCCCCATAATCTCAGTAACCGATCTTTAGCTATGTCTTTTTCCTCCCTAATCTCATATTCCATCTTCGTAAAAATATTATGGACAGAATTACCTCAATTATAATATTTATTCTGATTAATTCTCTGTCTACACTTTGCCACTGGTATCATACTGAAGTCTTCTCCTATACATATTAAATACTATTAATTTTGTCTTGGTGAACCAAATTATTTAAATCTCAAAGTTAATGTCAATTCAATCCTAATTTCCTATTTGTTACTTCATCAAAGGACAAAAGAATTGGCTCCAGGAAAAATGTTTTGTTCTAATACTTCACTGCTCCCACACTACTTCTTCTACAGATTTTTCTGTTACCTACTTTTTTTTCTTTTTCATGGGCTAAAATCTAGAATATCCAACAAGTTTCTAACTCTTCTATTTTTCATTTATAAGACTTAAAAAATGTTTCAGTTTTCAGTAGTGTGAGGAATATCAGAAATACTGTTCACTTGTTTTCTCTAAAGTCAATATAGGTGAGATAATGATTAATTAGCAGACACTATCTTATGCTCTAGTTCACTTTTTTTCAGGAAAAAAAAAAAAAAAAGCAGTTCAGATAACTCTCACCATAAGAGTGGGATATTGCCTATGCTGTAGACACACCAAAAGCTTTAACTTCAAATGTTAAATTATAAGAAAAAGTATTTATTTTCTAAGTTGAAAGAAAATTTGCAGATTTCAAACATCTGTTTTCTGTGTTTTGCTCCATAACACTGAGCTTTCATGGTTGTTTTTGCTTTTCAGCAGAAAATTTGTCTGTAACTCACAGCTGATTTAGAACAGGATTTTAAAGTCTGAGATCTTATTTTACATGGATCATTTTATTTTTTCTCTGTATTGTGAGTTAATTGTAATCTGGTATAATCCAAATTATATCCCATAAAACAAATGAGCATTGTGTTTCTTTTCAAGCATTTTAAATAGTTTAATTACATTTTAAATGTTCAGAAACATTAGGAGAGAAATAAAGTAAGAGAATTCATAGTGAATAGGTAGTGACCTTGTTTTGGTGTAAGCCAGTTTTCATTTTGTCCAGAAATGTTATGACTTAAGTACTTTCATAAATGGTAATTTGAAAATTCAGAACTTTGCTATTCTGAATGTAGATATAGGCAGAGCTTAGAGGTTAGACTTGTAATGAAGAGGAAATTTCAAGTTAGGATTTATTTCTTTTGATTTAAGGAACTCCAAACCTTTCAAATTTAGGCACACAAATAATATGGCAGGAGTTTGAAATATGTCTCATACAGTAAAAATACTACACAAGTAAATGAAAAAACCAACCAACCAAAAAAAAAAAAAAAAAACACACCAAAACCGACAGAGGAAAAGTAGAAAAAAATATTGACAATTTAACAATTATACTATTGTTATCAAGGAAAAAATATCATCTGGTTGTTATAGCAATATTATACAAGGCACATGTTAATATGAACAAAAGTATAAAGTAAAATCTCCTTACAAACAAGAATTCTTGTAGTAGTAAAAAATACAGAGTGCAAAAGTAAACAGAAAGATTTGATTTAAAAAATTCAAGAACTTCACGCTTCAACTATTTCAGTGATAGAAGTACACTGTGTCTGCTTTGCTCTACAAGTTTTAGGTAAATAAAATCCTGCAAAATTATTAAAACTGAGATTATGTTTTTCTTCTGATACATTTTCTATCTAAAAAAACCTACTGAAGTTAAAACTTCATTGAGCACCATGCACACCATCATATACAAAAAAAATTAGGTCAGCTTTTCTTCTCTCTTCTAGCAATGCAAACTTTAACAGTCTACTTTATTGACTTATTTCCATGTTCATAATCTTTGTTTGCCACTAAAACAAGACAACTTTGTTTTTCTGAAAGACTCACACTGTGAGCAGGTGTTGATCCTGCTGGGTAAAGAATTAAATATCATTTATGACAGTCAGGTACATGAGCTGTTATTACCTTATTCTGTTGAAAGGCAATAGAGACTTTTCTGACAGAGAAGTCAGAAACCTAGACACCTGGTTTGATAGCTCTGAAGGAGAAACCCTTTGGATCAGTCAAATATCAGAACACAATTTTTCTGGATTTAATATTCTGTAAGAGTGAGATCCAGGGGGAAATCTGCTGAGTATTCTATGTATAGAATCTCTTGACAGCATCTCATAAGAAGTAGTAGACGTAGTCTGGGTATGGAGCGGGGAATATAGGTATGAAGAGGGGAATACAGGGAATGTGAATCTAGTTACATGTTACTGCACAGGAATGAGTTTTATGCAACTTGAGGTTAAGATGGCTGTAACAGTCTTTGCCTTCTGATTCACTTTTTTCTGATTGAAGGACCAAAATTTTGTTCAGCATCCATCCTTGTAAACAGGCTTAGCAGAGGGGTCTCAGATTTGTTACGTGCTACAACTGACAGCATTGCTTAGATACACCTTTTGTATTCGTTTCTGCGTTGTGAAAATTAGATGAAAGTAAGTTGACTACTTTCTGAAATGTTTAATAGAGGATTTAATACACAGTGATCTTATTCTAATGCCAGCTCAATCTTTTTATATTCGCTGTCAGAATTTGTTTGTTGGATGCTTTCAACATTCTGATTGAGTCATTCTTAACTTTAGTAGCTTTAAAATAGATAAATATTTCATTATCTGAAAGAACATTACCAAATTAAGGAAGCAGCACACATATAATTTCAATTATTAACTATAGCATTTACCAGAACTTTGAAACAAAAACTGTTGCTACAAACTTGGAGGACAAGGTTACTTTCAGGTATAAAATGGAGTATTAATACTTACATTCCTCAGACTGTATTAAAACATCTCATAATAGAAAAAACGGTTTACAAGAAACCATACAAAACTTCTCAACTCATTTATTGTAAAAGGCTTGATCCTATTGTTGGCAATAACTTTTGGTCAAATGATATTTTGCTCAAATAGTCTTCAGAATCCTAGAATCATATAATATCCTGAGTTTGAAGCAAAATACAAGGATCATGAAAGTCCAGCTCTCAGCCCTTTATAGGACAGTCCCAAGAACCACACCATGTGCCTGAGAATGTCATCCAAATGCTTCTTGAACTCTATCAGGCTTGCTGTGGTCTGGAGAGCCTTTTCCAGTACCCAATCACCCTCTGGGGGAAGAGCCTTTTCCTAATACCCTACCTAAACCTCCCCTGACACAACTTCAGGCCATTTTCTTGGGTCCTGTCACTGGTCACTACAGATTCATGTCTGCGCCTTTGTTTCCCTTCACAAGGAAGTTGTAACTGTAATGAGGTCTCCCCTCAGTCTCCTCCAGGCTGAACAAGGCACATGACCTTAGCCATCCCTCTAGACCCTTTGCCATCTTTGTAGGTTTCTTTGGGTGATCTCAATAGCTTTATATCTCTCTTATTTTTTGGCACCCAAAGCTGCACACAGGACTCAAGGTGAGGCCGCATCGTAGAGCAGGACAATAACCTCCTTTGACCAGCTGGCAATGCTGTGCCTGAGGTACGCCAGGACACAGTTGTGCCTCCTGGCTTCCAGGGCAGACTTCTGACTCATCTATAACTACACCAACTTGCTTCCCTTGATCAGCTAGTTGGGTTACCTTGTCATAATAGCAAATTAAGTTTGACAAGCAGTACATTTCTCTCATGGAGCTGTGCTGGCTGTGACCAATAACAGTGTTGTCTTTCAGGTGTTTTTCAAAACCTCTCAGAATAATCTCCATAATTTCACCAGTCACTGAAGTGAGACTGACAGTTCTATAAGTTTTCAGCGTTATCCTTCTTGTCCTACTTTTAAACTGGGACAACACTAGCCAATTTCCAGTCCACTGAGATTCCAAGATCTCAAGATTCAATCTTCAGATCGCCAAGATTGTTCCAAAATCTCTGAAGGGGGCCTTGCAATAACATCAGCTAGCTCTCGGATTATTCCCTGATGAATCCCGTCAGGGTCCATAGATTTGTAGGGATCCAGATGGAGCTGCAGATCCCATATAAGTTTGAGATCAGCTGAGTTTTTTCTCACAGTCATGGTCCTCCAGCTCAAGACACTGGGAAATGCTTAGTCCATCAGAAATAAGCCATAATAAGCTATATATTTTCCCAAAACCCAACCCTGGTTGTAGTTTTCCACTCAAATAAGAAAATACGTTGCGTTGTTTAAAGGGAAGTTGGAATCTCTCTATCACAAAAATAAATGTTTCAACTTTCAAAATGGTGTGTAGTGTATTATATAACAGCCTTCTATCTTCTTCTCATAATTTTTTGCATTTCCTAAGGCTTTGTTCCTTGAGGATATCCCAAAGTTATTGCTCATGACTATAACACAATAGTTTGCTGTTTCTCTTCCTTCCTGGCAGTAGAAAAGTGACTGTGCACATCATTCTTTGCTTTTGTTTTCATGCATATAATATTGTGGTGACAAGGCCTGGTCCAAGACCTTTTTAGATTTGGTCTTGTGGTTGTAGTCATTCAGTTGTCTTAATGCATGTTTAAAAAATTCACAAAAATAATTTCTGTACTAATCTCTCAATCAGGATGTTTCCATCCTAAAAAATGCTCTATATCTGAATGTTTGTATGCAATTATGACCATTTTCAAAAGCATCCATAATTGTCTTCACCTAGAAAGTATCAGCTTTCAGTATCCAACATTGAACTCCTCAGGGGTTTTTCAATTATTTTATTACTTTAGAATAAAACCCATTCCTCTGAAAGGAATACTTCAGTTTTTTATTTCTCTCTTTATTCTTGCTACCGTATATATTTCAGATACCTCTGTTAGACACAGAACTCAAATTCTGAAAACCAATGGGGAGCAATGAAAAAATCAATTTTTTGGAACACTTGATACCATTTTGATTTGCTGATCAGAGTAACCATCAGATAAAAAGATAGTAGCTAACATATTTTCCTTTGTAAAAATCAATCCCATTATTTAACTGTCTAAATCAATTTCTGATTTGATTTCCCAGCACTAATATGTGGGTAGTTAATCTATCCCGCAATTAAACTAGTTATATTTATGTTTATTTTTATTATATTGCAGATATTTTACAAAGTTAGGATATTTCCATGTTAACTTTTAATCTTTTAGAAGTATATGTTAATTTTGAAAGCGATAGAACTAGTTTTCTTCCTAGTAGCAAGGATGGTGCTTTGATTTGGATTTATGATTAATGCTGCATTAATAACATAGAGATGTTTTAGCTATTTTTGAACAGTGCTTACACAGTGTCATGTTTGTTTGTTTGTTTGTTTTTTCCAATGCTGCTCTGCCATTGGAGCTGGTTGGGGGTTCACAAGAATTTGGGAGGGGATAAAGCCAGGAGAGCTGACCACAGCAGACCAAAGGGATATCCCACCATATGACGTCATCTCGGCAATAAAGTTGGGGGAAGAAAGTAGAGTGATGGTGTTTGTCTTCCTAAGTCACACTTATGCATGATGGGACTCTGCTATCCTGGAGTTGTCTGAACACCTGCCTGACCATGGTTAATTGGTGAATGAATTCCTTGTTTTGCATTGTTTCTGTGTAAGACTTTTTCTTTGCCTATTAAACTTTATCTCATGTCACAAGTTGTCTGACTTTTATGCTTCCTATTCTCTTCCCCATTCCATCAGGATTGGAAATGAGTGAGCAACAGAATGTGGGCCTAACTGCCTACCAACACATCATTGAGCTATCAAAATTCTGAGTACTAACAGAAAACTCAGTCTCTCCTGGACAAGAGTTGATGCTCTTGAAATCAAATAATTAAAATTGTTTGCATTTGGCTAAGTCAGCAACTTCATGTAGACATTTGCATGGCCAAGAATAGCATTATTTAGGTTTCAGTTACATTTTATTTCTCTACTTGCCCTTTCAATGTGAAGCAAAGATGAAGATCCAAAAAATGTATCCCAGATTTCATTAGATATCACATCTAACAGTCATTTACTTCATCCCCTGAAAAATACCAATGCAATATTCGAGCAATGCTAAAAAGATGGCAGTGGTGATGGTTTATGGTAGACCAGTTTTCACAATCCACTTAACTATTTTTTCTATATTTTGTTAAAAGTCTAAATTGTGATCTTGCTTAGTGAAGTATATTTTTTCACATTTCACACTGTTACAAAAAAAAAAAATGATAGAAGCACATGAGATTAATGAAAAAAATAAATGTAAGAGTGGAGGAATATATAGGTTAGATGCAATTTTTCTGTATTTTGTAAGGTTTTGCTTAATAATTAGGTAAGAGTGGACCACAAGACCGTATAATTAGATCATGACCTACCTGGGAAAAAATGTGGATATTTTTCTTTGTGATTTGACTTTCTGTCAATCTCTTGTGAGGAAGAAGTGGAGAGGGAGTTGGCTTCTAATCACAATCCTGGTGTTACCTGTAGATCTGTACAAACTGATATGCTTTGAGTATTTTATAAATCCAGGAACAGATTTTGTGCAGTTTCTTAGGTTTAAAGTGACAGCAGATAATGCACACAAAAAGCTGATCAGTTTGCCCTTTTCTTTGGTAATATTCTTGAGGTGAATATATGATAAGATGTTGACGCCTTGAATAGCAGTGTGTGTTAAATGGTTGTAATAATGCAGTTACAATGAAAAAACAATTTACATGTTTCTTGACTGTGGCGATTTTAAAATCTCAATCGACTTTGAATAAAGTACACTTCTGCTGTGTCCTTGAAATACAAATTTCCTACTCAAATCAAGAAAAAGATGATTTTCCTCCTGCTGAGAAAAATAATCTTTATCTCAGCTAAACAAGACTCATTTGGATTTTTTCATGTAAAAATGCTCAATATAGTATATTAATATTCATGATAATATTTTAGTAAAATTATAAATTGTCTTATAGCTGTTTTAATTTAGCCAATAATTACAAGTCTACACCCCTACACAAAATTGTCCTAAATAATCGGGTTTTTAAAATGTGGAAATTACCAAACAGAATGCAAAATATATCAATGATGCATTGAACAAAATATGACTAAGTGATTAATGTGTTAAAAGTGCATAGCATAGATCTTATAGTAAGTGTTGTATCTATATAGAACTGACATAGAAAACTCTAATTATTTTTTCACATTTATTTTCTTCAGGATTTATGGTACAGACTTTTAAGTCACTTAATTCCAGGCATATGTCAACATGTATATACAAATATATATAAATATATAAATGACTTTGCATGAATGCAAGGAACCAAAGTATTTTCATTTGTTTTCCATTGCCATCTTCAGGACAAGAAAATGAACAAGAAAACCTTTTATTTTTGCTAGTTCTGAAAGTTGCACAGATGTTATCAGAATTTTTTCTAAGAGAGTTCCTCTCTAGCTTGATATTCTTTTTCTAAAACTTTCCTTAGGCTACTACTTGTCCTTCAGGAATTCCTTTTGTTTTGCTCATTTTAACTTTATGTGTTTCAACCTGCACTTACAGCCAAAGCACTGTTACTTTGGAAAGATCCTGTGTGAAATGAGGTGAAGTTTGTCTTAACGCAAATGTTGCAGTGTTCAGTTAAAAAAATATTTGGCCAAATATTATACCATTTCAGCTTCCAGGATATCAGTTAAATAGTCAGTGCTTGTATAGGTCAGTACTTGTATAGGTTTGTGTGTGTGTTTTTGAGTGGAGGTGTACTTATATATAGGATGAGGAAACGGAATGTAAATATTCTTACTGAATTGAAAAAGCTCTAGAAAGCCTCATTTCCTTCTGTTCTCCAGGGAATCTTGGAAAATGTCTCCATGGTGTAAAGAATTTAAGAAGACGAAACTATGCCATTTCCATTAGTATGACTTTCATGTTTATTTACAATTCATGTATGTTTAGGACACTCTTCAGCACATAAACTCTGTAGGGCAATGAAGAGTATTGAACTAGTACCAGTTTTCATCCCCTGGCAAGCCTTTTAAGATAACCAATGGGTTGTCTTAAAAAACATGCATGAAGATAAGGGAATTTTAGTCCATGCTTTGTAAGAAATTGATGGTTGCCATGTGTTCTGTATGAATTCTCACCATTTTAGAAGGCCAAACATAGAGCTCCTAATCACACAGGGGAATTTATTATGACTTTGCTGTATGTCTGTGGAATTTACTATTACTTGTCTGGGAAGTGCATTTTTCTGTCTTTGAAAGTTTTATGTGGAAATTTAAAAGCTCTGAAAATCTTTTTGCCTGAAACAACTCATGGTAAAGCCTTGATTTCTAAAAATGGATTTATCCTCAAAATCTTTGACTGATTTTGTATCTTTGTGATTAATTAAATTCAAGTCAGTAAACTAAATGCCTCCAAACATTCTAAAAGATATTTTGAATACCACTTTTACAATATATTTTAGTGTTGCTCCTTTACAGGAACCACAGACTAGGATATACCAGCCAGGTATGACAATGAACTAATGAGAATTTTAATAATATTATGTAACTACAAAAACAATGTCAACAAATGCACAAGTTTCACAAATTGTGAATTTAGGGAATTCACTGTTTTAGGTAAATAAAAAAATACTTTATCTGCAAGTAAATTAAAAAGACAGAAAATTATAACATATACATATCTTTATAGTCTGGTCACAGAAATATCTATGCTTGTTTTAAAAAAAAAATTGAAGCAAAATTATTGTTGCTGTATCTCCGATGAATTTTTTAAGCTTTTCAGGATTACGGTATTTCAGGAAATTGAGATGATTTTCTGTACATAAATATATAGATGACATATCTCTTCTAGTCAGATTTTCTTTTCCTTTTCCTCTTTTTTGTCCCCATAAAACACATGGAGAGAATACTCACCATTTGATACTATGACTCTACCACTGAAAAGTAGCCAGAAAAAGAAAGACAATTCAATTTCTGTTTTAATACTTTTATTGACAAGATAAGATATATGAATGGTGCTAACAGTAATGTATGAATTAGCATTGCTTAAGTCTGCTACTACAGCCCTCTCAGTGATAATGGGGTCCCCAAATGGGTCTCTTGAGGCTTTTTCCTGTCTGACTTCACAATGGTTAATATAATGAGTTTCTGAAGTCTTTAATAACAAGAATACCCCACTCAGATCTTTTGTTAAGTAGACCCATGTTATGCTTGTCTATTTTAATTAATAAAAATAGGCACTTTTTTAACCTTAAAACAGCTCTAGAAACATTATGTATATCTTGTATTTGAATATACTTTTCCATTTTTCCTAACACTTGTGAAAAAATCAAGTACTAGAAGAGATCAGAAGGTTTGTCCGAAAATTCAGCTAGTTATTAGGTAGCAGATATACTATATACAATATATATACTAATGGCCTCAAATCCTGAATTCACTCCTATAGATTAGGGTCTCTACCAGCAGGACATTTTAATAAATTGCAGAATAACTCAGTAAGGAGTTAGAAATGTTTGCAGTTGGATGGCTTGCTGAAAATAATGCCTCCTTTTGAAAAAGCACTCCCATGGAAAGTTGCTTCACTGCTGTTTAACCATAAAATTAACATCTCATCACATCATTTGTCAGTGTTATAGCATTGAAGCAGTATTGCTGTCTCCCTTTTCCAGATGGAGTAATGGAGTATGATTGTGAACAGTTACTACTGAAACACATATAATGATGTCCTGAAACACATATAAATGAAAGTCCAAGCGGAGTGGATTGCTAATATTGCTGTCGGCTATACGGTGCTAAATGTGAAATATTTATTATGTTAAGTAATATGAATACTAAGCTTTAATAGATTCAATTCTGTGCTATCTACATTCTATTTTATGTGTAAAATCAAGTGAAAATGCACAGTATTGAGCACTATAATGCATGACAATTCTCTTTCACTAACAGACATTATTCAGTTTCAGTGGTCTTAAAGGATTTTGTAACTATTTATAAAAGAAACAAAGAAGTTACTATCTAGAATGAAAAAGACAGAAAAACGTGATAAAGCTCAACACCTTGTAGAAAGAGCCACTGCCCCAGCCATACCAGAGGCCTCCAGACAGACAGACCTTGATGATGGCATGGGTACCACTCCAGGTCACAGGTTGCCAGGAGTGCCTGAGGCCTCTTTGTGAGGCTGGGGCCAATGAACAACTATTTTGCAGCCAGTGTGCCATGATTGGAGAGCTGTGTCACCAGGTGAAGTTGCTGTGGGAAGAAGTGAAGAGGCTGCATAAAATTTGAGCAAATAAGCAAGAGAGAGAGAGATACAATTTTCAGAGACATTAAAGTCCTGAGACTTTTGGGATTCTTGAACCTCCATTATAGTGGAGAAGCAGTTGGACTTAGAACTTTGCAAGGTAATTAGTCACAGGACTGTTGGCCAAGGGTCTGTTAAAAATGAAGGCTGAAAACAAATTACTGCATGCACCAGGAGGAAGGTTGCTCCTCTTTTGGAAAACTTGCGAGGTAGGACTAGTATCTTCTACAACAGGTACGAGGCTCTGCAACTAGAAGGCCAGACAACTGATAAGATGGGCAAAGGTCCCTCTGTGTAGTGAGCCTCCTAAAAAAACACTTGTGCGCCGCATTAAGATCTCCTCTGTTAACAGCGAAAGAAGGGAAAGAAGGGTAGTTGTAATAGAAGACTCCCTTCTAAAGGAAGTGGATGGCCTGATATGCACAGCAGACCCAACTCACAGGGAGTCTGTGAGTTGTTTCTACTTCTGGCCCTTGGGGGCTCAGGTAAGGGACATTACTGGAAAACTCTCCAGTCTAAAAGGGTCCTCTGATTACTATCTGTTCTTTGTTGTTCAAACTGGCAGTGATGAAATAACAAAGTCTGAGGGCAATCAAAAGAGACTTCAGGGCCTGGGATGATTGGTAGAGAGATCAGAACCACAGGTAGTGATTTCCTTGATCCTTCCAGCAACAAGGAATAATATTCATAGAAATAGTCATACCCATCAGGTCAGTAAACGACTTCAAGCCTGGTGTAATCAGAAAAATTTGGGGTTTTTTGGTGATGGGATGATCTACTCAGCATCTGGTCTATTGAACACCTGATGACATACATCTGTCTAGGAGGGGAAAACCAGTTCTAACATAGAAGCTTATTGACAGAGCTTTAAACTAGCCTGGAAGGGGGAAGGGAAAAAGCCAGGCTTGCCAGTGATGACTGATGGGATGGTGCTCCAAAACTTGAGAAAATGATCGTTAATGAGATCCCTCAATTTGCCTCATGAGGTGTTGGCTAAAATGTACTACACCTGAAATGTTCCTACAGCAATGCACGCAGCATGAGGAACAAAAAAGAGGAGCTCAAAACTTTGGCCCTGTTGCAGGGATTTGACATCAGTGGCATAAGTGAAACCTGTTGGGATGAGACCTGTGACTAGAGTGCCCTGTTGGAGGGGTTCTTCAGGAGGGATAGGCAGGGCAGAAGAGGTGAAGGGGCAGCACTATATGTAATAGAAGAGTTAGAATATATGAAGCTCACAGCTGGCAGTGGCACAGTTTCTGGGTAAGAATCAAGCAGAAAACAAATAATGAAGATGTCACTGCAGGACATATAGACATCCCAGCCAGGGTGATGACACCAACAAATTATTCTATGAGGAACTAAGGGACACTTCCAAATCAACTGCTCTTGTCCTTATGAGGAAATTTCACTTGCCAGAAATCAACTGGGAGCATCACACAGTTCAGGACAGAAGACTCCTAAAAAATCCAGTTGACAACTTTTTGGAATAGGTTTTAAGGCAGCCAGTTCAGAAATATGACCTCTTTGATCTGCTGCTTGTCAACAGAGTGTATCTCGTGAGTGAAGTGGAGATTGGTGGTCATCTTGGCCAAAGCAACTACCAAGTGATCAAGTATAAAATCTCTGTTGACAGAATGAAAAGTGCCAGCAACACCTCAACTCTGGACATGAGGAGAGCAGACTTCAGGCTGCTCAGGGAATTAGTAAGTGAGGTCCTCCGGGAAAATGTTTATGCAGGTGCCAGGTGCTGGGGTCTATCAGTGTTGGTCACTTTTTAAACATCACCTCTTAGGAGCACCAAAACAGGCAATTCCCAAATGTTGGAAGTCAAGTAGGTGAGGCAGAAGGCTGTCTTGGAGAACAGAAATCTTCTCCTGGAAATAAGGCAAGAAATATGAAGGTGTTTGACCAGTGGAAGCAAGGTCAAGTGACATGGAAAATATAGAGATGCTGCTCACCACTGTAGGGAGAAAATTTGTGCACCCAAAGCTCAGCTGGAATTGAAGCTGGACAGAAATGTAGGGGACAACAAAAATATTTTTTTTTCAAATATATTAATGCCAATAAACGGTATAGAAATATCATTGTCCTGTTACAGGATGAAGATGGGTACCTCACAAACAGACAGAGACAAGGCAGAGATGTTTAATGTGTTCTTTGCCTCTGTCTTCAACACAGCTGATGGACCAAGGGTGTCTCAGTGCCCTGACCTGGAGCACTGGGAGTGTAAGAATGATCAACTCCCAGGTGACACTGAAACTGGGTGGGATCTGCTGCTCCAGCTGCATCCCTACAAATCAATGGGCCCTTGTGGGATTCATCAGATAATACTTGACTATCTATCTGATGTCATTGCAAAACCACTCTCAATGATTTTTGAGCAGTCTGAGGAATCTGGGGAATTCCCAAGTGTCTGTCAGCTGATGAATGTTGTGCCAATTTTCAAGAAAGGCAAGAAAGAGAACTCTGGAAACAACAAGCCTGTCAGTCTCACTTCAGTGGCTGCTAAAGTTACAGAGAAGATTATTCTGGGAAGTATTGAAAAACACCTGAAAGACACAGCAGTCATTGGTCACAGCCAGCATGGCTTCATGAGAAGAAAGTCCTGCTTATCAAACCTGATTTCCTTTTATGACAAGGTAATCCAGCTAGGTGATTAAGGGAAGCCAGCGGATGCAACCTTTTTGGATTTCAGCAAAGCTTTCAATACTGTCTCTCAGGATCCTTCTGTACAAAATGTCCATCACACAGATGGGTGTGTTGGGTGAGCAATTGGCTGACAGGTAAAGCAAAGTGGATAAGCACAGTGGGTCAAGCAGATGGGGGAACATCAGACTGGTGAGCTGTCATTAGTGGGGTTCCACAGGGCTCCATCTTGGGCCCTGTGCTTTTCAATCTTTATCAATTACTTGGACACAGGACCAGAAGAGGTACTAAGGAAGTTAGCAGATGACACAAAACTGGGAGAAACTGTTGACTCTCTTGAAGGCAGGGAGGCCCTGCAGAGAGACCTCAACAATTTACAGGACTGGACAATCACCAATCGTATGAAGTTCAACAAAGGAAAGGTCTGGATTCTGAACCTGGGATTGGGCAACCCTGGATGTTTGCACAGACTGGAGAATGCTATGCTGGAAAGGAGTGACAAGGAAAGGGACCTGCAGTCCTGGTTGACTGAAAGTTGAATATGAGTCAGCAGTACCTTGGCAGCCAGGAGGGCCAACTGTGCCCTGGGGGGTATCAGGCAAAGCATCACCAGCTGGGCGAGGGAGAGGAATGTCCTACTCTGCTCTGCGCTGTGGAGGCCTCACCTTGAATATTGTGTGCAGTTCAGACATCATAATATAAGAAAGAGATTAAGCTCTTAGAGAGTGTCCAAAGGATGGCAACAAAGATGGTGAAGGGCCTTGAGAGGAAGCCATATGAGGAGTGGCTGAGGGCATTTGGTCTGTTCAGACTGGAGAAGAGGAGATTGAAGGGAAACCTCACTGCAGTCTACAACTTTCTAGTGAGGGGAAGAAGAGGGGCAGGCACTGATCTCTTCTCTGTGGTGACCAGTGACAGGACCTGAGAGAATGGCTTGAAGTTGTGTCAGGGGAGGTTTAGGTTGCATATTAGGGAAAGGTTCTTCACCCAGAGGGTGCTTGGGCACTGGAACAGGATCTTCAGGGAAGTAGTCACAGCACCAAGCCTGACAGAGTTCAAGAAGCTTTTGGATGATATTCTTGGGTACATATTGTGGCTCTTGGGGATGGTCTTGTGCAGGGTTGAGAGTTGGACTTGATCCTTGTGGATCCCTTCCAACTCAGCATATTCTTTGATTTTGTGATTCTATTTCAGATGTGTGGCAGATCACCCCAAGGCTGAGCAAACTAAAGGAATAACTGATATCTTGATTTCAAAAGAATGCATGAAGTCTCCCTGGTAGTAACAGGAGTGAGGAAGGTTCTAATGCACCTCACTCAGATATAAGATGTTACCTGATCTTTTGGTAGTGCGTATGTGTGCATACTATATAAAGTGCATAGAGCTTTCAGAGACAAAATTCTTCATTTCAAGATCATGAGGCTTGTTCTAGAGAAATTCAGGAAGACAGAAAAAAGTTGATGAACATCCTGGGGGACATTTTTTAGGGTTAGTGTTAGGGGTAAGGGTAATATGTGGTTGCGTTCATTAGTGGTAGTGGTTGTTAAGGGTAGTGATAATTTTGGGTAGTGTTAATTATGGGTAGTATTTTTTTGGGGTAGCTTCTCCATGGATACCCCCTTGTCGCAGGGGAGAAAATTGCATGCCCTTATGAGGTTACGAGCTGTGCTAGTGGTGGTACATGCCTCTGGTAGGGTCTCCCTTGCTAGTCCAGGTCCCAACTGAAGTGTCAGACAAAGTGTGTCCACGGGCAGGATGGGCTCGCTAGCTTCCCAGTGACCATCCTAGGAGGACAACTCTAACTCCAAACCTGGGCAGATGGAAGTTGCTTAGCCTTGTAAGCCATCTATCTAAGAGAAGGATACTTTAACGAAACCTATGTCCTGAGGACTTCTCTGCCAAAGTCCAAGCTCACTTGGCCCTGGCAGATGAGCCTTAGGAGTAAAGCGTGGGGCCAGTTCTGAGCACGCTTCGCCTCACCTGAAAAATCCATTGTGCAGGCTCTAGGGATCTCCCCACATTCGCAAAGCCCTGTAGCACCAGGTGAGGGACGAAATGGCAGGTGATAAGGTGCACTGGAAGCCACAGTCCCAACCCTGCATGCAGGCAGTTCAGGATATTGGTCGCTCGAGACTGACCTGGAGATGACAGTCTGATTCAGCAGCATCCTGAATGACCAAGCAGACTTTTTCAAGGAGAGCACTTCTTGCTCCACATGAAGAGTGGCCTAGAAAAGGTGGCCTAACCAAAGCTCATCGCCACCCTTCACCCGGTTGGCTTGCCGCGGTTGTTCTCAGACAACTGCAAGAGAAGTGCAGGGAACAGAACAAATGACTCTATGTAACTTCTGTTGACCTCTCCAAAGCTTTTGACACTGTGAGCAGAAAAGGCTTGTGGCAGATCTTGGAATGTTTAGGATGCCCACCCACGTTCCTCAAAATGATCATCCTGCTACACGAGGATGAGCGCGGCCAAGTCAGATATGACAATGCACTTTCTGAGGTCTTTCTAATAACCAGTGGTGTGAAACAAGGTTGTGTTCTCGCACCAACCCTATTTACAGTCTTCTTCAACACGATGCTCCAAAGGGCCATGGCAGACCTCGATGAAGAAAACAGCATCTGATATCGTACCAATGGAAGCATATTTAACCTAAGGCGACTGAAGGCCCACACTAAGACCATGAATCACCTTGTCTATGAGCTGCTTTTTTGCTGATGATGCCGCCCTGTTTGCTCACACAGAAGCAGATCTGCAGCACTTAACATCCTGCTTTGCAAAGGCTGCTGAGTTCTTTGGGCTGAAAGTCAGCTTGAAGAAGACAGAAGTTCTCTATCAACCTGCACTTCAGGAAGTCTTCCATCATCCCCACATCACCATAGGTGAATCAGAGCTTAAGTCAGTCCAGCAGTTCAGCTATCTGGGAAGCATCATTTCTTCAGATGGAAAAATTGACAAAGAGATAGACAACCGGTTAGCAGAGGTATACAGAGCTTTTGGAATACTCTGTAAGAGAGTCTGGCACAATAAACACCTGAAGAAAAGCACCAAGATTAGTGTCTACAGACATTGTACTGTCTACTATCCTATACAGGTCTGAATCATGAGTCATCTACTGCCACCACCTGCAACTCCTCAAGCGCTTCCATCAGTGCTGCCTCCATACAGTCCTCAACGTCCACTGATCTGATTATGTGTCTAATGTGTCTGTCCTTGAACAGGCAGAGATCACCAGCATCGAGGCCATGCTGCTGAAGACGCAGCTGCGCTGGGCAGGGCACGTCTCCAGGATTGGGGATCACCACCTCCCTAAGATTGTGCTCTTTGGGGAACTTACCAACAGCTACCGCAAGAGAGGAGGCCTGAAGAGAAGATACAAGGACTCCCTGAAACAATACCTCAGCCTTGGCCATATTGACCACCATCAATGGTCCACTCTGGCCTCCAATCAGGAGAAATGGAGACACACCATCCATAACGCTGCTGTTTCCTTTGAGAACACATGCAGAATCACACATGTCTGGAGGAAAAAAGGCAACCCAGGAAGAACTGCGCCTTGCCAGTAGTACCGATGGAGGCTTTCCACTGTGCCTTTTGCAATCAGACTTGCCTATCTCACATTGGCCTTTTTAGCCACCAGTGTGCTTGTAGCAAGCATGGGTAGGGCCTTTGCAAATCTTCATTCACGAAGCCTAGCCATGACATCAAGATTACCTGATATCTCTTCGAGTGGCCAAAGAATATCATATTTTTTATTGCTGTTACATCACATTACCTTCTCTCTTCTTTTCAAGAGTTAATGTTCACTTTTTTTTTAGTGAACATGAAAGCTGATGGACTTAATCAGTGTTAATGAATTAAATGCTGAAGCATTTTGTACGGAGTATAAACATAAGATAACTAAAACGTGCATTCAAACAAACCTTTAAATTTCAACTTAAGCCTTCTGATATTTCTGTTATTTTAAGGGCTGACAATTTTCACTGTGTTTGTAGCCAACAGTTGCATATCTGGAGTATATCATTCCTTCTCCTCTTTAAACAAGTCAATATCTACACATTTTTCATTACTATTCATGGTTTTTTATGCCACTAATCTTTCTGCACTTCTTTCAACTAATCCATTATAGTTAAACATTAAGGAGTTGAGCAGACCAGTGCCACTGTCAACACTAATCTTCCATGGAAACTCAGAAACTAGTCAAAGGAGTAGATTTTAGGAATCCTAAGCTCACTTAGGAAGGTTTCAGAAATCAACTAATAATACCAAACACTCGTCAGAATTTATTGCCTGAGTCAGAAGATGAGACATTGTGTCTCATTGTGTCTCTATTACAAGATATTTGCAAGTTCCATGGTTTTCTTCTTGAAATAGTGACTTTGAATAGTTTGTTCTTGAAGGTCATGATAGACAACTTTTTTTTCTGCATTGTCATACAGCTCATTCTGTTAAATATATAAAATATTGTCTTAGTCTCTGTTAAAGATAATACGAAAAAAATTCCAGAATTTTACAGTTAAAGAACAGGAATTAAAATAAGAACATATGAACAAAGCACAAATAAACCAAGACTGGTTTTTCAATATCTACTTTTTCTTCAGTCAGTGTCCTTGTAGGAATTCCTTCAGGCATTTTTCTTGCCTAAAATTGCTTGAGTAAGTTGGTGTTATTTTAAATCTGTAAGATATATGCTGATTTTTAACACTTTTGCTGCTTAACACTAAGTGGTTTTGATTTTTAAAAATGAAATTTGGCAAGTGAGTCATACATATGTCCTGACTGCTTGCAATTTGAGTTTGAAAGAAGGATGTTATGCCTTCAGAGAAAGTAAAAAAGTTTCTGAGCATGTTTTGAGGATTCTTTACAGAAGGATCTGTGAGTATTAACTCAGCTTTTTTGTTAGGAAAAATGCTGGTTAGTGTCCCTCTGCACACTATCCGATCATTCCAACAAGGTAATGAAGACCTTCTAACACCATATAAGTATTTATTCTTCCACCAATGTCAGTGCTGGCATTCATGGTGTTGAGTTAAACTTAGAGATAGGTACTGATGTAGATTTAAAACCAGAGAATTCTTCTGAGATACTATGCAGCTGAGGGCATACTGTTTGATTTTCTGGCATGTATATCATTAAATGTTAGAACAGTGCAGTCTTAATTCTGCTTATATTCAAAATATGTATTGCATAATTAAATAGTTTTGCATCCCCATTTTTCTGGCAACTTGATTCTAATATTCATTTTATATTAAAGACTACACATAGTTCTAAGACAAGTCTTTTGGAAAGAAAATATTTTGCACTCGTGGAGCAGAGAACATTTTGTATAATGGGCAATATTGAAGGTAAACTCGACAACCACAAGAAGACAGGTCATTCTCATGACTAACTATACAGTGGTCCCTGTTGAGAACTTGATTCTATTCCTTTTTCTGCACGGGTCATGAGTAACATTGAAAAAGCCAGTGGAACTAAACTTTTCACATTAATCCCCCATGAGAAGGCTCACCTTAGGCTAGTCTAATTTACAGTTAAGAATTGTAACAGAAGTCTAGAAGATCTCAATTATGAAGAATGATTTGACTATGAATTGCTGTGAAAAAATCAGGTCTGCAACTTGAAAAACTGAATGGTGAGATTAACCATATTAACTGTGTAGGTTCATTAAAATTCAAATGGAATATCTTCAAGAAGGCAATCCAATCTTAATAAGATTCCTCTGATAATTAGTGAGAGTCCAGCAGAATCCTTCTTGCTTAGTAACAATAGATTTGTCTTTGGTAGGCCATATCTTAGAATCACTGGAAACCTGTCTTCAATGTTCATATCTTCTCAATAGTATGTGTTCTAAGCAGTTGTAGGAACACTGCTTTCTTGGTGTAACTGAGGAGGTATGTATATACTTTTCCACAGAGTATTCAACTATCAATGGTATTGATTTAGCAGAGGAACAAAATTGAAGTGAGGCGTGTTTAGGGAGAAATCAGATGTCAAAACCCTTCACCAAACAAAATTGCTATGACTGTTTGTCTTTAAATTCCAGTGGAAACTATTAATTTCACTTTCTCAGTATCTCTATAAAGTTACTCATAATGTCTCTTGAAGGATCTGTCATGCATATAAAGTCATCAATATTCTTAAAGCATTCAAATAGCATAGATATGATGATAAGCACCAGAGATAAGTCATGTGAGAACATGAGTTCATGAGAGCTGTTCAGAACTGAGCTAGAATAATATGAAACAGTAATATAGTTCCATCATATATTATGTCCCTCTTTTCTCTGACTTCATATTAATTTTTAACATGTTCTTAAATGTTTTTGATGATAGATATAATTAACTGTTGCAAATTCCAGACAACACAAAGAAATGTTTCAGTAGTATTCTTTTCTTTTGGTATTACAATATTTACCTTCACTTTAGTTGATGAACACCATGACTGAGAAAAAAAAAATTCTATTTTCCTTCTCTAGAAGAAGATAGATTCTAAAAGATGTAACTCAAAACATAGATGTTCACCGCAAAGACTCCAAAAGTTAGAAATGACACAAGGAAATGCTTAATTTTCATGTTCTATGGAATAAACAGTCTTGCTGAAATAAAAGATTCTAACGCTACTGAGAACAAATTTTATAAACTACTCCTTTTCATGTGAAATGGCAATATCTAAAAGTTTCATATCTATCTAAGAAGTTAACACATTCTTGGGGAGGGGGGAAAACCCAAACACTCAAAATAGTATCACTTGCTCTATAAACATTGTTTTAAAAGATAGATGCATTGCCTCTATGCAGTGCTACAAATAATTATTAACTGAGTAAATGCAAAGCATTTTTAGCACTTGTTTTTTCTGCATCTCTTTTATACAATCAAGCACAATAAGAATATCAGCCTTCTGACTTGCTACATATTTTTTTTTTCTTTTTTACAGAAGATAAATCAATCATCAAAAAGTAAACCCTCGCAAAAGGAAAACTCCTTGTTTTCCTTCTGTAGGGACTGCTTCATAATTACAGAGATTGAATAACATCTTGTCAAGACAGGACAGTGTGACATGAATATTTTTAGAATGCATATCAGTTACGCAAAGTTGTTCCCATGTTGCTTTCAAATGGCCACTTGTACCACTTTTCATGTCACTTAAAAGGATGTGAAAAGCAACAATCTGAACATACTTTGTAGATGAATCTACCTTTATATGCTGTGATTTAGCTGTTGTAATTCCTCCATGGAAATAGGATAACTGTAAACAAAACAATGTGCATGCTTTTGTTTCCTCCAAGCAGACAATTTCTTATTAATTGCCACTCAGGATTCTATTTTGCATAATTTATACTCTGAACAGTCCAGGAGTGGAAGAAAAAATTAATAAAGAAGGGGCTTCTGTTTTCATGCTGGCACTGCCAGAACAGACTCCAGGCACAAAATAAAATAACAATAGAGTGCGGTTTGCCTCTTTCCTCAGAGGTGCCTAGGGGAGAATGTAATACTGTGCTCATGCTTCCTTTAAGCGAGCAGCTTAACTTGTGTTTTACCGTCTGAATTCATGAACGAACACTTCCAAATTCCAAGAAAAGACAGATGATTTTTAATGTTCTTTTTGTAGTTCATGTAATTAGGACTCATAGAATCTTAGCAGTCAATACATAATGAAGAAACCTATTGTTATAGGGGGCAGGAAAAAAAAAAAGACAACACAACAACAAAACCAAATAATTGACTCATGTATTCTGCTTAATAATTTCAGTTTCAATTATTTATATGCTGCTCTGCTGTGCTTCTTATCATAGTAACTTAAAGTCTTGTATTAATTGATATTCTCCAAGACTTCTGAGAGGAATCAAAAAATATATTATATGAAAATATAGTATTTCAAATTAAACTGTACTGGGGTGTTTGCTTATTTGTTTGTTGTGGGTTTTACACAAAGTAGCATTAAAAAATAGATGGACCTTTTGCAGGCAGCACAAGAACCATATATATATATAAGGTTCCTAGAGAAGAGGGACTTTTTACTTACTGCATAGCTGGAGAAGAAAAAGGCAAGAGAACTCATGAGATGCATGACTTCAGAGAAAATCCCTGAACTAAGCTATTGGCAACACAAATCCGTCAGCCTTGGTGTCATTTTGGGAAAATATTATGCAATGGCAAATTTTATACTGCTGAAGGAGTTTTGACTTTTAGAAGTTATCCATGCATTTTGCAATGAGGCCTTCTCACCTACAAATATCCAGCAGTTTAGAAGCATTGGCACTTGGCACATTTGTATAGTGGAAGCATTCTATCATCCATTCAGCATAATTCAGGTGCATTCAGAATTGTACAAACGCAAACGTTGCTGATTTTTGAATATAAAATATCTAGATGCTTTTAACAACATGACTCAAGAAGGTCCATAAACCTTGATATATATTTATCAAATAAAAATAGAAATATAGCTGAAAAAGCAAAGCTTGGGCACATTACTTCTCTCTCGCTCTCGTGTTTTATTCATTTAGAGCACAGTTGCATATCAATTGTAGAATCAGCTGCAATTTGTGAACAAGATCTTAGAGCTAAAGACAGATTACAGTGCTGTGCTGAAGTAAAGTGTTTGGCGTCTTACATTTAGAAAAGCCAGATACGAGACCCACTTCTCATCTGGATCATGTGAATTATTAAGGTTTTTCACTTGTCAAGTGATCCAACACATTCCTCCATGACTGCAGAATACAACATTCTAGAAGCAGTACCCATCCCTCACACGAACTCATACAGGACGGCTGCATGCTTCAAGGAAAAAAAGATACTTCCCTGCTGTGGAAATAAAAGGGCTTTTTTCCATCTCCCTGTTTTGTTTCCAAACTGAACAGAAGCAAATGTTAAACTGACCATTTTAATTCAGATAAGCACTGTTCAGTAGCCTCTTCACTCAAGTAAGTCAGAAAACTGAAATTTTTTATTGCACCATATGTTGAAAGACCCATACAAATTCTTAGAAAATAGTAAGTGCTTGTCTTCCCTTAGTTGGCATTTTAAAAACATCTCTTAAGCAAATTTTTAAAACCTCCCTCTGGCAAAAAACTACCCTGTGGCTTGTGTTGCCCTCAATGTCAGAAAACCTTATATTGTTTTAAGACAACAAAAGTGCAACTTGAGCAAAACCATCTTAAATTTCATCAATTTTTTGCTTTCTTATACAAGAAATTTTAAAGAAAAAAATGCTGAACAGCCATCTGGTGCCCTGTCCATAAGGATATGCAAATTTAATTGGAAAAAATGCCTGGTTTTGTGCTACATGTAGTTGTCAATATCCCGTGTTATTAACACATCAGAAGGATTAAAAAAAAAAAAAAAAAGCCTTGTCCAATTTTTCCCCAATATTTATTTCTGTTGCTTCTTACTATATTTTCTACATGCGCTTTCATGTGAAGTATCAGTAACAGGTTTTGCCACTTGTTGTTTTTTTTTTTGTTTTGTTTTGTTTTAAAAAAATTGATCTGTCTTAGTTTGCAAATTCATTGTGATGCCTAAGGGATTCTTTGATTTTTGATTTTTCAATTTTATAGATGTTAGAAATTATTGTAGATCTAATGTACT
>JAWWMP010000001.1:74717058-74734257 GCA_035047865.1 Dendrocincla tyrannina
TCTCTGAAGGCCGTGGTGTTTTTCAGAGCCACCTGTAAGATAGCTTGAAGTCAAAACAATAGAAGAGCCCAGAAACCGTTGGAGAGGGTCCAGAGGGGCATGGCCCAGGACCTTGATGGGTGGACCACTGTGAAAATTGGAAATAATGATTGGTTATGGGTATCTCATACGTTAATTGTGTAAAAGGGTATAAAAATGGTAACCCTACTGAGGTCTGGGTCTTCGTTCTTCATTGACCCGCGCGCGTTTGGTGGGGCCCAGCGGAGACACGGCGTCTCCGATCTCCCGAATAAAGGTATTGTCTATCTTTCTCCAATTGATGTTTGTCTGAGTGCCTATTTTCCAGGATTTTAGGCATCAGTGTCAATTAATGGATAGTTAGAAGGCTGAAAGAAAATTCTGACTAATGGAACTAAGGAGCACATTAGACAAGGTGAATGAAATGTGACTTTTTTCTTTCCTTCTCCCTTTTAATAGCAATCCTGAAATAGAGAACATGATCATATAATTAAGGACTGTATTATGAAGCACACACACAAGACCCCCAAAGTAACATATCATCTGACCTTAATGCTAAGTAAGTATTTCCTACTTGCATGTGCTTAACTATTTAATAGTCTCAGAGAATCTGAATTAATGAACTAACATGAGAAATTTTTGTAGATTATAACAAAATTATTTTGGTCCTCTCTTATTGAATTCAATTTACAACTAAGTTCCAAAGGCCAGATAGCAAAATAAAGATACCAAACTGCTTACCTAGGATATGGAAACTCAGGTAATACATACACACAATAATTTGTTGATAATGTAAAAAAATCATTTGGAATCTAACCCTACTATCATTATGAATCCAGTTGTCATGATACTAACACAAAGCCTCTCAAGTATTCTATCAGTGCTACTTCCCAATTATAATAGTTTAAGCTGAATGCACAAGTTTTCTAGTATCTTTCCTTTTTACTTCTTTGCTAACCCTTATTGTGCTGCTCTGGGTCCTTAAGAAGTTGGGTTGAAAGGATTGCAGCAAATTTTCAACACGACAAATTCTTTGTCAGGAGAAGTACAAGGCTGATGGTTCAGGTTTCTTTCTCGTTCTCCTTGAATTCACTAAGGACTACTCTAAAACACTTTTAAATACACAGTGTGCCTTGCTCTTTCTTCATACATGATCTTTTTTTCTCTTTGTTATCATCATGACCCTTTCACCCGGCACTGTAAGTGGCTTTCCTTTGATGGTCAATAACTGCATGTAGTCCTGGGCTTTCTGGCTTCATCTTGTGCCTGCATTTTAAAGACTACTCTCATGTATTGTATTCCATGGTCATAGATCATTCTGCACTGAATTGTTACTTGTTAGTTCTATTAGTTAAAATTATGGTAATAGTGGTTTAACACCAAAATTGCAACTACTAAAACAAGTAATATAACAATCAACTGTCTGTGAGACTCTTCCTGTTAACTAAGCTAAAACAAAAGTTCCTGGCAGATCAAGACATCCATACAAAGCAAACCTCACATTAACCATGCAGATCTAATTCAAAGACCATGGTCTGTTATTGGAAGTGGAAGTACTGTAATTACAGGTCTACCGTTTATAGTCTTCTTTGGTGACACATTTCCATGTACAGATTAAAACTCCTTTTCCAGGAAGGATCATCTTAGAAATTGTACTTTTAGGTAATGAAGAAAAAATTATTGCAACAGCAAAAGTACATTGATTTAGCAATTTTCTCTTGTAAAATCTTTACAGAAAATGAAAAAAAAAAATCCCAATAAATGGAGACTTAACTGTTCAACTATTCCAGAAAATTCATGGATTATCCCAGGCAATCTTGCAATGATTTGTCCTATTCCAATTAGTCAAAACTCTTAATAAAATTGTATTCCATGAACTGACTTGGAGAAGGAATGGTGATAAGAATTAAAGCCATGTTTGCAAGGTTTATGAAGTTTGTTGGAGACTTAGACCTTAATGTGACTTTGAATAATTCAACAAAATCCATGACATTTGAGGTCATTGAGAAAAAGCATTTTTCTGAATTCTGGTGCAGATTGCTTTATTTCTACACAGTATAAAACTGTTATCACAATGTATGCAATTGCATTTGCAAGAGGGTTTATTATGTGAGTATCTGCTTTGACAAATATTTTCAACAGCTATGACAACTACAACAAATAAATGCACAATGCAAACAAATGTCTGAGGGTGTGTTACTAGGTCATCATTAGAAAATTTTTGCAGCAATATCATTTAGTTGAAAAAAATGGTTTAATTGTGTAACTTGTCTCAAATTCCTTGATGGTCTAATGGTCTCTGAAAGTTCCCCATGCTTTACATTAAAAAAAAAAAAATCTGAACAATTAAAAAAAAAACCTAGAAAAACAAACCAATCAAACAAATAAAAACACAAAACAGAAAAGGAAAGGGGAAAAAAACACACTAGCAGAAAAGCATACTTTAAGGATGTTTTATTGCTTGGAAAAGTATATTAATTTTACTTTTTATTAATTTTTGCATTTTCTGGGGTGGGTTCCATTGTACAGTTCTTCCAGGAAAGCATACAAAATTACTTTACTTCAGGATTTATTCTGGTACCTCAATTCAGCAATCTTTTGCTGCTTTAACACCATGCTTAGGTGTTTGATAGGAAGTTGACAGGTGTGACTCAAAATTACGTAGAAACTGTATTTGTTACAGACCTGTCAAGATACCAAAGGATTTCTCATATGGTATGCGTTACATGGGTTTGGACAGCTGAATCATTTTCTGTATTCAGCATTGACTAACAACTGATATATAGCACATTCATTGACCTTTGAATATTTCAAGACACCCAGTATGTCTGTCTTAGACTAGTTCATAGTGCACACAGATGGCTTATGCCAGAAATCCATCAAAAAAGAAAGGAAACATTAACAAATTCTAACAAACACCTCTCAAATATTATCTGATCCTCTAAGTACTTGTAAACCAAGTTGCTTTGCTCACATGAAAACCCATACAAATAGACTTCAAAACTTAGATGTCTTAATGTGGAGTTTACTCATACCTTATAGGTGTATATTTTTTTTTTTTCTATTCAGAATTGCTGAGGAATTTTTCCTTTAAGATACTTGTGAGTTGAGGAAATCTTATCTCTTTTTTAGAAATACAGTGTAACGTACCATAATTTGTACATTCTTAGTTAACATATTACCTTCCAAGAAACTGTTCTAGAGTTTGGTGAGCCAATCTTCAAACATATTACATAAAAGCTGTTTATTCTAAAATACCTCTAAGATAAACATTTAAATTCTAGTGAAATTAAGGAATCTGGTGGCCATGCACAGATAAAAACCTCTTTGGAGCAGAAATTGTCTTCATTTCTGGGGTATTTTTTACTATATTTACTATGTTTAGCACATGTAACTTCGTAGCACATGCAGTTTCATGGCTGGGGGCCTTTGTGTGTTAACACAGTACAAATGATAAAAATGCCTATGCCACAGAGCAGCAGAGGGGGAGAGGTGTTCTCTCTCTTTTTTTTTTTTTTTTCCTATAATCTTAAACACTTTTCCAGTAACCTGTTAATAAAGGGAGGTAATTTGCAGCTAAGCCATAAAAAGATTCCTTAACTTCAAAGTGAATTGAAGTCTTTAATCATAGAGGCACATTGAAGAGTGCAAAAGGGAAAGTGTAGCAATCAAAGTGCAAACAAGAGATCAAGAGAAAAATAATAATACAGAAAGATTAATTAATAATGTTAACAATAAGAATTTACTCAACACTTCTCTTAAGATCATCATGGAATATCTCATTTTTTTGCCTTATTAATTTACCTTCTTTTAGATATCATTTTTCCTTCAACCTATTTTTATATCTAAATAAATACTTTTAAGTCTTGTGCAGGCATGAGAATTTTACATAATTTCTGTCACTCAACCTACAGCATAGACATTATCATTCCAATATGAATATACTTATCAATAAAGTGTCATTTTTATGTATACAAATCAACAACTCCAGTGTATTCACTCAGTAATACTCCATTAAAGATTATTTAAGGTTCTTTTAGAGGTCTAAACTGTATTTTTGAAAGCACAAGGTGGGTAATCTCTCAATTCATTTTCTTCAATGAACCCTGCCAGGACTCCCAAAGCTAATACTAATCTTCTTCTCTTTGCAAATATTTTTTTGGGGGGTAATATGAACTTTCTATTGCTAATATGAGTTTAAGCACAACCAAAAAACTGACACACTAAGTAAGGAAAAGCTTTTATGCTTAGTATATATGCTCAAGCCTAACTAATGTTATTAAGTCCACAGATTTCTTTAAGACATTACCAAAGTGAACCAACTGCAGGATTATGTTGGGTGTGAAAAATACTTCTGTCAATTTATTGATCAGTATGATGTGGAGCTAAAGGGGGGGTGGAGAGGAGAAAAAGAGAATTACAGTCTTTTATAATTGGTCTGTATGCGGAAATTCACCAGTATCACAGCTTCATTTATCCTGGAAGAGGAAATAGTTGGTTGAGCTTGAGTACTTGGGTACTTGGAGATGATATGAACTCAACGGAAGAAGGCCTTCAGCAACCTTTTCTAACTAGACCCGCTCTGAGTGGGAAGGTGGAATAATCAATATTCTAGACCTCCTGAGGTTTGTTCAAAACAATGATTTTATGATAAACAAAGTTTTCTGCTGCAATATAGAATCATTAAGGTTGGGAAAGACTTCCGAGGTTACAAAGTTCAACCCAAATATGAGAACTTCCGAGTTATCCAAGGCATCCATACGCAGACAGTACACATGGTAAATGACTTCCTGGAGTCATAAACCATTCTGCAGTGCCAGAACAAAACAAGCTTTAAAAAAGGGTGTAGAAATTCAGTGTTTTCTGATCTTTAGGTTTCAGTAAAAAACTTTTGAGGCTAGTAATCTCTATGAGGCAAACAATAAAAGACTAAGAATTAAAATTTATTATTGACCAGATAAAAATTATGTCACGGGTGATAACTTTTGCATATCTTTTCCAAATGTTGTGCTTTCTGCTTTAGGTGACAGCATGGATCCCTTAAAGCACAGATGACAAATTTATTCTTTTTAGCATCCCACAGAGAAAAACAGTAATAATTTTTTAAGACCTCAAAGTAATCGTTAGAAAGATGTGGAACATCTTGCTAATGTGTTCTAGATATGCTGATAAACTGTCATGCAACCATATTACATTTCTAAACTATATAAGATATTCTCAGCGGGTTGTGTATTTCAGTATTACTATCCAACAAATTAGTCTATCTTCGTTAAAAGCAGCAGAAAGTAAAATGTCAAACCCATGAACAAGCCTTTGCTTTGGAGGAAAGACAAATGCTAAATGACCCAGAACTGCACTTAAGAGAAGCCAGAAGAACAAGGACAATAAAAAGAAAAACAGATTTTTTAAGGATGAATAAAGAACCTACTGTTCCACTTGTGGGTTTTTTTGTTTTGTTATTTTTTTGGGGGGTGTTTTTTTTTTTTTTTGTTAGTTTGTTTTGTTTGGGTTTTTTTTGTTAAGGGATATGATTATCATGCAATAATCTGCTTAGCAGCTCATTAAAGAACAGTTCCCAGGTTTTACTTCCTTTCTTCATTCTAAAAATCCTCAGTATGTCTGAAAGGTTTAAATGCTATCAAATCACCTCTCTCAAGAACAAGAGGTAACCCTTTCTCGCAGTCACACTTTCTGTGTGAAATCCTAATGTTATCACTCATCTCAGAGAAATACAGTGACTCTTGGGAACTACTAAGCTGTGACAATAAAACACAGCTAAAGGAGATATTAGGCAGAATAGTTTACTGTCTGGTAGCAAATAAAAAATCGTTTCATAATCTGAACAGAAATAAATGCCAATGGACTGAGGTTATATAATTACATCATATACACTTGCTTGGAGACCAACTCACCTTGTACCTGGTATGTTCCTTTTTCTTGTAGGTACCTATTTACCAGAAGGATAATCAATACTTGGAAAGACTTCAGAAGAGGGTGTCTGAAGAACTGACACATGAGCATAAATTAAGTATATAACACTTGTCCAGAAGACTAAAAAGAAAAATTACAGTATTGGTACTGAAGAGTGAGAAAGTACCTTAATCAGGTGTAAAGAAAATAAACCCAAATAAATAGATAAAATTTAAAAAGAAATTAATAGATAAATTTTAAAAGAAGTTGTTATAGAAATGGTTTTCCCATAGTGAGATATAAAATGGCTTTGCAAGGGAAGTAGTGAAAATTTCAGTGCCTTGCACACTTTAAATGACAAAAGAAAAAAAAAATATTGCTAAGCATCCTACTTTTGCGGGGATTTACATTAAATAAATAAATAAATAAGCATTTATCTGTAAGGACTCTTTTTCAAGTTGTAGTCTCATTTTAACTCCCATTTAAAATAGCCTTAGCACTAGCTTCAGCTGTACACCTATTTTTCAAACATTTTATTATACTAAATGAGTATTTCATGGCTCTGCTTATCACTTACAGCAGATGGGGAAGATTTTTTTCTTTGCTCCTCATATACAATGTTTCAGATTTTTTTTTTTTTTTTTACTTTCCTATCAAACATTACATACTGGTCACAGAAAAAGATAGTGTGCATAGTAGAATGTTTAAGTTTTTTCACTGCTATTAAAATCTTGAATTCTCCTTATTGATATCTTGCTCAAGTACTCAGTGTTTAGGTGATCACCAGATTTTGGCTCAGGAGAAATTCTCAATGCAAAAATTTTTGAGAAACTGTTAAGAATTATTATCCTTTCACCTTTGACATAAAGATCATCAAATTTCATACTGCTGAAAGTAGAATACTTGCAGCAATTTCAATGTTTCTTGCACGCTTTTCACAGAACTTCACAGCTGTGACTGTTAGTCTTTCTGCAAGTATATATATAGATTTCTTCAGCTTCAGGAACTGAAAAGTGCTTTGTGAGCTGTGGTAGATTTTACAGTGGATACTTACAGACACTTCAGAGAAAATTTTGAGTGCTTGGGTGTATGCGGTTGCAACAGACAGAATTCAATGATAAATTGACACCTTAGTCTGTATATTTCAAAATGCTTCCTAGAAAAATCATTATTTTTCTTTTTCAGTGTAACGGTTCTACAAGTTTCTTTTCTCTTCTTCCTATGCCAGATTCTTTTTTTTAAGATTCATTCCAATCCAACTTCCATTATTTACTTATTCTTATCAATTCTTTGATTTCATTTATTTGTTGCCAATTAAAAAAACAAATGCATATAAGTCTGTCATTACCTCATTGTTTCTTTTCTCACATGGGTATTTGAGAATCTCTATAAACATTCTTCCTTTTCCATCTTCTTTGATAATTTTCAATCTGGTTTTAAATCTACCTGTGTGGTTTTCTTTCCTTCTTTTTACTATTTTATTTTCATTAGACATGATTTTATTCCTGGAACAATTCCAAAATATACATATGATGCTAGTTTTTTCCCCTGTTTCTGCTTCAGTTTATTAAGCTATCTCTGTGTGCATTCCAGAATCCCTTTGCCAACACACACATGTGCACCTATAGGCACACATATGCATATATCCACACTGACATATCACAGATTCCACAGGAGTTGTCTTTGGACTCATGGTCCATGCAACAGGTGGATGCTATTGGCCCTCCTGGCTGCCAAGGCACTGCTGACTCATATTCCATTTACTGTCAACCAGGACCCCCAGGTCTATTTCTGTGGCACTACTGTCCAGCATACATACGGACTGATACTAAATGTACAACTTCGGGAGCTCTTAGAAAAATAACAACAGCAGAAGATTTCCACAGAGTATGGAAATCTGTAAAAATAATCATTGCTGAAGATATTCAGGAACTGGAGGAAAACCCAGACACAGTAGTTGTAAATCTGTAACGCAGTGTGACAAGATTTAATACTGTAACAGAAGGTATACAGAAAGTAGTTCATTATCTAAATATGATATAAAGCTGTGTTTATTTCCTCCTGTTTAATATGGCTTTTGAAAAAAAATGATTTATACTCTATCTTTAATAAGATTAATCTAACCTCCTCTCAAATTCTATTATTAACTCTTTTGGGGTAATCTTTCGTTGGAATGAAGAAATAGTTGTTCAATAATTCTTCAAGCTTACTAAGTCAAAAAATATGCAAACATTGACATAAAAGACAGTGACACGATACAACAAAAAAAAAAAAAAAAAAAAGGATTTTGGTGATCGGTTATGCACTGAGAAGCTCCAGAATAGTTCCTTCTCACAAGAATTCTTTCATTATATTTCTGAAGCAATATGTAAATTCAGAAGCTATGTCTTTTGCACATTTTATGTTGATGCATAAATGTATAAAAACTCTACAAATAAAAGTTCTCTTTCTGATGTAATCTCCAATCTCATCTGAAATACTTTGAGATGACATAGAAGCACTAGTTTGAATCCATGGAAATAGCAAACAGCTTCCAGCAAGTGCAAAGCAGTAAGCTGATTATTATAATCATGTCTTAGGGTTTCAGGAGAAGCTATGCAGTCTATGTATTCTGATATGATGTCTTTTGAAACACTAGCTGTTTAAACTGGCCCATCAAAATAACATGTGAACAACTATGACTGTCCATCACATCATATTATTAACTATTGTGTTCTATTAGTGTTGTTCAATCACATCAAATTATTGTTGCATTATACCATGATGATATTAAAGCTTTTAGCATACTGCTAAGAAATAAAAACTTTTCATTAATGAGATACAGCAAAGAAATATTACTTTGACTACTTTTTACATGTAAACAGGACTTCAACTCTTCTGGAGTTAGAATATTTTTTAGGAAATGACAAGAAGTAAATAAATATCTCCTGTAGCCTCATAGAAAGTGGAAGATTTATTGAGGGACACTGCAGCAGAACCAGGTCCCTCCATCTAGAAAGAATGGGACAGTGGCAGCAAATGATGTTATTTCTGGAGAAATCAATGAGATGTATTTTGAGAAAACTCCATTGCAAAGATAAATGCTAAAACTAGGGAAAAAAGACAAAACAAAACAAAAACCAACAGAAAAACAACACAGCAGATACAACAGTCAAGGAATAATGTTTCCATGGACATATACAGATATTGAAAGAAAAGCAATCCCCCTCAAAAAAAAAAAAAAAATCCTCAAAACAACAACAACCAAACAAAAACTGAAAAACCACACAACAGTGTTAAGGAAAATTATAGGAAATTTGAACAGAGGTATTTATTATTCTAAGAAAAAGAATTTAATTTATAATATTAAATTATAAGAATTTAAGAAAATAAATTATTTTTTCATAATTAAATTATCATTGCATATTAATTCTTTTCTTTTTAAAAATAATTGGAGGTAAAACTATAGAAACTTAAGAAGAAAATCCTATACATATTTGATCTTCTTATGAATATAATAGAGAATTATATTTACTAGCATGATTTTGTCAGGGATGATTTATAAAGCCTATAGGAAAACAATAGTACTCTCTATTAAATTTGGCAATTTTCCTAGAGTATTTTTTTTCAGAACTGTCATCAAGTCTAATAAATCCTCTAGCATCTATGAAAGTCTGAAAAATTTTTCATTAAAGCTTTGTATGTAGATACGTTAAAGAGTTTTCAACATCACTGAAATATTTTGTGTTTTGAAAATGTTGAGTCACGGATTAGGCTCAGAAGCAGAACTCACAGAAAATTCATAGATAATGTAGATATTATAGATATTTTAAAAGTTACACTTGATCAAGATTCAATGGAAAAATGTCCCAGACCTGATTTTCTATCCTTTTGCCATTCTGTCTCCTACAAGTACAACTTGCAGACAGATGTCAGAAATGAAGTTCAGTTCTCATACAGGTAATTCCTTCACTACTTTGCTGCTCACAAATGTGAAGAATTTTTTTTTCCAAAACACTATATCTTTTACAGAAACAGAAAAGAAACACAGTTTTCCATATTTTCTCTTACTTGTACCTTTCTCCAAGAAGCTCATGTTATTTTTTGCAAGGGTTATGATGATCCTTTAGTTCTCATTTAAAAAAAAAAAAAAAAAGCAACAAGAAGTCCCACTGGGAGGAAATGAGCAAGCAGCTGTGCAGTGCTTGGTTATATCTTGACACGTGGCACTGTCAATCTGTTAAATAACCTTTGCTTTCTGACTTTGAAAGCAGAATGCTGAAAATAATAGCTAATATGATTTTTAAAATAAAGTTAGAGATCTTGTCAAGCCTATGTCAACAGACCAAAACAGTAAATATTTAATGAAACTGGTAAGAAATTCAATGTTCTATTGTGAGCATTAACTTAAAGACTGAAAACAGTCTAATAAACAGATTAAATGAAAGGTTGGAGGTACTTGTTGCACTCCTGTAGGAAGTAGCATGGAATTGGCTTCACTCAAGAAAAGTGACAATCTTAAGGAGATTGTGTTTCTGAAGAATGAATTTGATGTAGAATTCCAAAGTATATCTACAAGAGCAGGTGACTGAAATAGAAAAGTCTCACCCTCATCAGTATTGCTAAGTTTCCCGAGGCTATCTGAAATACCCACACACATCTGGTGCAGGACAGAGGAACTAAAGAAAACAGGGCATGAGACAGAATGTGAGGCAGAACCCAAAGGAGAGCCAAGTCTGGTGAAATAGCAGCTGAGGGACTCTCAGTATATATTGGCCTGTTAAACTAATTACATTAGATACAACTTCTGGTGATAAGATAATTAGCTGAAAATTATAGATGGTTTGCACTGTGAGAGAATGGTCTATGCTAAGTTGGTATCAGCTTTGAGCTTTGAAGTACTGGTCACAAAGCAGAGCAAGGCCATGGGCAGAATTGAAATAAATTTAGTCTCTAAAACAGAATTTGTTCAATCTTGATAAGACTGAAACTATTTGCCAAGGAAATAATTCTCGAAGCACATGTGTGTGAAGTTAAATCCATTCATCAGAGAAGTTATGGCCGAGAGAGTCACTGGTATATGGTAATGACTTTCCTGTTTTGCAGAAAAGATGCAAATTTGGCCACAATTTTCACATTTCCAATACTATCTATGTATCATTTATCAGAAAATAACTAAATAGAGTTTGCTTATGCTGAACATTTTCCAGTGTGTTTTTTTGATGGCTGTTTAGTTTTGTTTTGTCTTTTAGCTGCAATTGCATACCACTTACTTAGAGCACTTTAAAAGACTAGGCACTTTAAAAAAATCTCCCAGTCTTTGATCAATATATGGATTCCCAGTGGTAGAATGCATATTATTACAAGTGTGAGCACGTCAAGCTAAAGTGGAACGGTTAATCATGCTATTTGCTCATTTACCTCATTTCTACAAAAATACTTATAACATCAATATCACTCATAACTCCGTGAACATTTCTGGCAGAAGTGCAGGTGGTCCCAATTTTCCATTTGAAATGTATGAACTTATGCCAGACTCCCCTCCATCTTTTTTTTTTCTTCCCTTAATATTTATCGAGAAGAAAGGTGATAAATTGGCAATGCTATTCTTTGCCTTATTGTCATCCTGCTTCCTCCCCTGTTGTTTTCAGCAGGTGTTCAGCAACCTTTAATTCTCTAAACATGTAGTCTTATAAATGTAAACTGTTGCTGAATGAATATGGATTTACTCAAATAAACCTACAGAATTTTTACATAAAGTTCCACTAGAAAAAGTTGCAGTAATGAAATACTAGGAAAAATAAATAGGAACAGAAGGACAGTTTATGTATTTTTATGTTTCTTTGACAATTTCAGTACGTACACTTTTAACTATCTATGTGTTCTCTTAAATACTTAATATTTTTACAGAGACAGCCCTTATAAATGGCCTTGTTATTATATAATGAAGATTGATTTCTTAAGTGAAATTTACTGTGGGATTTCTGTTGGGTTTTGTCGTCACTGTCTCTAGTACAGCATGTACTAGAAGAAATGAAGGACAAGAAATGAAGGAACAGGGATATGAACAAAAGAATCATAAATGAATACTGGCATTGTGCAGCACTGATGTGGAAAACGGAGAAAAAGTCTTAGCTTTCACCTCTTACTTCTGTTAGTGCTGCCTGATATGCTATAAAGTTTAACATCTTACATGAAATCTCATTTTGATTAATGTCATGAAGGTTATGTTCAGTATTCCATGGCAGAAGGCCATGAGGTAGGAAGTACTCAGTTTTGGTTTGGTTGAATAAAGGGCTATGGTTTATCAGAATTTATTTTATTTCTCATTAGAAAAGTCCTGAGAATAAAATATTTATTCTTTTTACTTTAATAAAAATAATAAAAGGCTAGTATTTCTAGTCTGGTCTGCAATAACAGCCTTTCTCACAGTATTTTATCATTTTTGGATCTTGGTGGTAGATAAAATCCTTGACAGGAAATTAAAAGCAAAGGCAAAGAGTTAAGAATCTCCAGACTTTCCATTGATTCAGAATTAATTTAAACCTTGGTTCAATCTCAATTTACTCTGTTTTCTTCTATTATATCCAGTATTTAAAAGAAACTTTGGTGCATACTTTCAGTTTTTAAACATGATACACTGACTTAGGAAAACATTATTTTCTTTCATCTCTAGTTGTCTCAGAGGCAATCATTTAGGTTCTGTCTTCAGTCAACGGAAAAATCTAGAAACCACACAGATAGTGATCTTATTCTGTGCTCTGAGTCTCTCTCTAACCTAATTCATAATTGATCTAAATTAGATGAGCTGAATCTTTGATCACTGGTCACTGTGACATACAGTTAACACGTGCAAATCTGCAATCTCAGACTTTGAAAACTAGTTGTTTAAATACCTTCTTAGATGTCTGAATTCAAAAGCGTTGCATGGGTGTTCAAGATCCTGGAATCCATCCTAAGATTTTCTAGGGGTCTGAATAAAATTGTAAATTAGAACATGAACAGGTAACCAGATCTGAAAATCTCTGCTCTAAAATTCTGACTTGAAAGCTCTTTCTTTCTATGATGCTGGAATAAATGCAACAACTAAAAGTTGTTGTGTGCTTGTCGAGATGCACATATCTCATAAAAAGACAGCAGATACCTTTTAAAATAAATAATAAAAAGAAAGCTTAAGGAGGAGAGTCATTAAGAATGTTGAATGTTTGCATCAATATCAAACTCCAGAGAAATAATTTTCCAAAGTAACAACATAAAAATAACAGATGGAGCAAGTTGGCCTGCAAAAAAACCCTACTTCTATCACAGAAACTACACCAGTCCTGGAAAGGAATTCATACCAGTCTTAGTTCCTGCCAAGTCGATCTGAAGTGAGTTTTGGGACTCTCATTTTGTCTGCTATGTCTCTTTTACCTCACATGAGTATGTAGAGTATGTACAGTTGCATTATGTAAAAATGGCAAGGATTTGGTACTAAAGGCTGGACATAAAATGAGTAATTTCTGAAGGAAGATGGAAGCATCTCACAAAATTTTTACTGTGTAAAGAGGTCACTAGAGCCTAAGCCAGACAGAGCTGTATCTGATGAGGAGAGATTGACACTTTCAAAAACCTTGGATAAGCATTTGAGATAAATGGAGTAAATATCTTCCTATTAACCACTAAGTCACTAGATGATCTTGTTCACATTGGATTTTTTTTCTTTGTGTGTATTTAAAAGAAGAGAAAATTTATTAAGATACTTATTTCCAAGTATAATTACAAAATTCCACACAGAAATAGATGGGAATATCTTTGGCAGTGGGGGCACTAGGTTTTGTGGGAAAAAAAAATAACAAACAAAAATACCCAAAAAATGTTAAAATATTACTTATTAGGAAAGCATATGTACAGTGTACATGCTCTGTGGGAGTCCTTGCTCCTTTGAAAGCAAGGGTCTTGATCCTATAAGGGTCTAGTTGGCTTAGCATAAACTGAAAGCAGAGCATATTTATTTTAATGGGTATAATCCTGACTCCTCATTGTTCAGAATGGAGAATATCTATACTGGTTTAGTTGTCTTTCCATAAGATGTGGAGCAATGTCCTGTACTTGAGTCTTGTCCCAACACAGATTCAAGGTAGACATAATATTTGTCTGTCTAGATGTGGTATCTGGCCTACTATCAGAATTCTCCCACCTCTTAAAATTATGCATTAAGATTTTGAGGTTTCAGTGGTAAGTACTTTTATGACTTTAGCTATTTAAATTTCCTGAGACACTGCAGTTAGAAGTGTTGAGCATTAACTGCATATACACATCATCTTTGAACAAGAAATGAATTACTGAAAAAATATCTTGGAAATATCTTTCTGTCATAACTCAGAATGCAAAGGTGCTCTAATTCTTTGGCTAACAGGTTCCATAAATGCATTATCATTTAAGGGCTAAAATTGCCTTGAAAAGGACACTATACACACAAAATGAAAATAGCCTGATAGAATTCAAATATAATGCAAGAGAGAGCCCTGCTGGCAGAGCTTAAAAAGTGCATTTATTATTATAGTAGCCCAAGAAAACACTTTATATTAATATATAATAATATTTTAATAATATTGCCTTATAATAAATAGGTGAAACACACATGGAATATTTGCCTCTTCATATCTTCCTTAAATTTAAATGGTTCATTGAGAAATGCATAAACACATTCATATAGTGTAGATGTTTCATTATTCCATTGCCCATAGTAGTCGTTCTATGATGTAGCACCCTCCAAAATGGAATAAATGGGCAATTAAACATTTTACCACAAGAACATGGGGAAGCCCCCTCTTACCCTGCTCTTGGGTGCCCTAAAAATATGAAAGTAAATGTGAACTTTTAAGTTACTTATCAGTACGTACTGAATCTCCATGAAGTTTTAGAAAAGAGAAGCAGAAATTATGCATCTAGATAAAAAGAAAGAAGGCTGAAAAGGAAATCTTTACTGCTTAATATGGGCAGTAAGGAATATAAAATATTTATTCAGCTAGACTAAAACATCTAAACTATAGGTTTCTGAAATACATTTCTGCCATATGTGGATGATGCTGGGCATTGCAGGTGTTCCAGCAGGTTTTACATTGGCTTAAATTTGTTCTTCTGTATAGTGGAAAGAAAAAATTCAAGAACAGTTGGATTTGAATAAAGCTGTAGTTTGCAGGCATTCTACAGGTGTGTAATAGGGAATGTAAGCAGGGTACAATGTATACAAGAAACTTAATTACTGGAAGAAAAGAAGAAATAAAAAACTCTCTTGTCTCAATGTTATGGTTTAGCAGATATATTAATCTCACTCAACAGCTTATTAAATAATTACTACAAGTGAAAAATTTGAAACGAGTATAAGCAGAAGGATTTGTTCATTCTTATGTATTATTTATTTTTTTCTTAATCTTCCATTCAAAACATCAGTGATAGCCCAATAAAAAGCAGATGCGGCACCCAATACTTTCTTATATGGAATATTAATTTCCTAAAATAATTTATTCAGTAGCTCAAACTGGGTATCTCGTGTAATATGAGACCCTGTAAGAAATCCATAGTACCTGCATGAGGTTGACAGACTTGACACAGAACCTACAGGAGAACCACAGCCATCTGGACCACCAGGTTGAGATCATATAGAATATAGCCTCCCAAGTTGCATGAAAAATTTTTGATTAAGGTTTAAGATACTTGTGCGCAAAGAAGTCTAATTTCTTCTTTCAATTCAGTGGAGAGCCAAGTGAAAAATCAGTTACCTAAATGTAAGCAGCTCCGTGAAAGGTTACCTCAGGGTAACCTGTCTGGTCTCTGACTGTTAGTTCTTAGGATGAAGATCTCCCTGGATTGTACCTGCTTGCCCTCTGTAGATATCCCAGACACACCGGACATCTCAAATAACACTAGAAGTCTCCATTTAAGCATGTGGACCAAGCTCCCCCTCAGTACTGACAGTAAAGACTACAGAACAATCCAGCTTTTCCTGCAAGAGGGATTTACATTTGGATTGGAGAACAGCCCTCAAATCAACAACTGTATTGTCTGGATTTTCCCTGATTATAATAGCAGTCTAGATGAATTAATGATTGGTTAAGTAACCCTTTGCTCTTTATTCATTATGAAAGAAAAATGTTAAAAGTTGCTACTAATTGCAGTTTTATCCTGGGAAAATATAAGGCAAGAAAGCTGCAACGTCATTCTTGGAAATGATGAAGATGAAATTAACAAGGCAGAATAAAAATATATATTAAATTAAATTCACTTACAGTTTACAGTCGCAGAGCTCAGACTTTTTATGGAATGAGCTGGTTCATGCCCAGATTATACATACACATTTTGATATATATGATCTGTGACAAAGAATAGATAAAATGAGGAATCTAGAGTGAGAATAAAGAAGAATACATACTTGAGGGAAAAAAAAAAAAAAATGGTAGTCTGTACAGCCAGTCTATACAGCTTGTACCATAACCTGGGTAACAGATTTTGTGATGGTATGCCAAGAATCTGAAAAGGAGAATAGTTGTGGTCCTAAGCAATATATACAGGAACTAAAAAAATCATTAGCATTTACAAACACACTTAGCAGAGGTGCATATAGCCATCTTCTGTATTTTAGCAAGCTATCAATGAATGCAATCCAGTTACTTATTGCACAGATGCTGTACAGGTACACAGCATGCCCATGGCAATTGCTTTCCCACTGCTGTCACTGACAGGTTGTGTGTCTGTACATTTAACAGGAGAAATACTGGCATTTTCATCTCTTTTTTCATCATTTCTCATTTTTGTATCTTTTGAATCAGTGAGACACCCAAAAAAGAGAGGAACAAGTGAATTATAGATATTATTTTTTTTTATGTATAAAATGGCATAATGATGTTCTTACTAGTACTTGCCAACTTCAAATTTCTTTTTTTTTTTAATTTCCATTAAGCAACAAGCTAATATTTTCACAAAACTATGAACTATAATCATATAATCATAAGATCATTTTCTTCAGTTACAGTGGTCAGCTCAGAGCCCATTAGTTACTTTATAAGAGGTATAGATAAAGCAGAAGGAAATTTGAAATCTAGACCAGATCCTGTCACTCATACAAAGTTAAATTTATACATATGAGTGAACGCCTAAGGAAGAGAGACCCCTGGAACCCTAAACAGCAGTATTGTGTAAAGATTATCAGGAAGGAAAAAAATCATAAGGCACTTTCCTTCCTTCCTTCCTTCCTTCCTTCCTCCCTCCCTCCCTCCCTCCCTCCCTCCCTCCCTCCCTCCCTCCCTCCCT
>JAWWMP010000001.1:74734357-74755441 GCA_035047865.1 Dendrocincla tyrannina
TCCTTCCTTCCTTCCTTTCCTTCCTTCCTTCCTTCTGAATTCCTTCCGAATTCCTTCCGAATTCCTTCCTTCCTTCCGAATTCCTTCCTTCCGAATTTCTTCCTTCCGAATTCCTTCCTTCCTTCTCTCTCTCTCTCTCTTTCTCTCTCTCTCTCTCTCTCTTTCTCTCCTTTCCTTTCCTTTAATATATTTCAATAGTTACTTGCAATATGCATAAATCTATAAATTATGTTTTTTTCTTTTTTCAAGGGATTCTAGTTATACTGCTTTTCAAAATTTGATGCATCTTTTATCATGTATTTGTCTGTTAAAATATTATCAATGAGAATTTGGTAGTGAGGAGCAATGCTTTTTAAATTAACTTTGTTATTTTTAGCTGTGCCTTGATTTTCTTTTGTGTGTTTTTGATGCACTGATTTTCCAGTACCATACCATAGGCTTGATGGATGAGAACTATTACATGCAAATGGTATTATGGTAAGGTATACATGTGAAGTATCCATCCCTACAATCACTTCAAGATGGAGAACTTCATTCCCACTAGAGCTGTTTGTGATGCTACTGGGCAGGCAGGAGAATACTGAAAGCCATCAAAGTCCAATGTATTGATATTCCTTACCCTAATATATTACTAAGGCTTACAAGCAGAAACTTCCACTTGCTATTGTCTTATTGCCTGCTTCTCAGAGTCTGTTCCAACTGCTTAAAGCAATTCCAGCCACCACCAGCTGAGCATAACTTCTGTGAAGGAACAGCATGACTGTACACCAAATCAAGAGTGTGGCCAGTGACAAACAGGACTGGCTGACTTATGGAGTATTTCCATCTCACTCACTAGTTGATTCTTAAAGGAGTTTGTGTAGGCAGGACAAGAAACTATCACAGTTTGCCATATAACTTCAAAGTACAAATGAATTGCACCGTATTAGCCAAGACGGGACTTACAATACACGGAATACAGCAGATGAGCCCCATGACTACTACAAATGAGTAAATGAATGGTTAAGAGAAATTTAATCAGAAGTCATGCATCTGTTCTGGAAATTTGAGGGTTTAATTCTAGTTCTCAAGACCTGGTGCAGTTCTTTGGTGATGTCAAACCAAAAAAGATATTTTCTGTTTATTCATTTTGTTGTTTCTTTTTCTTTACACTTCTAAATCATCAGTGACTATTTATAAGCTCCTTGGTGCTAATCAACATTGATTTCTTCTACACATCTTGAGCAAATCCAGTATAACTGACCATCATATCACATTCCACCCAGCACACTGGGGCTTACAAAACTCTGGTTAAACTTATTGAAATAGACTCAGTGCAAGTAAAATCTGTGCTCCATTGCCAGCTTTTCCACTGTTTCTTGCTTGTCATGTTTTTTGACCTGGTTTTTCCTGATGCCACTTTTCTCATCTGAACAATGAAATTTCCCACTGACTACAGTGCATCTCTTGTTTACCATGTGCTCTTAAAAATTCTTGGAATCTCCACCTGCAGTAGCATAACCTTCATACTAAATATACAGAAGAATTGTTTTATTGTGAGAGTAGTGAAACACCAGATCAGGTTTCATAGATGAGTCGATGCCCAATTCCTGAAAGCATTCAAAGTCAGGTTGGATGGGTCTCTGAGCAATCTATAGAAGCTAGGGGCTTCTATAACAACATGACAAGTTGTTTCTAGTTAATTAATGATTTTGAAAAAAGTTTCTCATTATTTTTCAGTCCCCATCAACTCCCTACTGTAAGGGCATGAATTTTTTAGAAGATCAAGGAAATCACTGAAAAGTATAAAGCTGAGTAAAGAATGGAGAACACATATCTACTCTGAATGTCCTCATCTCAGAGTCAGTCAGGTATCTAGTGAACACTTCTGAGATTATATCCATTGCAATTTTACTGTTAATGCATGTGAAGGGGTTATTTCTTAACAATTGCATATCCCTTACTCCTGCTTTGTTTCATTCAGCAGTAATTATTTTGTTTCAAGATTTTTTCTGAATTATCTGCAAAATTATATGAAAACTTACTTCTTAAGTTTGTTATTTTGTTGTCCCTGTTCAGGTTTGATGTTTCTTTTCATCATACATGCCTATGCATTTTAGTGGGGCAGTCAAGTATGCTGACACTGACAAATGAGCTACAATGCTTAATATACCTCTCCTGCATATTTCTGAAGCCTCCTTTTTTGCATCACTGTCCAGCTCTTTCCTCTCTTTTTGTAGTACCTGTTTGCTTCATGAAATATAAAGTGTGTAGAAGAAATTTGAGCCCCATAACTCTGTCTTTTTGTCATAACTAAGAGATCCCAAGACATCTACACCCTTTGTCCGCCCCTATGAGACCCCCAGAAGGAGACAGGGTGGAGCATGGCAGGAGAGATGCAGCCCCAGAACCCCATGCAAGACCCTATTTGAGGAGTCCATACCCACCATGGTCATGCTGCTCCTCAAGGTCCAGCAAGGACCACAGGTCAGCCACAACTCAGATCCCTGCATATGTAACACTGTGAAGTGACCAGATGGTTACTGAAGATGCACAGACTTCATGAAAACTTTCTGGAAAGGTTAAGTTTTCTTTTATATAAAATGTCTGTTGACAGTGAAAAAGCAGACTCTTTTAGCCTTAGAATGGAGATACAAGGGGTAGGAAAGAGAGAAAAAGCTTTACTTAAAACAAATAAACAGACAAAAACCAAAACAAACTGAAAAACCAATCAACTAAAAAAAAAAAAACCAGCAACAAAAAAACCCAAAACTACACTGAGAAATTTAGATCATAACTATAAACTTAATGCCCGCAATTCTTACAGAAAAAAACAAACAAACAAAAAAAAACAAACAAAAAAAAAACCACAAACTGCTCACTTCCATGTGCCTTGGCCTTCCTGATGCCATCCCTAAACAACTAATCAGCTTCCCTATATCTTCCCAGGACAGGTGTCCCTGCTTCTACTGCCTGTGCATTTCCTTCCTGCCCTTTGGTTTGATCAGAAAATGACTCAGCCATGAGTGTCTTGCTTTCCTTTCTTCATATCTTACACCTGGGGATTCAGAGGTCTTGCAGTCTACGGAAACTGTCCTTAAAGATCTGTCATTTTTGTTCTGCTCCCTTGTCCCTGAGGACAGTTTCCCAGAGGGTTGAGTTGACTAACTCATTTCACAGATGGAATTTTATTTTGAGAGTCCTAACTTTACTCTTTGTGTATTACATTTTCCTCAGGACTGAGCACTCCACCAGTGCATGATCCCTGAATACCAGGCTATCTCCAATCTTGATGTTTCTTTTTAGTTCACTTGTGTGGATGGCCAAAGCTAGTTGAGATCCAGTAATGCATGCTCTCTGGCAGGGCTATGTATCATCTGACAGCTCTGTATCATATGGAGTATCTTTAGGGATAAGTAGGGGCTTTGAGATGGGTATGAGGAAGAAAAAAGGGAGAGAGTTAAGATCAGATATTTAAATTTGAAACCATTTAAAGTTACACAGTCATAAACAGACTTCATTCCTCAAGGAGAAGAAAAAAAGTGAGAATGATTGCTTTTAAATTAACATTGACTTTAAAGAAGAGATAGAATCTTTAACTTTTGAAGATTTTATTTGTCTGTTTGACACAGACCTGGGCAACTGGATGTAAGCGGCCCTGCTTGAGCAGGAAGGTTAGACAAGGTGGCTTCCAGAGGTTTCTTCTAACTTCAGTAATTCCATTCCTCTGTGATCTCTAGGAATGACAAACTTTCAGGCAAATCTAATATACAAAGGCTATCATTCCTCCTGTGCCTCTCAGGGAGCTCTTTCTGTCCTGGTCCTAATTGGGTAATTCACACAAAACCCTGCCCTTACATAAGACTTATTCCACAGAGCCAATAATGGAACTAAGCACAGGATTGTACACACAACCCCTTAAGATGACAGTACTTTTGCACACCGTAGACTTTCTGTTTATCTGATAATTGCACATTGGCCAGCACTGCCCATTTTGCACTGCATAGTCATCCTTATCTCATTACAAGTGTACGTATTGGAACTTTTCTACAACAAGGGTAGAACCTTTAGTTTTCATTTAAACAAATACATTCAGAAACTGCTCAGTGAGAAGAACTTTAATAATACCAAAATAATATTATATCTCACTGAAGGTCATATTGCTGTTGCCTCTTGCCTGATTGTGCCTAACAGTGATGGTGAAACATGTCAATAGTGAGACTGAAACATGGTTACATTATATTTTACAACTTCTGGGAATGTGTTTAATTGATGAACTGTTCATAATTTTACAGGATTACTGTACCTACTACCAACATTATTTGGTTGCATAGACAATCCAAATTCCACCAGCTGCTTACCTTTCATTTCCTTCAGGATCTTGAACATGCACTGCATTATAGGTCTGTATCTCAGCTATATTCAGCAATTTTTTCTTTACTGTAGGTGTGTTTAAATCTGCAGAGTCCAATAAACTTTCAAAACCATTAAAATTGCCTTCCATCCAAATGAGCATAGACAGTACTCAAGCTGTTGCTGTGTTGTGTTTAATGAAACCCTGTTTGGAATATTGCCCCTTTAAATGGTAACACTTCAGTTTTGGAATTCAGTGTACTGCTTTTCCTTTGGGACACTCTTTTTGATCTCTTAAGAACCAATGTATCTATTTTCCAGTTTCCATCCCATTGTCATTCAGAGAAGTGTTGTGTTTTTTTGGTCTTAAACTCAATGAGCCAAATTTTTCATGCTATAAGATAATAACTCCAGAAACATTTGCTACAGACTGACTTTTGCTGAGCACATAGCGATGTAAAAGATGCTTAATGTCATGTTTTATAGCTGGTGCCTTTATGGCCTATGCTTTTTCATAATATGCAACGTTTACTGTTGAACTTTTCTACTTCAATATCCAGCAAAGAAATTAACTGAAAATATTACAGACATGCTGTAGTTGATGAGAACAATAAAACTGTGAACTGTGTAAGTAATGTCTGAGCTGTGAAGAGCTAGTTTTAGTTGTAACTTTTGAAGGTTTTGTTTGCCTGTTTGCTTGTTTTAAATCAAAGAAACCACTAGTATACCCAGTCAGAACATCTATGTTGGTCATTAAATAACACATCAACAAATTATAAAGGCAGATTTATGCACTAAAGTATTCCATGCAGAAACTTCACTTGCATAGAATTGTATATACCATGTAATCAGGTTTTTCTGAAATTTCTGCTCTTCTGTTTCCATTCTGTTCTGCCATTCTGCCTCATTCACAGAAAGGAAAAGGCATTTTACAGCAAGTATCAAGACAGAGCTGCTTAAAGCAAATTTTCTTTCTAACGTTGGATGTAAGACTGAAGTACTTGAGGACCATAAGATAGGGAACTACTATGGCTCAGCTGTATTTTGCATTTAATGAAAATTTATACAGTGCTCCCTTGCTTCTCAATTTTGAAACATCCACCTAGAAAAGTATCTATAAAGGTATCCTTACATGTATCTTTCCTTTAAGAGTCCTCTGTTACTAAATAAATCCCTTTGCGTCATCACATAAATGCTCATAGGTCATCATATGACTGTAATCCCCTTTGACTGTAGTCTCTTTTCACATTAATACTTACTCAGTTATATTCCTCTCTTACATTAACTGTGTGTGCAAACAGATTTTCTCCTGACATAGAAGTGATTGTAAATTTTTATTTAATGTGATGATTATTAATTTGCTTTCTTTGAACATTACTATTGTTTCTCCCTAATCAGATTCACTTGTATCTTCTGTGATTATTGACATTTTAAACACACACACAAAAAGTTGTTTTGCTTAATTGATTTTATGTGTGACATTTGTATTGGAGCATTTAATACCTTAAAAAAACCCATAGTGAGTTATTGAACAAACACAGTCACTCCCGAAATGTTGTTAGTAATAGACTAGTAATCTCCATAGAAATATGTATACCTTACTGATCCTCTCTCTACAATCACCTGACAGCCTTGCAATATTGATCAAAGAATCCACTTTGCTATTTTAGCTACAGTATCATATTAAGATCTATTAACTGACATAATCCAACAGTTCTACTTGGATGAATTACTTTTCTTTTATGACATCGTGCAAGTGAAATCACAGTGATGTTTCTAGATAACTAACATATATGAATCAATGAGCATATGAATACAGTGAAATTATATACTCCAAAATCCATGTTACCACTTTATGTAAATTATGTACAGCTGATATATTCCAGTCATTATTTAATAACTGTTGCTTACTTTTGGTATTTTGAGATACTAATATGGATACATTATGGGCCTTAGGTGCCATCTCATTCGGTATTTACTAAACATAGGATGGAATTTATGCAGACTCATATGGCTTTCTAAAATGGTAGCTATGGTGGAAGTAGTGCTCTCTTCCATTAGTGGCTAAACACATACAGAATACACCTTATCTTACCTCAGGAAATTCAAGGTTGAGGGAAAAATTTGGCTCCAGTCTCTCTATGCACCTCTCTATGCACCTCTCTATGCAGAAGTGGAGATCTGACCAAGAGTAGTTTCATAGCTACTTATGGCTTACATAGGGCTTCTTTAGTAGATGTCATAGTTAAACTATGTTCTGTTTTCTACCCCTTTTTTTCCAACATTGCTTTGGAGAAACTGTTCCTTTAAGAGTGAACTGCTCACCACAACTGGGTGAAGGAGAATACGTTGGTAGTCCTGGCTGCCAGGGCAGAAATGGCATCTTGGACCATGTTTTACATCAGACAGACATAGGAAGAGAGACACACACATAGACGGTCAGAGCCACCCTGGGGAGCCACCACTACACCAACACCCTCCCCTGCACTCTTGCTGAGAACTTCTTGAAAGAGAAAAACCCACAGCTGCCTCTACCTCAGCCAGAGAGAAAACAAAAGTTAACTAACCCTGCAGCTGCCACGCCATTTCCCAGGAGCTGAACAGAGCTGAATCGGCACAGAGCTAAGCTCAGCCAAGCTGCACAGAGCCCAAATCCCAGTGGAACGAAGCCCAGCTAGGCTGCCCAAAGCCCAGGCCCCAGTGGAGCCATGTGGAGCACAGCCCAGCAGAGCCAGGGACAAGCATTTCTTCTGAAACTTTTTTTGCCACAGTAATTTTCCTTGTTTTCCTGGGAAAAAGGAGGAGAGTACGTGTCAGTCACCAGTTTTGTCGGTGTACTAAAGTGGGGCAGACTAGAGGCAGTCTGTGTCTCTAGTTAGGTGGAACCATTCTGTTTGTATTGTTGTTGATGGGGCTATGTTTCTTTTCAGTAAACAGGTTTTTTTGTTGTTTTTTGTTTTTTTTTTTTCACTTATATCTCCTCTCATTTTCTCTCTATGTATTGGTGAAAAGAGGAGAGTTTTTGAAAAACAGCTTATTTGTTGGAGTCTCCACCCCAGTAGTTTTCTTAAACCAAGTTTGAGGGAACCTTAATCTGTCTGTAGTTTCCAGTCTCTGATTTGAGGTTTTTACAGTTTGCTAATTTTATTTTTCTCCCTTTCTTTCTCAATAATCAAAGAAAGATTTCAGAATTGGACTTTTCTTAAAATTCTTAATTAAAAGTTTCCAAAAACCTTGCAACTGTTAATACTTCACATCTAGCTATCTCTAATATTCAGTTTTCATAGTGATTTTTGGAGGAATTTTTTTTTTTAAAAATAGGTTAGAAAAATCCATGTTTAAAACCATAATTTCTTCACACAACAAGAGAAATCAGAGCATATGTATTCATGTCTAGGCAATTATGAGATTTTAGTTGATATTAAATAAAATTATTTCAGTTGATTTCTTTATTTAAAATTTTAAATAATGTATCATTTGTAATGGCATCACACAAAGCACTAAAATAAGACTTCTTGTATTTATTGGCTTCCTTAAGATCCACTAAGATAAACTGTTTGTTAACAAAATTCTTGATTAAATGAAGCTTATATGACTTATTTGTCCATCTGTTTATCATCTGTTTCACAGTATTTTTTAAAAAAATGATTGATCAATTTGTGCAAAATTTGAGAAGAGTGGAGCACTTAAAGACTATTTATCTTGTGCTTCATCACCCACATGGCTGGAAAAGAAAGCATGGCCCATATATTTACAGTCAGAAAGGCTTCAACTGATTAATTTTCTGTTCTGTTTGGCCTGTTAGCAATCAAAAAAAAAAAAAAACAGATAGATCAACATATACCACTTCTTGTGTAGCCAATAATTAATGAGTGAATGAGAAAGTGAGTGAGGTACTCTGAGAAGCATGTGCAAGGTCACAGGGAAAAACTGTAGGGAAATGTGGGAAATACTGCAGAGGAAAGTACAGATATGGGACACATGTCAGGAGCTGAATTTGTTCTGTCATTGGACCATTGTGCAGCAAGCTAAAGGAAATCAAACTGCATCTTTTTCACTGCTCAGAAAACAATTCCATCACTCTTGTTAAAAATAAATGTTAGAGAAACTCCTCATCTTGTTGCTTGTCTCATTTGCCAGTCTACAGCTGACCTCCACCAAAGTACCAATGTATGCCTTGTTTCATACTGTATTTATATTGATTTTCACTCACAGCAAGCCCTGCTCATTGCTAAGTTCTCTGTAAAGTTTTTTCCCATTTTAAGTCTCCACTCAAAAATGACTGAAGGCATACATTCATGTGGAATAAAGAATAACTGATATTACACCTCATGAACTCTGGCATCCTAGAAAACAGATGTTTTGATTTTGCTTGTTGCTTTCTTGATTATAAGCTGCTGTAATAAGGACACTTATTTACTGTTTGTTTATATGACACTAAGTTATTGGAGGCACTACTACATGATATTTTTAAGTGATAGCAACAGTTAGTTCTAGTTTAAAGGGAGTGAACATGAAAGCACTGCCATATGTTGTATTCAAAATGCTATTAGATATAACAATATTTCAAAAAATATTTTTGAGAATATCTCTCAAATGACACTGTTTCATTACTTATTCATTACATTAGACCTTTTGCAGGTTGTGTTGGTTAACCAACTAGAGAACACTATACAGGATTCTGAACTCACCCCTCTGTGACATGTGCATGTTAAAGAAAAGAGGAATTCATCTAATGAAATGGCAGAAAGAATGATATTAACATTATTTTATATAATTAATATATGTATTATATTACATTACATTATATTATATTATATATTTATTATATTATATGCTCTGGTTGAATAATAAATTCCTGTTTCTGTATGAATATATAGGCTTCCCTGCTTCACATTATATCACTACTAATTCCCATATTTCTGTGAATGACTTTTTTTCTGTTTTTGAGTCTTCTCACTGTAATGAGTCCATTTCTTTTTTGTTATTTCAGGCTACTGACAATACTGCTGCAGGAGTAGAGCAATGAGTAGGAGGCTGCAGTAAATAGGTCAGAGCAATTATCTCACAACTTTCCTTTCAATCTCCTGTGACTTTAGGACATGAGGTGTAGACATGGCGGTGAAAATATCTTTGTCCAGCTCAGCAACATGCTGTGAGAGGCAGTTTGTGGAATAAGATCCTGAAAAAGACAGCCACATGAGAAAGTGTAAAAATATAACATGGGGAACAGAGAGAAAATGTCTTTGACATTAAAGCAGTATAAAAGGATAAGACCTTATTCTCTTTGCAGTCACTAGTGTAAATCAGGAAAATTTATATCTAAGCAGTGGAGTTAAAAATTAGATTGCCTGAGAAGATATACAAAGCTTTAATTTTCAAACATATTTACTCTTTTGTCTAGGGAAATAAAATATGCAAAGTCATATAATAAGGCAAAAAGTAGTTCTGGAAGCATATACATCAAAAATAATCCTTAAATTTTGATCTTTTTGGTAAGGCATTAAATAAGTTATTTGTGAAACTTGAATGTCAGTGTACAGTGTGTATGTTGAAATCAGTTTATCTTTTATTGTTTTCCTTATGAAAACAGCAAACTGTATTTTGACATGGACAGAAAATTTAATAGATAAATGACTCCTAGCTAAAGTAGGATTATGTTTGTCTTTTTCATACCAGTAGTGAGAGGAAACACATTTGACTAATTTGAACTGAAAGTTAGTGGGGTTTTATGTATAGAAATACAATAAGTAATGAACAACTCAACAACTGGAACTGATCAATCAATCCACTTTCAATGCCATAGGTTATAAAACCTATTAAAAGTCCTGAAACCTCAGACCTTACATTTTTATATACATTTATATATACATTTTTATATATACACCTTGTCTTGGGTTACACAAAGACTCTTGCATCCACCTTTTATTCTCTCTTTTTCCCAAAATATGTCTACAAATTTAGAGTGAGGGGAGACACTTAAGATAAGGGTGGTCCTCTATTATCCTAGGAGAAGAATGTATCCACAAGTCTGAAAAGACTGTAATGTTGATGACTCAGGTATTCCACCTGTTGAGGGTATGCACACCTGCCACGTCAGGCTAGGAGCTGGGTATTGTTTCCTTGTCTTTACAGGAATGACTGACCTGCAATAACTCCCCTCAGGGAGGCATCAGGACAGTTCACACACACAGCCAGAAGATATTAATCTCTGCTGATGGCCATAATTGATCCACCTGTGCTGACATAACAGGCAACTGTAACATCTTAGAAAGTGTCAAAGACTCTTGAAATTACCCACGATCCAGTATTAATCACCCAGTGAAGAGCTCCGCGTCTCAAGGAAGGTACCAGAGGTGTTCCCACCTATCCTGAGTGCAATAAAAGACCACACTCAGATTTCACTCAGCAGATTGAGGGTCTCCTTCCCGTGCTTCATGAGACCACTGCTGCTGTGGATCAGGACTAGAACCATCACCACCAGAGTTGCAGCAACCAGTCAAGTGTACTTTAAATTATTAAGAAACACAAATCATTAATTATTCCAAGGTTTTATATTTGTATTTGACATGGTTATTGTAGAAAACTGTATTAACAAGTTACTCCAATCGATTAAAATAAATAATTAAATAAACTAGTTGGTTTTGCGATATACTTGCTGAGAAAAGCCTCTTTGCCTGATTGGAAAAAATCAAAGAATGTACCTAAAACCTATTTATCTCTGTTTGAATTGCCTGATGTCTCACTATGAAACAACATAAATTCTAAAAATTGGTCTTCTGCAATTTTCTATCCCTTTTTAAAATTATTTTTACCAGTTTTAATGCTAGCTAAAGTACTCCTTGACACATTCCTTAGGCAGGTATAGAAGCAACAGATAAGTGTGGCATGACTTTCCCGTTAGTGCTGTTGTAATTTGCAAAATGAGTTTTAGATAGATCTAATTTTTACTTCTGGGGTGTATTTTTGCAAAATAATAATTCTCTAAATTCAAGAATTCAGTAATTAAATCAGTAACTCAAAGTTGTGACAGTCACATAAAAGACTTGTTGCTTGGTGTCATTGGAAAGGCCTGAGGACGCTGGGGCACACAATGCAAATCTTCTGTCTGCTGCTCGCATGTGAAAATGTTTGCTGAAAATTTGAGATTGACTTAAGAAAAGAGAATAATAAAAAAAAAAAAAAAAAGGCCCCAGCAAAATACAGATGAACAGTACAGGACTTGTGCAGATTGAAAGCCAGGAGTACAGGCAGTGTGAACAACCTAGACTCAAAACTACTACTGTGGTGAGGTGAGTGAAGTCTAGTATCAAATCTAATAGTGACTATTCATATATATACATATTTTAAAATGTTGGATGTCAATGCACAAAGCAAAGGTTTTAGACAATAATATCCTTCTGAAACATACAACCAAAACCAAACATCTTTAGCTCATTATTCTTGTTTGTTTGTTTATCTCTGACTCGGAAGCTAAAACATCTGTCTTCTTCATTAAAAGAAGATTCATGCTAGAAGTACAGAAGTAGAGCAGCAATAGGTAATGTGTCTATGGAGTATTGTCTATGTACCTATGCACCAGTTATTCCTGTCTGATGTAAAAAAGAAAAACTTTTAAGAGGCTATGAATATAAAAAACAACACGTCAATCTTATAATTTTAAACATTGCGTTTGATGTTGACTAATACTCTAACAAGGATCTACAAACTGGATTTTCAAGTATTTCGCCCCTGTCATCTAACTAGCATCCAGCCAAGTTCAGCTTGAAATCTGATGTTCAGAGCCAAGGCATAAATGTGTTAGGCAATCTAGGGCACAATAACCGGCATATAGAGAAAAAAAGTGTAATATATTTCTCCCCAGATAGTGCATCAGACCAAGTGATACACTGCTGAAATGCTGATGCAACCTTGGACCAAAATGCTAGTAACTTCTGTTAAGACTCAGTAGTACAAGATGAACATGCTCATAAATGCTCCATATGGTGCATTACAGATGAGCAACTACACAGCCAAGAAAGGATAAAGTCCTGTCTTAGAAATGTAAATATTTTTATGCTACATGATGTCATCATGACATGTTCTGAACTGATAACCTGTATTTTCTCAAACAAAATGAGCATGACTAATAGACCTTTGGGAATTTTTCTATAGAATGAGGCTGTAGATACCCAGGAAAGGATTTATCATGCACCGTGCAATTTCAGCAAAGAGTTGGCAAAAGGTGATTAAACACTCCACACTTAATCTCCCATGTGAAATACTGGGGGTGGTTAACAGTTATGTCTCTGGGTCCTCAGGAATCTAACTTTAACTCAAAGTAATGTCCATTATTTTTCATAATAGATTATCTGTCAGGAAGCAGAAGTCCATCTCAGGAACAAGAGGCTTGAACCAGCATCTATCACACTTAAAGGAAATAACTATAAACAGAGAAAGCATTTGGACAGCAAGTATTCCATTCTCCTGTGGAAGCTGGGACATTATTTGTTTAGTGGAGAGAGAAGAGGAAGCTCAGGGAAGACCTTATCCCTGTCTACAACTACCTGAAAGGAGGTTGTAGCAAGGTAGGGGTCATGCACTTCTCCCAGTCAATTAGCAATAGGATGAGAGGGAGAGGACATAGCCTCAAGCTGTGCCAGAGGAAGTTCAGGTTGAATACCAGAAAGAATTTCTTCACCAAAATGGTTTTCAGGTATTGAAACAAGCTACCCATGAATGTGGGTGAGTCACTGTTCCTGGAACTGTTCAAGAAATCACTGGACATGGTACTAAGTTGTGGTATTGTGGTTTAGTTGATATATTGCTATAGATTAGAGTGATGATCAGTCAAATGTTGGACTTGAAGATCTTGGAAGTCTTTTCCAGCCTTAATGGTCCTATGATTCTAGTTTGGCAAGCTCCTATGTTAAGAAGACATATATCTCACTGAGGAATTAAAAAAAAAAAACTCAATTCCTACTGATAACTGAATTTGAGGAAAATCTCTCTGGACATAATCTGCCTTCTGAACACCTATTGTTCCATGTGTATCTTATATGATGTTTGTTTAGTACAAAACTGTAAATACTCATGAATTTTCATGAGCATGGACACTTTCTTGCCCTGCCTTTTTGGCTAAATGTGTTTGTAAGCCATTTGCATCTGCAGCTGATTTTTTAAGTCCGAACTAACAAAAAAGTGCTGGTGAACAGGAGCAGAATTATGAAGGTTATTTGACATCTTGTCAGACTCTTCAAGGAACTGTTTTGGATAATAACTGAATTTAAAAACCAAGAAACAAAAACACAGAGACAAAATATTGTTAAAGAAATTGAAAGAACTCAAAATTAATAACCCAATCAACTCCTCTGCTTAATTTCTTAGTACTTAAATATTTATGACTTTATAAGAACATAATAATTTGCAAAACCCTGCATTTTATCATTATGAATTTTCATCTATCTATCTATAAAAATTCAATAAATATATATATTATTTACTACATAGAAAAATATTGCTCAAAGCACTGGTATTTTAACAGTTAATATATCATTTATTGATTTTTCTGACAAAAACTACTATTACATATTTTTTCATAATATCTAAGACAATTAAACAAGCTTTAGGACTGGTGCTGTACTGTAAGTTCAGTAACATTCTCCAGAACGAGAAAAGCCAGAAAATGAGCCATGTAGTAGCTTGCTTATGGTTTTGCTGTTGGTGATTGCTAAAAGATATTATTCTGATTTTATTTATCAGATATTGTGGTACCGACAACCTATCTTCTCTAGCTTTGACCAGACAGAGCCAAACTTCAAGATTCTTCAGACTACATTTTAAAACTGTTAGGTCTTGAAAGTTTAATATTATTTTCATGATCAAGTTCAGTTTTGCCTTTGTAATGATGTGATTTGAGTCAACACTTAGTATGTGACTTGAATTAATGACTGAAACTCTATAAAATTTGCTGGGTATGTTAACTTTTCAATTGCAATTAGTATTAATAAAAATTAATGATCCTATGGGCTATAAATCAAAATCGCCATAAAGGAAAACAACTACATTTCTAATTTTTTGAGAGGTTAACTATATTTTTATAGAAAACTATTCTATAGTAGAAACATAACTACATAATGTGATAAGAAAGATTATAAAATTGCATAGCAGTGGCATGTAGTAGTTTTCAAAATTACTTGCCCTCACCAAAGTCAAACCTGTAATGTAATATCTAGGATGCAATAAGAAATAACATGATTTGCCTTAAACCATTTTTGTACCTTTAATTTTAAGTAATATAAGTTATAATATTACTGAAAGAGAAAAAAAAAAAAAAGTCTTTTAAAAGCAATAAAATGCTATCCTGTGTGTGTAAAAAGATTATACAGGTTGACTTTTGAAAAGCAGGCAGCTTGCAGAATTAAAAAACAAAAGCAGCAACAACAAAGGAAAAAAAAAACACCATCACAGCAACAAATTATTCAAGCTATTTAAATTACAGAGACTATTAATGTCAGTAAACTGAGCTACTTGTCAGATTTCAATTTCCAGTTGTTCAGAGTTATTGATTATATAAATCTTAACTTTTTTTTCTGCTTGTTTTTATATTTGTCACAGTAAATAAGCACCAAAAATTTTGCTTCATCCTCACTTTGTGTCAAGCAAGGACATTACCTTAAGATATGCCATAATGATGAATTAATTAAAACTTGAGAAATGCTCATATTATGGTAATGAGCTCTGCTGCCAAAGCTAAAAATAAGTAACTTCAAAAATAGCCGTGGAAACCTTTAGAGTGGCAATTATTTAATTACAGGGCACCTTTAAAGAAATGAATGATGACTCGAGAGACTATAAGTATTTCTTCAGTTATGCAACTTCAAAACAGCAGCTAACAACAGCATTTGCAGAGTAGAACTTCAGGTCACATAGATCAAGGCAGTTCCATGGAGTTAAGTTCAGTGAAAGTTGTTTGTGGTATGCATTAATTTTTAATTGTTTAGTTACTATAGCTGTAGATGTACACTTGAGATGTTTCTCAGCTCTCTTAAATGTATCATTAAAAATAATATAAAGGTATCATGTAGTAAGCTCTTAATATGTTGTTTCACATAAAAGCCTTGACTGTACCTTCTGAAAGGTCCCAATAGTGCTGAAGTGGGAGATATATTAATTAATTAAGTATAATGCTCAGATATTATGATAATCCACTCTTAATGGGTTGTTGATGATGTTTTACACTGTTAATCTCTTTTTGCTGCTGAAGGGACCAAAATGGAACCACACAGCGTCTTTAACTAAAACTATTTAGGTCAGACTGAAAGAAAAAAACTTTGTTGTATTTAACCACTTCATATTTAACCGCTTTTGGAATTGGGAAGACACATGTTAAATGTCTACTTAAATTCAATAGGTTCTTCCCTTTTTGATCTGAAGTTTTCCTCCAGAGCTTTTGTAGAAGTAGATATAACTTCCCCTATCAGAGTAGTTAGGTTATTTACTCTCAAAAAAAGACCCACTGGAATTAGAAAATAGGCTGACAAGATCTTAATGTCCTGAGGGATGCAGTTGACAAGCAATGCTCTAAAACTTCTCTGCATTTACAGTCTTCACTGAGATGCAAACAAACAAACAAGAAAAAAAGGACAGGAGTCTAAGTCTCTTTCATTTAAAAACCAAGATGTAGAGGTATTTTCTTTTTATATAATATCCTACTAAGCATACATCTTCCGTAGATTTAGCAATACCTCAGCCTGACCAGATTAGGACATATCTTCAGTGCTCAAGCACATGACCCAGCCTTCTGATCCAAGCAGAAGCTAAAGGAAGTGTTGCAGGTGTTCAATTCTAGTAAAACTGGGCTGCTGTGTAGCTGTAAATAAAAGACATGGTCTAAAGACAAAGAAGAAACCATCATATATAGTATCCACATTTCCACAGTTTTCATGTTGTTTCTTGCATTTCTGGACTGTGAGCTTTAAAAGCAACTGAAAGTGATGATTTTGTATTGCAGTGGTATTTTTCTCAGTAATGGGCTATAAACCCCAGATATATCCAAAAGAACAAGGCAGATAATAAACTCATGGGTTAAAGCTCAGCCTTGAGCCTTTTACCCAAATTCAGCCAAACCAACACACCTCTACATAGCAGGAATACAGTAATTCCTCATAATGTAAATACAAGCAAAACAGAGTATTGAAATTGTTGAAGTTGCTAAAAGAACCATTATAAATACCTAAATTATTTGAACTATCAGTAAATTCAAGAGTTCATCTCTAGAGACAAACAAGGATTTACGCTTTACACCTTTCAGTTGCTAAGCATAGATAGTACTACAGTAGATTCCTGAGCTACCAGTATTAAAAGAAAACTGAGTTAAACTGTCTGTGATAGAAATTAATGTTCCCTGAGACTGATTATGAAATATCTGTTAACATAAATGTACTGAACTCAGAGCTTTTACTACAGTTTTTAGAATACATACCAGGAAAGAAGGGAGATAGGACATTATCAGTGGACATTTACAAATTTTACCTGTTGATGTCCTATCTTTTAGATCAACTGCATTTTCTTGGAGTCAGCAAGCAAACAGCATAGAGCTAATAATGCACATATCTCTGAATAAGCAGTATTTTATTTTCATATTTTCTGGAAAAAAATAAAAAGAATTTTTAACATGAAATAGTTATCTTTTCAATTTAGTTAGTGGACTATTCTCCTCTCAACCACACCAGCAACATAATTCATATTTCATAAAAATGAGATCCCAGGAACTTCAACAGTATTACATGTTTCCACTACATGTATGAACAGGCTCAAGGCAAATTGTTGCTTTTTGGTGATTTTTTTATTTGTGTTGTTGTTTGTTTGGTCTTTTTTTTTTTTTTTCCCATTGTCATCTCTCTTTTCAGGAGTCCTAAACTGATAGAGTCTCCAACATCTAGATTAGTTTGAATTATCTACCATCAGATGATATAAATATATTTGTTCCTAGCTAGAGATCGCAGTAAGATGTAAAAATATAATGTGAAATTCTCATAAGCAAGTATAAAGATAAGTTTATTAGACTTGTGAACACATTCTTTACCAGTGAATTTAGTCCAGCATTTTGACTGTAACAAACCATGGATTATGGGTCCAATTGCAATACTGAACCTAGTTTGTTTGGTTGGGTTTGGTTTGGGTTTTTCTTTTTAATCTTGATTAGACAAAAGGCTTTCTAAAATTGTATAGTCATTATTTCTTTATTTTTTTTTTTTCTGAGTAAACCCACCTACTTCTGTTCAGAAGACATGTGACTTTTTTTTTTCCTCATTCTAATCAGTGGAATTGTATGCTGCTGAAAGTTATATCTCCTGCTTTCTTCATTGGTATTTTAATTGTAGATATGAAACATATTTGGAGTAATCACCTGTAGTTAAAATTATGTTTATGTCTGTTGTTTGATGATTTTTTTTTCCCTTTCCTTTTATACCTAACATTTAGGGCTTAAATATGGCTAGAGAAATATTGTATATCCTAATTTTCCACAAAGGAATGTCCTATGCAGTTGTAAGGAGATGCCTGTTGCTCATCTTATTTGATGATATGACAGAATTTCAAATTGACTCTGCCAAATCCTGTGCTCTACAATATCCTGAAGTAAATGTTTTCAGCCTATTTGCCTTCCTCTGGCAGAGCATAAAAGAAAGCTGAATAAAGCATTATCTCTTAAAAAGAAGGAAAATAAGAATTAACTAGGAGTTAAGTAACTTTTCAACAGACACAGGATAATTAAGATAGTCAGAGCTATGACTTCTTCCCTGGGCATACAATTATCAACATGCAGTAGTTATTCTAGTCCCTCAGAGTCTTCATTCCACTTCTAATGTTATTTTTTTATTTCTTTTTGTGGTCCCAGGATCTGTCTCAGCTGTTTCTGCCTCTTGTTTATCTCTTTCTGGTTTTGTGGGTTGTTTTTTTTTGTTTGATTTTTTGTTTGTTTTTTTTTTGTTTGTTTGTTTTGTTTTGTTTTTTTTTTTTTTTTAATCCAGTGTTGCCACTCTGACAGCAAAACAGCAGAACAATAACAGAGTTTGAATTTTCAAAAACTGACATATTTCCTGGGAGAGTATCTTAAAAGTGTATAATTGCCAGGTATTCCCTAGAAATAATAATGACATCAAGTACAGGAGAAAATTATGTTTAACTCATCATTTTCAAAATGTAGCACCGTTGCAAAACCAAAATATGGGCTTAAACTAGTACAAGAAGATACTACTAGGACAAGAAGATCCATTAGCTATGACTATTTTGTCTTTCTGTATTCCCTCCTTTAATTCTTTTCATAGTGTTCTTTTTTGTTTGTTTGTTTTGTTTTATTGTGTTTTTTTTTCTTGTTTTGGTTTCAGTTTGGGGTTTTTTGTTGCTGTTATTTTGGTTTGGGTTTTTTTTGTTTGTTTTTTTTTTTTTTTTTTGGGAGGGGGGGAGGTGTGCTTTATGGTTTTGTTTTCTTTTTTTTTTTCCCATTCCTGAAGGTGACTAGACTACTTTTTATAAACCTAGATTCAAAACAAAACAAAACAAACAAAAAAAGAACCCCCATTAAAGCAATTACTATCTGTTTCTAGCTCGACACCATTTGACCTGTTTCCACAGATAGATTTGCAAACCAGAAAAGTATGTCTGACTTTTTCTCCCTGCCACTGGGGGTATTTTTGTTCTGGTTTGTTTTGGTTTGATTTGTCTCCCATCAAGTTTTCCTGGCAGTTTATTAAGTACTTTCAATGATGATTTTAAGATTTGCTTTTAATGAATTTTCTCCTTGATTTTTTACTCTTCTCCTTTTCACAACCACAGCCAGATTAAAGTATTTGGAGATAATTTATTCTTTCAAAGTATGGAGACATCCACAAGAGAGACAAGAGTAGTACAACTTGTTCACTAGCTGCAAGACTGTTAATTTCAAATGTCAATGGTATTTGGCCTGTCTTCTTTATAAATAAGCAATCAGAAATCTGTTGTAAATAGGTTGTTCAAGCTGTGAGGTAGAATGCAGTTTAAGAATAAAAGGTATGAAAAAAAGACTCTATGAAAACAGAAAAGGATGACAGAATATCACCTAGAGTAATTGGTATTATATATTACAATAAATTTGGAAAAAATTTCATTTGTAACAGTATGTACCAAGGGTAGCTTCACAATGCTAACTGTACGATCCTACTCCATTTTAGTTTCACCCAGGGTGAAGACAGTAACATTTGAAATACTTTTCTCTTTAGCTAAACACAAATTAAAGTGATGGGACACATACCAACACCAATATTATAACCCCAGCACAACAGAAGAGCAATTATAATACTGTTTAGCCTGAGAAGGCTCCCATCAACTAAAAAACCCTAGGGCTGGGACTGCTATCAAGCCAAAACAGAATTTTCAGGACTATAATTCCCTATGTGTCCACGGTGCCATACAATACAATTGCCATCTTCTACCATATCTCATAGAAATCTCGCACACATCTATAAAACATGCAGTTAAAAATTTCTGAATACCAAATTCCAGAAAACTGATAAAATAAATTTATTTCCTTATATTCTGGGAATTCTAAGAACTAAGAAGAAATGTTGTGCCACTGTAGACTGACTCATTTTTTGCTCTCATATCATTTTGACACAGAGAATAGATTTTCAGTTGACTGTAAAACTTCAGGTTCAGTGCCACTTTTGATATAATAACTAGCTAACAAAAGAACTGCTTCACAGCTGAATCCAAAGGTTTGTACATATCACTAGTAGAATTATAATAAAACTTCTATTGGTAAACCTTTTAATTAAAAAAAGAAATAAAACTAAAATATAAACTAAACTAACTAGAAATATAAAACAGGTCTCACTGAAAGACATATCAATGTGAACAAAGATTTTCAGGTTGTGTATACAGTAACTATCTATTCCCCTCAAATAGTAATTTCAGTACATGAATTATTAATTTCCCTTAAATAGCAAGGAAAACATGTTAATTTTAACAGAATTTTCTCAGAGTTTTCTATGTCTATAAATGTTGAACTAAAAATTACTCGTTCTGTGAATAGAGAATCTTGAGCATTAACTTTAGAGATAAAAATTTATTCTGACAAAGTCTGTGATAAAATGAAAAAACAGTTTCATTCAGGTCTGCTAATACTTTCTATACAAATAGATCACTTCGGCAGTAGTTTTGGGGGTTTTGTTGTGTTTTGTTTTGTGTGGTTGGTTGGTTGTTGTTTGATTTTTTGGGGGGAGTTTTTTGTTTCTTTGGTTGGTTTGGGTTTTGTGGGTTTGTTTTGTTTTGGTTTTTAGTTGTGTTTTGGTTTGGTTTGTTTTTTTCCCCTAAAGCTTTCTTTTGTTTCCCTGGTATGTTTTACTTCTTCCCTTATTTGAAAACAAAAAAAAACCAAACAAAAAAAAAAAAAAAAAAAAAACAAAAAAACCCAAACCAAACAAACAAAAAAAAAAAAACAAACAAAAAAATCCCTACCTTTATTTTACTTACCTTCTACTTTTATTTTACTTACCTGCTACCTTTATTTTACTTACTTTCTAAATAAATGCTGAGTTTGGCCCTGTCAACACTCATAACTATTTGGGATTTCCTGGATTTGTAAATTTCTACTTGAAAGCTGGCTCAGCTTTAAATGGAAACTGAACAGATTTTTGAGGATCACAATAATGACATTGAAGTCTGAGGTTGTCTTCACGTAATGCACAATAATTCATTCTGTATAGCAAAGAAATAAAAAGAAATAAGTTACCT
>JAWWMP010000001.1:74755541-74773710 GCA_035047865.1 Dendrocincla tyrannina
CTGCTCTACAGTAACTATGTCTGTATTCTTTTCTCTGTGCGTTATGAGAGTAATATGTATTTATTTTTGTATGCTATTTTTATGATAATAATAAAAAGATAATTAAAAAGATAATAAAAGTAATATGTCCTTGTAGTCATTTAATACATGAAAATATCATAATCAGCTTCTTTAGATATCATAAGAAAAAGTATTATTTTGTTTAGAGTATATTAAATACTATTTATTCTTCTTACTCTGAAATGTACAAAATCTTGAAATAAACTGTAGATCTCAAAATGATCCCCGCTGTTTCAAATGACAATTACAGCTGACTCTTCTGTTTCTTATGTGTCAACTATGATTAATGCACTTGTCATAAATACATATTTTTTTTTTATTCTGAATCTCAGATTAAGTGAACTCTTTGATCCTGGATATTGAGGAAACTTTTTTTTTTTTTTTTCCTAGAAAAGAATTCTGTGAAATTGCCAAAACTGGTCTTTAAAAATCAGAATTTTTCATGGTAACTAATTCATTACAAAAACAAAAATTCAATGCTTCACATTTTTCCAGCCTTACTGGAACAACAATCCAAATAATTCTGCTTTTTAGTGTTCAAATAAAACAAATGCAAAGAATTGAAAGGACAAAACTGTGAATAAGATAGGCAACAACCTGAGAGGAGATGGAAAGTTATAGGATAGAGCAGAGTCTGTGAGGGAATAAAAATTAGTGTGAGCTGAAGAATCCCCTCCCCAGTTACATTCCCCAAAACCTCTTCAGTCTTTCTCCTCCTATTCCTTCAGTCTAAAAACTATTTTGATGACAAATTGGTTTGCTCTTCCAACACAAGAATGGCATGGAATGGCAAGATTCTATTTTGTCTATGTTCCTGAGAAGCTTTGAATCCATTCCACTTTCTAAATTCACATACAATCTACTTTCATATTTAACTGTGACTCAGATGTGTGCCTCATAAAACCTCTCTTTTGTACATCAAATTTCAGTGAAGTGGACAATTAATTTAAAGGAATAAAAAAATTAATTTGGATAGGAAGCACTCAGTATTTTCATTCAGTATTTTCACTTGGTATATTCATTCATTTTATTTTTTCTTCACAAGCACTAAAGACCCATAGCTCAAAAATTTGTGGGGAATTATTGTGAGTTTTTTGATTTTATGCTAACTGAAATCCCTTGTGTTTAAATGATCAATTTGGCGCAAAACTTCTGAATACTACAGTGCATTATGTCTCTCACTATACTGTGTGTATAATTTACTGGTAAATATACAGTTTCATACTTACTTTTACTTCCATTTAGTATATTTTTAGTGTGTTAGTCTTTGTGCTTTTTTTATTTCCTTCTAAGAACCTGGACACCATCACCACCCATGAAAATACACAGTGAGTAAGTCTCATCTCCTTTGGAACTGAATCATCAAAACAAATAAAAACAAGATAACAAGAACTCTTTCCTGGCTTCAAAGACCTAAAAGATCTTTTAAAATTTTTTTGATTTGCCTTTTTGTCAAAAAATGTCTTATTTCTGTACAAATATAGGGGAAAGAATAGTAAAAGGAATAATAGTGGAAAGTGGTAATCAGGAAGAAATTCTGGAATTTTTATTTCAAAATGTAGTTCAGCATGAGTAATGTCTTTAAGACAAGTGTTGAGGTGCATCCTCCCTCTCTGACCCCTCACAGACGGCACTATGATCTGAGTAATGCTCATTAGGCCTCAGCCTTGACAACATTCAGGCTGAGCTCCTCAGAGCTTATCAGACACTGAATAATTTAGGAATAAGAATATCTGCTTGAATATATTCTTACTTGTATACCTGACAGTGCTGTGGAATTGTTGCTTAATTAGTAGTTTATCTTTGACAATGAAGATGCATATGAAATTATACTGAAATTCAAAAGCTGCTATTTATTCTGACTATACGTCAGTCATTGCAGTTATCATTGTAAGACTATTTAGCCTGGGGTTTTTTTTGTAGCAGCTTTGTTGAAATAAACACTGTTGGAAATAAATAATTGCAGCATAAAACAGCTGAAATAATTTTGGTAACTAATGTTTTAAGGTCCCTCAAATTAAGAGAAAGTAAAAAATATGCAGCTTTCAAGATGGGCTCCTGAAGTGGGAGCAAGTTCATATCCTGGTGTGTGTGAACACTAGCCCTTGGCTATGATGTGCTCGAAAATCATCCTATTTGCGAGGATATTTGCAAGTTATTTCACTCTGTCTTTACCAGAGCACTAATGCTGAGTAAATTATTTAATAGCTGCACTAAAAACTGTCTGATAACACAACTGAAGACTCCACAAAGGTGTTGTGAAAATAAAAGGGAAGAACTTCGTAGAAACACAAACCCTGTGATGACAGAAGTCTTCTAACAATCCAGTGTTTTAAAGTCCTGCAACAATCATGTCATTTTTCTCAAACAAATCAGAGAACTGCAGGTATTGAAGCCATGTCAGGATTTAAAATTTTTCAGCTAATACCTATATGCCACAAACATAGCGTTTCTGATTATGCTCTAATATTTTTTCAGTTTAGGAAAAAGGAAGAAGGTTCACGTCAACCTATCTTTCTGCTAATTTTAATTGAAGGGTTTGGGGTTTTTTTTAAGCCTTTCTAGCATGAACACTTTTCAGTTTTTATTTCATAAGAATACATTCACATGTAACAAAATTGTTTGTAAATTCAAGTACATTATCTACAGCTTGTGTTAGTTTTCAGATTTACAGATGTTAGATATTGCTAACTCATTGCACTAGATGGAATGGAAAATATTTGAATTAAAGTAAATTAGCTCCTAAACAGGGTCAAACTTAAACCTAAAAACACTTGTGACTTTAGAGCTCTCCATAATGCAGCCTTGTATTTCAAGCCAAAACAAATTTATAGCAGACTGAACAATCAGCAATCTAATTTAGTAACTTAAGTAAATTTAATTGTTAGTCCACTATATTACTTCAAAAATCCTATTCAAGGTTTCCTTTGGTAATAGAGAACTGTTTAATGCAGTTAGATTATCCTTTCAGCTTGATTAACACTTGTCATAATCCTTAAAACCAATTAGTCTAGAGTACCTAAACTTCTGCCTCTGGATATTCCCCTATAAATCTTTGATTGTTTTACAGCTGGGTCCACCTTGTTAACAAGATTTTACACCTGAAGTGCAAATTAAGTAGACTTTCAATGTCCAAAGCAGTGTCAATGTTCTACCTCCTGCAAGTGCTGAAGTACTAAACAAACCATAGTTTTTCTCAGAAACATTAACTCTTGCACCTGAGGTTTGATTTTGTGCAAGGCTACATCTACTGGCATGTTAGTTGAGCTTTGAAAAGGGTCTGCTACCTTATTTTTTTAGTCATTTGGCTATAAAAAACCTGCTGCCATCTAAATTTAAGCTTCTTGCTCATGAGGTTCTTTATACATTTAATCATAGGATCATAAAAACAGGGCAAGATAGGATTACAGAAGGTCAGACATTTTATGTCAGGATCAACTCTAATAAAACTGTTCTTGACAGGTATTTATTGAGGGTATATTTTAAAAACCTTGAGTTACGAAAATTCATCAGCTATGCAGGTAATGTGTCATTTGGAAATAGTCCCAGTTTTGCTCCAGTTTACTGGAGCATACGGTCTTCCATTAATTTGTTCCACAGTCTCAGAGCATTTCTGAGATCCCTTCTGGAATCCAATTCATTTAGGAGGAGAGACAACTAGGCCTGTCCCTAGAAAGCCTGTATGCCAATGGTTCTCAAGTGGTTACCTACAGAGACCTTTCCAACAACCAGTGTACACCGATCATGCTAAATCACCCTCTTTCAGGCCATGCTTGTTCGCTGACCTTTTGTTACCTACCTAAGAAACATAAACATTGTATGTGAGACAACCAGAATAACAAAATTATGTTGGCCACATTAGGAAGAATGTAACTTTAAAAGAACAATACTTTTAGTATGGCAAAGTGTTTCAGCTCAAAGAAGGCTCCAGAGGGCTAAGCAGCAAGAACATATGTTGTCAAGTGTTTTAAACTACTCCACACTACTCCAAACTGAGCCTAGGGAGAAGGAGTGAAGGAAAAACTACATGATTCTTCCTATCCATGTAAAAGTACATTGCAGGAGAGCTTCCCATCAGGGGATCTCTTCGTGTCTTCAATCATTACAGAAAAATAGACTCTCCCTTCCCAAGCTGGTGACATTTTCCATAATCATACAATGAGCAGGAACAAACAAGGATGATACACACAGTGCTACCTGATAGATCTGTGGACAAATAGGTACAAACAACTTAGTGGTATTAAGACAGACTATACAGTAAGCAGTGTGCCATGTGGACAATTCCAAATTCTAGATATAAAGTCTTGGTTCTCTGTGAGTCTACTAGAAGGGAAATAGGGACTGCTGCCTGAAACATGTTACTAGAACAGTTATAATTAAATACTTACTGTTCTATCAATCTGTTTTTCAGGGTTTGTTCGTTTGTGTAATTTTTTTGAGGAGGAGTTTAAGTGGGGGGAGGAGATGTTGGTTTTTCTGTTGTTTTTTTTTTGTTTGTTTGTTTGTTTTCGTTTTTTTTTTCTTTTTAAGTCTAAACCCAACATTTAATGCCAGCAGGCAGTTTATTTTTGTCTTCTTTGATTGAAAACTTAAAATGTATATAAAACTGATTTTTTTTTTTCCATTTTGGTTGCATTTTTCTTAAACTCTATTACTCCATCTCTATTCTATATTGTTAGTCCTGACAAGAGCTGTGGTACAAACCTTTCAGCTTAAAGAGAGACAATGCTGCAATGTAGACTGAAGAAAGGCCCCCTGAGTCTTTCTCTCTTGATTAACTCTACACTGCTTAATTTTAAATTTACTCACAAGCTCTCTTCTCAGTGAAACTTCTATGTCCCTCTAAGACAAACTTGGACACATTTCTGCTGTATATCTCACACCAGAGGCTATTCCCAAAAGGAAAGTACAAAGACTATGTTTGCTGTAGATAACATCACACTTGACAAATTGTGCACCCTGTAATATTCCCATAATGCTTTCATGCCGTAGCATGGGACACCCTATATATACCTTGAATTTAATACAATATAAACACTATTTCACTTAATTAAAGTACATTCCTCACAATGTTTGAGAAACTTTTTACTCGGACAAAGTCCCATTGTGAACATGTAGGAAAACAGTAATTAGGCCATAGGGCTAAAAAGACACTACATGGAGGCCAAAGTGGTCCTAACAGGAAGTTCTAGGCAGTGCAAGTGCAGTCACTCTGCTGTTGAGTGTCTCCCTGGAAAAAATGAAGTCATGAACCAGTCTGCAGCACTAAGTTTGGGAGCAAGAGACTGCTCACTAGAGATCTGTTCAGTAGCAGAGATGAAGTAGATCTGGGATATCTGCACTCATATTGTGTGTATTTCAACTACTCTACAGATTTTTTGTGTTTTTTTTTAATCATAGCTGACAATAATGACAACTATAATTTGCATGAAATAATGATAATAATTTACACAAATAAATATATATAGCAATAGTGGTGGGGGTTTTTGACTGTGGTGCTATTTTTTCTTAATAGATAGAGTCTAAGTTCATCATAAAGCAATCAACAATACACTATCATAACTTTTGCTTCTAATCTGGTTTTAAGGTTCTTCAAAATTAGTGTTGTATTCTTTGGGTTCTGCACAGACCTGTCTTTTTCTCTGCTTCAAGAGAAATCGAAGAAGAAACTGTTACCCAGTGAAAAAACACTCAGCCTGATGCTACTGCAGCTTCACATTAGAAAAGTGAAACAATTACCAACTTGACTGTGTCAGGACAAAACTAAGCTAACAGCAGTTGTCCATTAAGTGTCTTTAATAAAACTCCATAGATTTCAGAGGAGGACAAAAATTGCTGTTCAATAGGGGTACCATGTGTAATGAAATTAATAATATGCTTAATTAATTAATATGTTTGTTCCACAAGGCAATTGCAAAGATCTTTTAGAAAGGTAAACAGGTTAAAAGAAATAATGCACAAACACTAAACCAATAGTTCATATCAAACAAAGTTGTTCATATCACAGAGACTTGTCTTCAGGTTTAAATAATGGTTAAATTTCAATGTATGAACAATAAAATTAAGGAATTAGCTTTGTTAGTAGCCTGGAGGAAGGTGATCGTATCTCTTTTGAGACATCCTTATGATGTCATCGGTGGTGCTTTTCCCTATATAAATAGATGTGCCAAAATACACTTTTTAAAGAGAGAATTGTTTACAGTAGTTTCAGTGTCTGTACTGTTTCTTATGTTTAGCATCATAAAACTGTCTACTTCAACCAGGTATTGTTCTATCTTTTTCATAAATATCACACTTAATAGTACATAAGCATTCTAAGGATTACAATGGGAAGGGTTTATATTTTTATCTGTATCCTAACTGTTTTATCCTCATCCTAATCAGTTTCCAAGATTGTGATCTCTTTAGGTTTGCATGGGAAAAACGTTAGAATAAATTAAAGATCAGAATCTACTTAGTCCAAGAAGAAAGATCAATGGACCTTCTGAAGGCAAACTAAAATATCTGAAGGGAAATATTTAGGATAATGAGAAATTTCTGTTACAACTAATATTTATCAAAACGTGCAATTAAAGCCTGATGCTGAAGTCTTACAAATGCCAATAATTTTAATTTTGTTTGTTATCCATTGGCTTAAATATCAGTTGGATACTGAAGCTTTAGTATTATTCCCCTCCATAAAGATCAAGAAATCATATTACCAACATAAAGGTGAATCACAGAAAATACCACTACATCTGGAGTAGAGGTGCTGAGCCAACTGCAAATTAAGGTTTTCAGAAGGTAATTCAGAAATGGGAGGCAGCTCCACACACACACTTACATGTCTGCAATCTAGGTGTCTTGCTAAGCCTGTTGTTTGAATCTCAATTGGAGATAATAGAAAACTAGTGAGTGGGTAGATGTAGTCATTGGAGGCTAGAGAACTACCCAAGGATTTTTTTTGGAATTAGCTGAATTGCTTTCTAGCCTCCTTTGGTCGCAAACTAAATAAAATATGAAGCACAATATTATTTTTAGAAAAGATGGGAGGTACCTAGTATATTCTCCCCAGCAACCATAGGATAAAATAATGTCCCATTTCTAGATGAATTTGACATTCTTCTTTTGCTGTCAATGTTCAGATCAAATATCTTCAGCATAACTTAAATATTTTTTGCAAACAAAATACGTCTCTTGTTGTGCTTACTCTTCAGGAAAAAAATTAAATGGAAGAAAACCAGATTCATCCTCTGATTTATGCTACACATCCACCATTAATCTTATTTAACTTTGAAAAAATTAATAAAGCAAAACATCTGTGGGTCTCCCTTCCAAGGGTGGTTAGCCAGCAGTCACCATTTATCTTTGCTTAATTGTCTAATATGTAGTTACTTTGTATAGCATTTTAACATTTAATGTGGTTGTAGCATAACTCAAATACTACCAGCAAGGTCAATGCAAATTATTCTTTAGTACTTCATGTCACAGACCAGGCAATATGTCTAGAGAGTTTCCTGCTCATGCTGCATCAAGTCCTTCATTGCTATTAGTGCACATGTGTTTCAGGTAGCCCTCTGAGCATACGTGAGTAAAGAACTGGAAAACATCAAAACACAGTTTGGAACCGCTAAACCAAAATTTCACTTGCTTATGTAAAAGACGAACTTTCAATTATAATAAAATTTTAAAGGGTTATTATGAAAGGTGAAGTATTTCTTGTTCACTGGATGTTTCTGACCTTAACCTTTGTTTTAATGAGCACAGTACAAGATAAGAAGAATAAAAGTATAGGAATCCCAATGAGTGAAAAACTAAAAAAATATCTAAGTTGGTTTTGGCAAAGGGGGATGGTCTTAAATAAACATATGAGATATATATATATATATACACACATATATAAAGCTGTTTTTCCTGAAAAAACCCACATTATTAATTAGAGTTTATTGTAATTTCTGTAAATGACAAAAACCTGCATGGGGTTGTTACTATGTGCTCTTGAATTATTTTTTCTCTCCCCTCCAGACAGTAATGATTCATACTTACTCAGCTGATTTCAAAGAAATAATTGTTTTGTGTGCTATTGGAGCTTTTTTTGCAGAGTGGTTTAGGTTTGTTTCCCCACCCCCTGGCATGCTGGTAGTCCTGAAGGAATGTAATTGTGCATGACTTAGAACTGAATGAGCTCCTATATAAAGGGAAGTACATCATTTCTCCTCCTTACTAAGGAGATACAGCTGTGGTGCTGATATAGGTAATTAGCTGCTCCTTACAGGTGATATAAGCTATGTTTGCAGCCTGGCTGCTCTGTGCTATATAAACAGGCAGTTCCTCTTTGCACAGGTCAGACATATTAATAAAAATACCTTTGTGCGTACAGTATAGAATTCTACCCACATTTAACACTGAAAATAGCTTTGTGTTTAAATGGTTATTATACCACCTGAGAAGATGGAAGTCTTTTTCAGAGTGACTTGTGTTGAATTTTTCATCTAGGCAGGCACAATTGATGTCCTTTAAATTATTGAATAAAATGGTTCAACAATTTTTGAATCTGTAGAAGGTAAATAAAAGCATTACTGGCAGTTTGATGTAATGTTTGCATCCTACTTTTTAAGTGTTGAAGTATCTGAGCTGTGTGGTAACTATTAGAAACCTGAAAATTATCAGGGACATTCGTTCACCTGTGAAAACCCATTTGAATTTAGTCAAGAGAATTTAAAGCAATTCTCTGCATTTGATGGCTGTATTTATATGGGCAACTGAAAGATGACAAATGTAATGACCTATCAACATTTTGTCTCCCTCGTGCTTCTGTATGAATATGCTTAGTGGAAGTTTTCAGTTTGTGCACATCCCTCTGCTGTCAAAATGGAACAGGAACAGAAAACTGTGTTAAGATAAAGGAATGTAGAGCAGAGAGACATTTTGAGATGTTTCAAATGAGCACTGTCATCTCAGAGTTATCAGGTTATTCATAATGTAGCAAAAGCATTGGTATGGCAATCACTTGATATGGCAATAAGGAGGTGATTTCTCATGCTGTGAAGTTGGTATGGAAAATGTTAGAGCTTTCTCCAGTGAAAGAAGCAGAGTTGTATTAGTCAGGACTGGAAAACCATCTGTCCGTAGTCCTGCTCAAACCAGAAGGATACACAGGTATATACAGGAAGAAAACCACTTGTGTAGTTATAGTAATGCCTATTGCAAAAGTATAATGCATAAGTATATTGTATCATTGCAGCACATCACTGTCTTCTTGAGATAACCCCATATTCCTTCTAAAAAAGCTTCAGTATGGTTTGATTTGTTGTTTTTTTGTTGGTTCTTTTTCCCTAATTTAATTGCATTTTATGAAATAAACAAACAAGTACTATCAATACATAAAGTAAAATACTACATGCAGAGGAGAGAAGCAATTATACTGTGAGTCTTCTGCAATCATAATATTTTTAGTGGATAGATACACTGCTCTGAGTGCATGTGCAAATGAACATGTGTTGTTCCATTCTATACACTTCATAAATATTTCCTGCAGTTTCTTTAAGTCACAGTACAGTAGGAACATATATTAAAGAGCAACAGAGAATTAGAATTGCTGTTAATACAATATTGTCCAGTACCAAAATCTTCCTATAAAAGCTTTTATAAAAAAGGAACAGTTCCTTCAGTTTCCTTATTACAGGACTGCAATATATAACTTTGAGGTCTATGTACAGTTTCTTCTTTGCTTTGTGCCTATCAAATAAGACTGTTATGGTTATGGATGAAATTTTGGCTGCTTGCAAAAAGTTTCTACTAAAATCTACATCAATGAGAACTGCTTATTATTTTATTCTACTTCATAGTTTGTATTTAAATGGTTATGAGAACACTTGAACAGAATCTGCATAGGTGATTTTTAATCTCTAACCATCGTTATGTACTTCTTCCCAGGCCAATTCACTAGACAGCCAATCAATTTTTTTGTTCAGTGAAAAGGAGATTTTAATACTCTAAAATATTTCAGTGTTATGCCCTCTGCATTATTATTCAGTCAGGTACAGGACGAAAGGACAGAACATTCTGCTAACAAATGATATTCCTCACTCTGAGTAGTGGTATACTCCTATTGCAAAAAGTAATCTTTCCCAGTACCTGCAAGAATGATATATTTTAAAAAAGTCACCAGCCTTTATTATGTGTTAATCTTTATGTGGATGTCATTTAAGTACCCTTATTCTATGTACAATTGTAAGTTCTCATTTTTATTGTTATAGCTGGGGGTCCAGAGACAATAAGGTAATAAGTGCATAAAAAGAGGTATGAGACATCCTTGATACCAGCATGAGGCTACCAGTCTGGGATACTGGAAGAAACAGAGATGTAGTGAAAGCTCCAAGAATGCTTTTGAAAGCATGTTTTTCTTTCTTTCCCCTTTGATTTCTGTATATACATTTTTGTGCACTGAGAGTTGCCTATGAGTGCTAAGTAAATACTGAGGAAACTGAAGGAGGGAGGAGTTACTTAAAAATCCTAAATGCTGAGTTGATGCTTTCTACATAAACAACTTTGCATATAAGGGTACTTGAATTGTAATTGCTTCCACAAAATTATACTGCTTGCATTTTATTTACAAGAATATTCAGAAATAGTCCCCTAAAAATACACATTTGAAGAATGATGCTCTTTGAGTCAACAGTGCTATTACTGAGCTGAGAAAGGAAAACATTGTATCTTACTGTGTGTCCTGAGAGAACACTTTGCTTGTTACATCACTTGCCAAAAGTTAGACAAGACTGCAGATTCAGTATTTTGTTTATAGGTAAAACCAGTGAACATGAAGAAGACATGGGACCATCCTTTCATAAAGTTTTTTTCCATTCCCTCAGGTCTCTGAGGTCACTCATTGTATGGAAATTTGCAATAACGGTTTTGCCTGAAACTGGATATAGAAATGTGTGTTGAGCTTTAGCAGATAACATGAAAGTCTTCTAAGGAGTCAATTGCACAGTAGGCACCAACCACAATTTCATTTCCAGAATAAACTACATGCTATTTTCAGTTGTTAATTAAGATGGAGCTCATAATAGAAGAGGCCCCTTCAAGTTGGATTTTCTGTCATATGTCCAAACCACAATCTGACTCAGTCAAAAGTTTTTAAAATTTTGTAACATAATATCATTGCTGTATCATTGGATTACTGTATAGACTGTCACACGTGGGTGGTTGTCAACAAGCTGCACTTCATTACGCCTCAGATTCTCAGTGAGCCATTATGAGTCATTAAGTGATCAGAGACATTTGTGCAGTACTGCAGCTTCCACACTTTTCATCTCACTGTCTATTTTTACACAAGGGATGAGTTTCCATATTGGTTATATATACATACGTACGTACATACATATATATACATATTTTTATATATATATAAACACTAATCACAGTAATCCAGTGTGAATATATTAATATAGATTAATACTGAGTTTGTAAGTAAGAGGAATGTCAATCCATGAAAACCAGGTGATGGTAAAAATTCTTTCTTGCTTTTCATGTGCAACACATGACAGAGGCTTTGGGGTTTTTTGCAAGCTTACCTGCATGCTTTGCTTTACAACTAATGCTAATGAATGTAACATAACTCAGCCATCCATTTCAATTTTACATAGTCCTCTAAATGTCCTTGAGCATGGGAGTGAATCCTAGCTCTCAGTAAAACCCAGTAAAGGCAGAAAACATTGTAGATGCTCAGCACTTCACACAGATCTCTGCAGAACTGAGCCAAAAGTGAATATACCCTGCAATATTGACACTAAACTTGCTCGGGTTCAAATGCAGTTAGGCATGGCACCCCAAGGAGAAGTAACAGATTCTTGTCCTCAAAGCAGTCAAACACATGAATATATATGTTTATAGTCTTTCATAAAGTTGATCCCTAGAAAATGCTAAAATACTTCTGTTGTAAATTCAGTACATGAAAGATAAATATGGGTTCACATAACTTCATCAAAAGGTACTGTTAAAAAAAAAAAAAAAAAAACTCTTGAATTTGGACCTTGATATGTATGAATAATTTAGATAAACTTTTCTTTTCCTATATAAAATGAACTATAATCATTATGCTGTTGTTTTAATTACCAAAAAATAAGCATTTCAACAATTGCGTGTTGACCAGAAATTTATGAAGTAAAAGTGAGGGCTAGTTTGCCTTCAAATCAGAAGGTTTTAACTTATGTATACTTGTATTTTTCTAGACAAACTGTGTTCTATTTAATTCTGTTTCTAGATAAAAAAGTTTTTACTAAGCTCCAGAGCTGCTATTGAATCAACATTTACATCTTACATTTCAACAGAGACTGGAAAACAGTGTCCTAGACTCATTAAAACATTTCACGTCTTTGTGAGAAGGTCAGAATCAAAACTGGAGCAGGACAAAGGCAATGTAAAGAGGAGTATGATCTCTTGTTCTTTATCTGAATAGTAGTAGATGCTTTATTTGAAAGATGGTAGCACTTAAACACAGGACGCAGTTCTGAAATGCTACTTCAAGGCACATTCCTACTGACTATACTGGCAGTCTAAACAATTACATTTTTATAAGTCAAAGTGAAGGTGACTGTTTACCAAGATGCCTTTCTGGTTGCATTATAAATGCAAGCAGTAAAAAGGTCTGTGTTCAGGACCTGGACCCATACTGCCAAGAATATAAAAGCATGTGCAGCTAGGACACAAATAAATGAGATTTATTCTGTCAGACTTGCCTCTCAGTAAGTCTTGCACAAAGCTATTTTTATCTTCCTTCATCAGCTCTCACTGTTAGTAAAGCACTGGCAAAAAATCTTCATCAGAATTAAGGGAGGGTGTTTTATATATAAAGAAGTTAATCCCAAAACATCAATTTTAATATATTTTTCTGCCATGTTTATTCACTGTTGGAAATAGAGAAGCAATATGCCATCAATAATAATTATTATGCTTAAACTTTATAGGAACAGTTACAGAATTTCCAGATGACCTTTACTTTTCAAACAGTCCTACTGATTTCCCAGTGTACTGGAATAGCATTTGTGCATGATTTCTGTGCCAGATCTTCAGCTGGCAAAAAAAAAAAACAAAACAACTAACTGATTATTGAGTGTATTTGAAATCATTGGGACTACTTGTGGAACAAACTACTTTTCAAGGTGAGAAGAAGGGAGATATCAGCTGATCCATGCAACTGAAAAGTTTCTTAATAAAAGCAAACATACTCATCTTACAAACACTACAGATTCTCAATTCAAATATTCATATGACTGCTTTTCTGTAGTATGTGGTTCAATATTATTTTAAATGAGAGGAGGCTTTGTAATGTCATTTGAGAATGTAATTTAAAAAAAATAGCTGAAAAGAAAAATAGAAATGGTTCTTCTACTGGTGTTTATTTCTATAGAATTTCACGGCACTAATAAGTCACGGAACCTAACACCTTAACCTCAGGCAGAAGTGCAAAAAATATGAATAATATTTCCCACAAAACAAAATCTAAAACACCTTTTTGAACAGCATTCTGCCATAATTAGAGTTAAAATACTGCTAGAACATAGTATTAATAGCTTTAATAGAATCTTTAATCATAGAATCATAGAAAAGTTTGGGTTGGAAGGCACCTTGAAAATCATCTACTTCCAGTGTCCTTCCCCTCCCATGGCAAGGACACCTTCCTCTAAACCAGGTTGCTCAAAGATCCATCCAACTTGGCCTTGAGCGCTCCCAAGGAAGGTATCCACAGCTTCTCTGGGCAACTTTTTCCAGTGCATCACAACCCTCACAGTAAAGACATTCTTACTCATATCTGATCTAAACCTATTGCTTTCGAAGTCAGTCCTCCTTGTCCTATCACTACATGTCCATGTAAAAAGTCCTTTTCCAGATCTATCATAGGTCCTATTTAGGTACGGGAAGGTTAATAGAAGGCCTACCTGGAGCCTTCCCATTTCTAATCTGAACAACATCATCCCTCAAATGAAAGTCATGGGGGAGGTGGGTCAATCGTGATGATCTTTGTAGCCCTTTGCTGCATACACTCCAGCACGTCTAAGATTCTTGTATTGTGATCCCCAGAGCTGGATACGGTACTCCAGGTGGTGTCTCAAAATAGCAAAATAGAGGGGAAGAATCACCTCCTTCAATCTGCTGACCATGTTTCACTTGCTTTATAGACACAGATTGGAGAAAATAATTTGAACATAGGAGACAATAACTTTTATAACTGTTATATATTGGAATCTATGAGAATACATTTGTCCATCCCTTAAAGGCAAAAGATGGTGAACCAAGCCCATGTTATTGAGTAATGGAGGAAAGTCATATCACCCTAAAGCCCCCAGTGTTTTGAGAGTCTGTATTAACTTCTAGTTTCAATTAGCATGGTTTATTATCACTCAAGGTCAATACTTTAATTTAAACTTCATTAATTATAATTTCACCTCATCAAAAGTCATTACCTAATTACTATTTAATTGTGCATTACTGCTCCTTAGCTTAATAAGGCAGTTGAGGATGGAAGCCTCTAAGTAAACTTGAGATCAATTGTTTCTTTCAATGTATACTGTTTGAAGAAATTATGACAACAATAACTAACAAATGGTGAGTAAAAAGGTGAAGTAGGGTAGGCTTACAGGGAACCAGGTATCACTTTATTGTAGATTGTTTTGACACAAGTTGTGCCTCAAAAAGGTTGTTTTGTATCCAGGACAGAGGTTCTAATTCGGGCATCATAATTACAGCTTAAGCAGTCTTGAATGGATATGTAATAGTCAGCTGAAAATCTCTTAGCAGAAGGCTGAATCGTAATTGGGTACAGCTGTGATCTCATCTGTTCTACACCTTGGACAAAAGGTTAAGATAACTCCACTAGTTCTGGTAAATACTAATCTTTTAGGTTATTTTTCAAGCTTCTTCCTTCTCTGCACACAATTGAATAGGGCATGGTTGAAGTACAGGTTGCCAGAGAGCAGTACACTGTGGTACACTGTGGTCAGAGGTAAAAGAATCTTCCGTTAGCTTGAGTTCCACCCACTGGTCTTTCTACTTCACTTTTACTGCATTCTTATCACTGCCTAATAAATAATGAATATTTAATTGCTTCCTCTCCCACTAATGAACTTGTAAATTATGATGTTATATTTATGCCACACTGATTAGAGTGATAGAAAATGCAGATATATGACCAGCCTGAAATCCATGATGCAGTATGTTAAACTCGTTTGGGATTTTTTGTGGGGTTTTTTGCCACGCCTGATTCTGTCAAGATTGATCTGGAACTAAAAAGCCAAGGGGAAATAGACTCTTTCTTTTCAGAGGGCTGGGCTGTCAGAGCTTTAATTTGTAATTCTCCTTTTGAGACTGTCAGAGGCCTTTTTTGCAACTCTAAAGTTTAATTACTACAGTTGCAAGGGTCATCACTCAGTAACTGCAGGGAAGATGAATCGTGCAGAGTTATTAAATAAAAGATACTTTCTAGAGCTATTTATAAAAGCAGTTATGACAAAAGTACCACTGCTCTTTAAGATGATAACTTGATGCCTCATCTAAATTTGTGCTGTTGTTTGGAATAAAATGCCCTTCTATCTATTCCATGTACTTATCTTTTTAAATGTTCCATAGTTCACAGGTATTGTTAACTGCAGATTTCCTAGTATCCGTAGTATAATAATTCATAAATTAAATTGTGAATTCCTTACTATTTTGACTATATATCTCTCATTAAAGAATAGAAATAAAATCTTCAGAGACTCATTCAGACATAGATACAAACCAAACATCATCTGTTGCAATGGTTTGAAATCTCTGTTTTCCCTCTCTGAACATTTGGATATTCAAGTAGAACAAGCACATATACTCATAAAAAGGATTAAATATTTATGAGAAGGGCTTTTCTGGTGTTTTTCTTAACTTTTCTAGCCAAAGAACAGCAACAACAAAGAGTTATGTAGTTTTGAATCTAACCCAAACTCTGTCAACTCAAATAATAACTACAAACTCGAAATTCTTACTTGTAAATTAGTCAAAAAAGTCAAGTAATATTTATTTCTATATTGTTGTCACTTAAATCACAGTAATAACTCTTTATTTAAAGTACTTGTTTTGTTCATTTTTCAAGTAATTTAGTCAAAACAGCCACCCAGGAGATCAAGCGATATGAAACAACATTCTCTTTTTTCTCAGGTGTTCCCAGAAAATTCAGTGCTTACTTTAGACATTGATGATGCGTTTGTTGCATGACTCCAATACCATAAAACTTTGCCCCAACACCTACAAAAAACAGATATTTTATCCACATATTATATATTTTAACATAATCCTTTCAATGAATTATTTTGTCAATAATATTTTCTTCATAAGGCATTATTTCAAGCAATTTACTTGTTCTTGACTTTTTAAAATATAATGATTCCATGCTACAAATTAATGTTTTGTTTTTTTTAATTGATGATGGACTAGCTAAGTACCAGGATGTGCACTACAAATTGTATAACATGACAGAAATTGTACTGATGTCACTTATTGTCACTTCTATCAACATTAGCAAAATTCTTTTTTTTTTTTTTTCCTGGCAATCTATCTCCAAATAAAATGACTAAAAATGTATGAAATTTAAGTCATCTAAGGATGGAAATTTAAAAATATCTGCAAAATAACACATGATATTGACCATTTGATCATATGGTTTACAGTTTTAGAAAATTTTTCCTCCCTTGCTCCTTCTCCCACTCCTCCCTAGGTGAATCACTGTGATAGCTCTTCTCTAGGTACTCTGTGAGAAACAGAATTTTTAATTTGCATCCCCCTCTCCCTGCTTCTCAACTCATTATATTTTTCAATTTTTTTTAAGACTGCTGTTGAATAATGATATGATCTGCATTTAATGAACATCACTGTGTCTCTTCTCTTAGCGTAGAACTACTGTTCTGAAATTAATGCAGCAGTCCTGTGTTGGAGGAAGTATTTTCTTAAATAAAACCCTCAAACACCAAAACTCTTAATCATATTGGAAATGCAACTAGTCATTTTAATGATGCAAAGAAAGTTAAATTCTACCTAAATTTGATCACATAGTTTCAGTATCTGTAATCCCATAGTTGCAGTATCTTAATGTCTCTTATTTGTGATTTCATGATTCATGGGTTTGAGTATACTCTAACAGAGCCGATACCTAGAGTGATTGCTAACAGGTTTTTCTGTTTGATTATGTTTTTCTTGTGAATGTCAGTGAAATTTTATGGTTAGGTTTAGCTTGATTCATAAGTTACTGTAATTAAATGTCTAACTTCATTACTAATATAATATCTCAAAGTATAAACCCTCCTTCAAAGCTGAACACAGCATAAATATTTGAAAATTTGATTAGCTACTTCACTGCTTACACTGTAGTATTTTGACAAAAGCAGTTGTATTTAATTGAATTTTGTTTAGGCTTGCTGCACAAGGAGATTGGTTTGCTAGAAATACAATGAACAAAGTATAAAGAATTTCTGTTCCAGGTAAAATAAATACATAAACAAATGAAAACCCCAAACAAAACCACCAAAAGACCCACAACTAATCAAAACTGAAACCCATAGAAATTCAAAATCCCTTTGGTAAAGACAAAAGGCATAAGACTACAAGTCAAGTGAAAGATCAAAGTTGTATTAAGCATTTGATTAAATTCAGTGTTTCACTATCTTTGGAAAGTGTATGTCAAGTAAAGATAAAAATACCTGTCAGTAATGTAGCTATTTTGGCACTTCTGTAGAAGCCTAATGAAATGGAGTTGTCTTAAAGAGAGAGAGCTGGAAAGGCTGATTTTAGAGAGTCTGCTTACTTTTTTCAGACTCAAATGATGGATCGTACTATGCTTACTGCATTTCACATTTTCGTATTCCAAAATTTACTTCTTCTGCAGGCGGGAGCATAAGAACTTCATGATTTGTAAGCACAGAAGGAGAAGCTGATATTAAAAATTATGTGGGGTTTTTTTTTGTTTGTTTTTGTTTGTTTGTTTGTTGGGGTTTTTTTAACAAGGAATGTAAATAAAATCAAGTAACTGAAATAAAATTGTTGCTCTTGCTTTTTTTTTTTTTTTTTTTTTTCCCCTTGAGAGATACCTGGAGAAGTTGTAGAGATC
>JAWWMP010000001.1:74773810-74796014 GCA_035047865.1 Dendrocincla tyrannina
ATTGTTGCTCTTGCTTTTTTTTTTTTTTTTTTTTTTACCCTTGAGAGATACCTGGAGAAGTTGTAGAGATCACTTAAGATTCTTTCTGTAAGCTGTCACTTTCCCTTAGCAGTGTCCTGAGAGATGAACAATTTAATTGATAAACTTTTAAAGACCCCTAATAGAAGCTGATAGAGGCAGAATTAGGTACAGACAAGAAAATTCTCTGGAATATTTTGTGTCTTCAGGTATACCCGTGTGTCTACATTAACCTTCAGGCTAACATCATCTGCAAGGCACTTAGTACTAAGTCAGAGGTGCTTTGTGATCCATCTTTGATATCAGAATGGCAAGGGAGCCTTTGCATTCAGTTTGCATCACATTCTACATTTGTTGTGAAAGATTCACATGATGTTTTGTTGAATTATAGGTCACACATATCACCAAGAGCTAGCATCTTCATATGTTCCTTCAGTTAAAATTTGGAGATGATTTAATCAATTGAGTGAAAATGGGTAAAAGATGAGTGATATTGAATGTACAAAGCAAAATTAGTAAAAAATAAACCAGGTTTTCTCTGAGCTTTACCAAGATACATCCTATCTAAAATGAAAGTAGATAAGTTAAAAGAATAGCTGCCGTAAGCTCTCTCAGGAATCAGGGGAGAAGAACAGACACTATAGATTGGCTGAATAACTCTGAATATCCTACAGTATCCAGAGCCATCAGCAATAGTGTTGGTCATTTAGATATTTAGTTAAATGTCAAAAGTAAGTGTGATGTATTGTGATCACTGTGCATTACTTAGAAAAATTATAAGTATCATGGAAACACTATAAGGAGAAACAAAGTTTGAAGGTAGTAGACTTTATTTCGAGGGATCTGCAGAACTAAATAAAAGAAAGCCAGGGAAGTTCCGCTAGACTCTGATTGCATCAATGATTACATCATTGTAAGCTTATCCTCTGTCGCTGTTTCTTATTCCAAATGACTCTTAAAAGCCAGTATTTAGGCATAAAGTCAAAAACCTTCTTCAGAAGGCTGCATCAAATACACCATCGATGTCACTGTATGCAGGCCTCCATATATATTTTTTAAAGGTACCCTGAAGAAATTCACATGTCCCCACATCATTCTTATTGATATGTAATGTGCAATGTCAGATTAGAAAAAAAAGCCACTCTGTTGGATGGAGACACAGACCTCTCTATTATTTCAGACTGTGAACACACAAAAGCAGGGTTTGCAGGAGAACACGGGGTTCAGAGCTGATTCAAGTACTAAGCAGCATAGGCATTTCAGTATGCCTTGAGTTTTACTTGTCCTGGGACCAATGATAATTCACTACCTTCCTTTGAGTTAGTAGCACAAGCACAATAATGTTAATAGTAAAAATAATCCCCCAATGATATCATAGGTTAGACACTGGAAACATGGTTTCATGTTCCTCTCTTCATTTCACATATCTGCCCTGGAAATAAAGAGTGCTCCTAACAAAAGAGGCCATTTTAAAGGCTATGTTAGTAGTAGGACACCTTTACAGACTGGTTATTGTTCAGATAGTTAGAATAGGCAGCATTGCTTACTGTCTGCCATGTTCACTAAGGTAAGTCTAATTTAAGACATCTGTAATGTGGATGCCTACTTCTCAGTTAACTGTTCTGGGATGATTCTTTTACAAAGATTAAGAAACAGACATGTCTAAGGAACAATGTAACTGCCCTGTTTTAAGAGTTTTCTTGAGAATAAGTTGAAATGCTTAACGTCTGTGTCAAACGTGAAGCCCAACTCAGACATTGCAAAGCCCAAAGCTGAAGTTACAAAACACAGTATGGATGTTAGTTGGCAAAATGGTAAAAACTGGTCAGATCAGTTTTATCATTTTAGACACTCAGGAACTGGCAGATAAAACTCTTATCATATTTTTCCAGATAAAATTCTTCATTTAAGAACAGCCTAAGAGGTTTTTTTTGTCCTTTCTAGACAAACTGTAGCATGGCCCTGAAAGTAAACATTTCCGCTTCAAATTAATTCAGCACCAAGAAAGTTAGGAAGACATATAGCAAAACCAATGATTTTTGTTTCTTAAAGGAACTCTAAAGTACTCAATACTTTTTCTTCAACACGAAGGTTTCTCCACAGCAGGACCATGCCAGGCCAGTTAAATGTGATCACCAACTCTTCCTAGGGATTGGTTAGGCAAAGTAGAGACCTGGAAAATTTAATAAAAATAAGTGTATTAATAAGAATAAAATTCATATTATTTTGCCTTACATCCCAATGCAAGTATAGTAAAATGGTGTAATCAGCAACAACGTGGAAGTATTTTGTTAATGCAGTGATGTAATAGCCAGGTACAATGTTTGAGAATTTTACAGATGTGAGCAATATGACCTCAAAAGTGGCACAGAGAGTGTTTAATTGCACAGAGGGAGCAACTAAGTAACAAAGGTTGCAAGATGAAGAACAATAAAACCAAAAGGGACTGCAAGTGTACAGTTTTCTTGCCAAATGCAGAAGGATGGCTGGCTAAAAAGAGTAAGATACAGAGTATTAAGAGCACTTAAGGAAGTTGTGGTGTCCTTATCATAGAATTATATCAAATTGAGACCTTTGGTAGATGAAGACCTCACTCGCTTGTTTAAAAAAAAAAAAAATTAAAAAATAAACCCAAAACAATATCTACATGGTAATGGACTACATAGTAATCCTATTAGCAGCAATTAGTATTAGTATGAATATTAGCAGCAATTCTACTCAACAAATCAAAAATATCTTGCACTGAAGTGGAGAAATTTTAATGTAAAGTAGCTTATGAAATAGCTGAGAAATGTGTAAACCATCATAACTATGAAAGCATTCAAACTAAGCGGCACAGCTGTAGGAAGGTCAGCAAAATATAGTCAATTTCTCTGAAGCATTTTAGCAAACCTTTGCTGTATACTTACATATGGCAGGGAAAAAAATGTAGAAATCAGATAAGCCTGTCATTTTTTTCAGCATCATGGTATTATTTTCTTTCTTATCAGGTGAATTATTAGAATCCTAGCAAATCCAAGAAGTCTTGTCTGTCAACATCTACTGCATGAATACAAATATAGCCTACTTACTAGTATATCAGAAACCTATTTTTTTTATTAAGAGAAAAAAAAGTCAGGAAATACTGAAGATACAATACAAAATCTCTCCAGTCTTCTGTTCAGATAGTGAAAAATTCCATTATGAGTACATTAAAGACATAATTTATCTAATCTATCTGCTATTCCCACATGACTTTTGATTAAAGTAAAAGAATAAATTAAGTTTGTAGAGTTTGTTTAGACAAGTGTTTTGGTGGTTTTCCTACTTATTTTTGTTTTATTTTGTTATTGAGACTAAGGAAAGCCCAAAATACCTCAGAGAAATACTCTACGTTGTTAGAATCGAATAAAACAATTTATCACGAAGGTACAGCCTGAAAAATATTTTTTTTCCTTCTCTCTGCCTATATATCCCACTAGCACAAAAGGTAGATAAGAACAACTCTCAATTATTTCATATATTGAAGGGCTTGGGTGAAAACATTAAATATATAATTGCTCTAGTCAATGAATACATAAAAATGTTATTATGCAAGTGGCAGAGGTTATATTTTACATATCCCTCATTGGGTTTTATTTGAAGACTTTATTAAGAGAATGTTTTTTAAACCTTTCTTAACTTTGAGTGTTCACTAAACCATTCAGGACATTGCCTTCTTTGACAAAAGTTGTCATTTCAAAGCAACTTTCAAACAAAATCTCTTTCATTGTTTGTTTGAATACTAAGCTACAGTCTCACTAAATTTCATGAGAACACTTGTATGGGAAGGCAGTATCTAGTGTATGTGTAGCCTGCAAAGATGATTATACAATTCATAGTTCTTTATCTTACATGCATTTAGATAATAACCACAATTTACAAAAGGTGAAGAACTGGAACTTTCCACAGGATTAGTGATGAGCATTTTCCATTCAGTGATTCATTTCAGGTATCTTACCCACCTAGCATTACATGAAGTATATCAAGTATCATTCAGTGTCTCTGATGGATTACATAAAATGGATTTTTCTTGTATTTTAGATTTCAAGCTATAAACTGGTAAGCATCTGAGTAACCAGTGCTGTCTTCCATTTTATCATACTCGTTTCATGGCAGAGCAGCATGTGGGTTCCAATATATGATGAAGAAAAAGAGATTATGTGATTTTTAAAATAACCTCTCCTCAAACTAATACATTGTTGAAAACAAATAATCTCTGAAGTGTAGCAGCAGCATGCACTTTAGCTGTAACTATCATCCTACACATTGTAGAAAAAAAACAAAACCCATCTTTTTCCAGGAGATTTCACACACATAACAAAAGCAGTTTAAATAAACAGTAACTTAAAAAATCTGCCAATATCAAGATGTTCTAAAACTTAAGAAAAAAATAAGTCATTGTGAAATGTATGAGTTCCTTGGAATAGCCATTTTTTTTCACTGTAAGAAGCTTCTGAGAAATATGCTAATTAAAAAAGTTAAAGAAAACCACTCTTTTACTCATTAAACAACAATCAAATAGCTCTGACTGTTAGCTATAAAGGCTTATAACAAATTGCTTGCCATTTTTCTGTCTTTCTACTTCAAGAACAGTTGCATGAAAGGATTCTACCTCAGATTATATTGCATGGTTTGCCTCAAGCTGGGTAGAAATAGAATTCAGGTATTGTCATAATGTATCAGAACACCTGGGTCTGCTATCTTAACCCTGACAGTAGCAAGTTCACAGACTTCATATCTAAAAGCGTCTGAAGAAAACTTCTGATCTGCTATACAGAGAGAAATATTTCATGATTTTTTCCTTAATTAGTACTTGGCCTAGGACCTGAAACTTTTTGTTTCCTTCTGTGCATGTGCTTGCACATGATTGTATATGTAGTCCGTGACCATATGTATATGCGTAGGAGTTATAGAATGGGTTAGTGCCTTATTACCCCTCTAAACAGACAGATAATGATTTTTTAGTGAGATTGTAGAGCACAGAATCACATAATATACTGAGTTGGAAGGGACCCACAAGGATCATTAAGTCCAACACCTAGCCCTACACACCATGTTCACAAGAGCATCATTCAAAACCCTTCTTGAACTCTGTCAGGCTCGGTCCTGTGACTCTCGGACCCTAGAAGCCTCTTCCAATACCCAATGCCCTCTAGGTGAATAACTTTTTTTTGATATCCAACCTAAACCTCTCTTGACAGGACATCAGGCCATTCCCTTAGGGCCTGTCACAGGTCATCACAGAGAAGAGATCAGTGGCTGCCCCTCCTCTTCCTCTCATGAGGAAGTTGTAACTGCAATGAGGTCTCCCATCAGTCCCAGAGCAGTTCAGCCTCTGCAGGCTGAACAGACAGAGTGATCTCAGCTGCTTCTCATATGGCTTCCCTTCCCCATCTTCACTGCTCACCTTTGGACAGTAAGAGCACAATATCTTATATTGTGGTGCCCCAAACAATATTCAAGGTGAAACCCCCATACTGCAGAGCAGAGCAGGACAATCTCCCTCAACCAGCTGGCAGTGCTTTGCCTGATGCCCCCCAGGACACAGTTGGCCCTCCTGGCTGCCAGGGCACTGCTGACTCATATTCAACTTGCCATCAACTAGGACTCCCACGTCCCTTTCCATGGTACTGTTTTCCAACACATCATTCCCCAGTCTGTAAGGACATCCAAGGTTGCCCCATCCCAGGTGCAGAATCTGACACTTCCCCTTCTTGAAGTTCATATGGTTGGTGATTGTCCAGCCCTCTAATTTGTCCAGGTCCCTCTGCAGGACCTCCCTGCATTCAAGAGAGGCAACAGCTCCTCCCAGTTTTGTGTCATCTGCAAACTTACTTAGTACCTCTTCCAGTCCTGTGTCCAAGTCATTTATGAAGATGTTGAAGAGCACAGGGCCTCAGATGGAGACCTGTGGAACCCCACTAGTGACAAGTTGCCAGTCTGATGTTAGTCCATTCACCATTACCCTCTGTGCTCAGGCAATAGTTAAAAGAAGGAGGAAAGTGGACAGCTGTGATTTTTCTCACACTGTAATCCTTTCAAAACCAAAAAGAAAAGAACAAACCTTTTTTTTTTTTTCATCTGTTTAGTGAAGCTCAAAAAAGCCGGATAAAACTGTTTAGAGACAGAGTTTTTAGCCTTTAAACAGCAAGGTATTAATTGGTGCAACGTTGGGGAACACCCAGTTCTCGCTGGACAAAGAGTTCCGAAGTTTTCAGTGAAAAGCAAGACTATTTCTACAATTTTGCAAAGGATTACAACATCTTTTCATGCATATTCATAATATTGCAACATTTGATTATACCATTCAGAGTAGATGGAGAGTAGGTGGAGTCTGGGTGTGGTCATCTCTTTTGGGGAATTTTGCAGGGTACATCCTGTTGCCTTCATCCTCTGGGGGTTCCTGACTTCACTCCGGTTCATCATGAACTTTTCAACTTTCTCAGGTTTTGCTGATTCTTGCAAGGAATCTTGGACTTGGGCCTCTGCTCCTTGTTCTCTCTCTTAATGTTCCTGTTCTGTTCTTTTAGTGTATCCTCCCTAGTTTCCTTATCTATGTGTACTCATCTCCCAGGGACACATTGACCCAAATTTGTCTTTAACTAAGCATTTTCTCCTACAGAGTTCTCAGTGTCGATATTCTAAGCTAACTTTTAACTCTTGGAGCCCCTGCTCGGCTTCATTAGATAAGGTTTCCTTAAAAGACCATATATAGAGACCATTGATACCTATATGTGACAGCAGTCAGAGCACATTTATCTGATACAGGTAAGTGATTTCTAGGTACAGCCTAAAAAATCAAATAATTTGAATTTGTGCTAATGGTCTCAGGCTGTTATCCTTTTTGCTGCCTTGGAATGCAACATATACAAGATATGAGTGCCAGCATTGTAACACATTGCCTACATACTTATTTGTCCATATGATGTTTGTCTTTATCAGAATCACTTACTTGTGCGATAGTTGGAACTTGAATTATCTGGGGTTTGGTTTAGATTTTTTTGTTTGTTTGTGATGAGGTTCTTTTTATAGTTTTGCCTATGTATTTGATAGAATGTTATTTTGCTCTCTTTAAGTCAACACTTGTGGATCCAAGATGCAATACCTTTGAAAGGCAATAAAATATATCTTACCTAAAAAATGGTAAGATGAGAATACAAGAAGCGAAAATGCAAAGCAAAAATTGAATCTAGGCTTTTACAATGTGGTTATACCTTGTATTGGTTATATTTTATTCAAAACTAGAGAACTTCTGGTGGAGTTTAACTAAACTCTATCACCAGCTCAAGCTACTACTCAAGTGGCACTGCATACAGGACACAGTTTCTATCCCTGTGAGTACTTAAATTATTTAGGTGACTCCCTACTCTAAAGCCACTTTAACAAAAACCAGACAGTATAAAAATGGAAAAGCCACTCAGAACATTTGAAAATGCTTCCTTCTAACAGATAGCTACTTAGTACATGTTTTGTGCCAGGACCGTTTTACAAATTTTCACTTTCTTTTTTATAACTGTATATCCTTCTTATCTGTTAATTGCCTTTATCCATATCCTCCTCCAGCTTTAGGATAAAGGATTAAATTTCTTCAGTTTTCTTGAATTTGTATGAATCCTCATTCCTCTCACTCTTCATCTTTTTATCTGCTTAATTTCAGATAACTCTTGCTGTACCTGCATGGTCACAGTGGTTTAGTGAAACAACGTCTCATTATGGTTGAGAAACCACAATTTTGCTTTGCCTATTGGATGTATCTCAGCTAAGCCTTTTATCAGTCACATTTCTTTCGAAATCTTCATTCTATAGCTATTAATAATGTGGCCTACATACTCTCTTCATTATTTGTCACCAGAGATAAGCTGTCATCTTATAACTGAAATTCATTTGATACCTGTCCTTGTCCTTGTACCCCTGCATGTCTCCCTACTTCAGTATCATTAAGGTTAGTTGTTGCTTCCTATGTGATATTCTAGTCCTTCTCCTTGTTAACATTTCCTCCCACCTTTGACAGTGTTTCTTCATAAGGACTTGTTTATTCACAACATTACAAGTCCACCACCCCCTCCTGTTGAAGTCCCTTGCACATTTAAAAGAGTCAAAATTGTCTTCATTGTAGGTAGAAAATCTTATCTAATTTTAAGCTAGAATGTTTATTTCTGAAATGCAGGGCATCTGACACATGAAATGCTAAACATTTCAAAGCAATCCTGACATATGACTAATCGAAGAGCTTAGAAATCTTGTAAATTAATTTTTCGCTCTGATCATCTACATTTGTTTGAAGACTCTTCATTTTTAATCCCAGCAAGAAGTCTTAAATGTAATATATTTGAGTTTCTCTTTGCAACTGTCTTTTCAAATGCAATAGCGTCTGGACGTGTCTTAACAAACACTTTTTAAGTCCTTGATTAAGCTTTCACTCAAAAAGTTCAAAGACTTGAAGCATACAAAAAGAAAATTCCACGTAAATATTATTCAGTCAGGCATATTTTTTTTACTCCCTGGTGACAGCTATGCAATGGATTTTCTATTACATTTTTCAGCTGAGATCTGGTTTGTATATTGAGGAATCCCAAAACACTGTAGCAAACACATATTTTACAGTGTATGCATGATAAGCATTTTGCCTCAGGGATACCTGTCATTTGACTGTAAAATGTATTAGATTTGCATTCTGCATATCTAATCTTTATTATGATGTTTCACATCAATAAATTAAAAAATAACAGTTATGATAGGAAAGCAGCAAAATAACATTTCAAAGTCAGTTTATTTTCATATTTCTCTTGTCAAGAAGCACTCAATCATAAATACTGAGAAAAAAAAAAAACCTAAAGGCAAATAAATCTGTGGGCAAGATTGTGTGTTTTGATTTTTGGGGTATTTTTTATAAAATGTGTACTTAGTGATGTGCTTCCTTCCCTTGTGATAGTTTCCCCTATTCACTATGTAAAAGAAAATATTTAAATTGATGCTTGAATTAATGTATGCTGTACTGCTATTGCCTCGGTTTCCACAAGAGAATGCATGTCTTCACTAAATTCCTGCCAATTAAATTTCTCGATATTCTAGGCAGTTTTATTTCAAGTACTCACTTCCTTTATATTTTACTGGAGTTCAACTTTCTTTTCTAAGCAGTAAACAATCTTAAGCACCAAAGAGTTCAGTGTAATTCCAATGTTGCTGAAATTCAGTGATATGAAGAATATGTTAACATGTCATCCACTTGCAGAGAGCCAAAAAGAAAATATAACTCATCGTTTCAGATTGTTACCCAGTGACAAATGCTTCTGCTTCAATTGTTTCCGCTAATTTAAACTGTTCTGTGTTCAGTGATGCATTCTGAAGAATTTTCCTATTAAAAGTTCAGTCACAGAAAATAGTTCAGTACTACTCAGCCAATTCTAAAGAGAAACATTTTAAAAGAAAATACTTAATAGCTTTTTTTTTTTTTTAATACATAAGTCCATTAAAATACATTTCTTGATTTACAGCCAAGTTGGAACAAAATATTTTAAAAAACATTTGAGTTGGTAATATTTTTCAATATAAATATGCAAGGTCTAAGTACATATTATACTTGTTTTCTCTGCAGCACTGTACATTTAGAAATAAAAGAGCATAACATATCACAAACATTATTTATGGAAAGTGAACATTTGGTGAGATATATTTTGACTACACCTCTAGAAAGGAAACTACATGTTTTTTATATATATGGCAGTGTAAGGGAAATTAAATAGAGTAAATACAGCATAAAAAGGCTAAAGTTTGGAGACAAAAGTTATGATATGAGTGTTTTCTGTCTTTGATTTCACTGTCGAATGTTTCCAGGGATGGGGCACCCACTACCACTCTGGGCAATCCATCTTTACCAGCCTTATTGTAAAAAACTTCTTCCTTATATCAAATTCAAATTGACCCTCTTAGGTTTAGGTAACATAAGCTTAGGATAGACTTAGAGACACCCTACTAAATATGCTTGAGACTCCTGCCCAATTGTGGGAATGTTCAAAGTGCAGTGGTAAATTGCACTTGCACAAATCCCTGAAACACAAGTGAAAGCAGCAGGTTTGGTCACCCTCTATTAAGGACTGAGCTCTGCTGTGCCTGTGTTTTCACTTGTGTGGCTCTGCATTAGTACTGCTTTGGGGATATTCCAGTTGGTGAGGTAATGAAAATAAATTTTCTCATTGCATTTCGTCTGTGGTTTTCCCTGCATCCTGCCCATCCAGCTCACCCTACAAGCAAGTTAAATATAGAATATGATGAGACATTTCAAGAAATATTTTGAGCAAAAATCTGTCAAAAGGGTAAGAAAAAATGCTAAAAGCATCTTAAGCGCTTCAGAATCATCAGGAAATCTGTCAATAGGTGGGGTGCAACTACTAAGTCAGATGTAAAAGAAACATCATAGGAAGATAAGTCCAGATCAAAAAGATTACATTATTTTTTCACAATATTGTCCACTGTGGGATATTCTCATATTGAAAACATTATTTATATGGGTGGGTAGCTCCAAACCAAATCTATGTCTAAAAACAAATGATAGAAGTAATATCTGGGCCAAATGACATTTACCCAATTGAACAGCTCTCAAAAGGAACTGAAGAAACTCCAATATGAATGTCAACGTCTTACCTTTGTAAACCAGCTTTGGTAGAAAGTGAAAATTATTGCATTTAATAGCAAATTTTTGAAAAAAAAAAAAAAAAAAGACTTTACCAGTGAAGGGGAAACTACAGCAAGTCAATCTGCATATTTGACTAAAGATAAAATTCATAGATACATTACTATGCGCAACATATAAGGGGGAAAGGGCTACAAATCTTTTGCATCAGAAATTCTTACCTTAAAAAAAACTATAGCAAATTTTAAAGAATTTAAGTAGCATATCAGTCCATGTCATCTAGTCATAATGCATTCAAATTTCAAAAATCTGACAATGGTCTTTATCTCCAAAGGCCTTTAAAGAAAAAAAAAAAAAAAAAAGGAAACGAAGTTTTATAAAAAGATGATAACTTAGTACATAATTGGAAATAGGTTTGAACAAAAGTGAACTTTTCACTCTAGACGGAATTTACAATTGCAGCTATTTGGAAACTGTGTGGCTCAATATATCTGTAAGTGTATTAGAAAACAATTAATAATAAGACCACTAAGTTTATTGATAATGTTTAATTATTCAAGATATATGATAACTATATTGACACAGTGCACAATGAAAACTATATCCTATGTGAGTGAATGTAAAAAGCAATGGAATTAAATGTCCTAATTACACAGATTAAAATTTTGGCTACCAAATGAATTAATATCACTTAAGGAAAGAGGTGAATTAATTTAGTGAGTGTCTAAGTTAAAATAAATAATGAAGGATGAGAAGGTCTTTCTTCACATTTGGCATAATTAAGTTGTGGAATTTGCCAGTGTGTATACAGGCCAAAACTGTAATAGAATTAAAAGAGGACTAGAAGTCACAGAGAACAGATTGATTAGTGGACATCAAGAACAATAAGTCTAAATGCAATCTACCTCTGAAAAAAATCTTTCGGACAATAATTTCCAAATGTGATGACAGTAGAAACATTATTCTTCACTTATTGTTACACTATTCATCTTAAGAATATGCTAATAACCTTTGGATTTTATCCATTTTGCATTACAAGAGTAATAACCCATTTTAAGTTCTCATTGCCTGTATGAGCTAGCTTTCACAAAAGAATCTTGAATGATATTTTTCTATTTTTATTAATATATATAAAAGCATTTTGTCTTTTCTGATCTTGCCTAAGATTTATTAATCCCTAAATTGACTTGATGAGGATTACCAGTTAAAGCTAACTTAGAAACAAAATACAGAACTGTAATTCAGCGTATTTTAGGTTGGGGTTTTTTTTAAATTTAAAACTATATTCTTTTCATTTTTTTATTACTTTGTCATTAAACAGTAACAGAAAGCTAATTTTTAATCTTGATCTCACACTACCCACTTCTCCAGGGTATCCCAGTGTGCATGTTTGCACAAATTATCTTCATCTTTCTATGATGGGAAATCAGTAAATATTTGGTTTCCTGTTTTAAATGGAGGATATATTGCCAAAACCAGCACACCTGAAGAATCCACGCTGACACACTAAAACATTTCTGCCTATGTTTCTTGAAATCCTCAATTAATAGTTTACCTCCTTAAGTCAATAAGCAGCAAAACTTATAGCCTGTACATAGAAGCAAAGAAAAATTGATTTGCATAATCGCCACTTCTAATGGAAATCGAATTTTGAGGTGAAGATTTGTTTAATAGCTATTCAGAATCACTCAATTACCTGAGAACATCCAAAGTTATTACTGAGCTCAACGCATCATTCCATGTGAAATTTTGACTAAACTCTGTTTTACATACCTCATACTTCTAAGATTAAAACCAAATTATACTTCTTACAATGTTCATTATCTGCCTGAATCCTGAACAGGAACTTCAGAATTTATTTCTATAGACTTAATTTATTTTGAAAGTAAGAACAAAAGCATTCAGGAAGGTTCAAATTAATGCATTTATAGATCTCACAATTATTCCATTTTATGGCACTTCATCTTGTGCTGCACATAATTATACACTGTCTCCACTGGTAAGCATTAATTTATTTGTTTTATAAAGTACTTAGATATTATTCTGAGAAAATCACACAGATATTGCTTACCATGAAAAATACATAAATTGCCATTCTTGTAACTGACTATCCAGTCTTTTCCAGCAGATAGATTTAGATGCTTTTAAGGAAGGGCCCTCGTGAAAAGATTCATGTGTGAAATCTTGTTTATATTAAGGAAGCATTTCTCTTTTTTCCTCAGCTACAGATGGCCATTCTTTCAAGATATGGTATATTATCAGCACCTTGTTTAGGCTTAGTACATTTTTGGTCATGGCTTCATTAAAACTTAAGGAATTATGACTCCTCTAGAAATTCAAGTAACATAGCAATGACTACATAAATCTACTGCATATTCCACTTACAGATCCTACTATTATTTTCAGGAAGACTCGAAGTTGAACCTTGCCAGTGAGCACTGAGAATAGAAAGACATTCTATTCCTTAATATTTTCCATGTCCTTGCTCGACATGTCCCTTGTCCCCTTGAGCAAAAGGCCCAGGGTTGTTTTCAGGCTTTTTTCTGTTTGAGGTCAGTGGAGAACTCACTGTTCGTTCATGCTGACTCTCTGCTGAATTTGCTCAGCTTTCTTTTCAGTGCAGTTTTCTAATGGAAATTCCAAGAGTAAGCTGAAATTCACTCTCCTGAAGTTCAGGGCTGTGGTTATATTATTGGATCTTTCTCAATTTTTACAGGATTTCAATCTCTCTAATTTCATTGTTGCTGCTCCCAAGGCTGTCCTCTGCCTTCATATCTGTAGTGGGATATTCCTTCTTTCTAAGTAACAGTTGCAATAGTTTACCATAACTATTTGACCCATCAAACAACTGCATACAGCTATCAAACTATTAGAGTAGCATACTCTACTCAAATGCCTGTTGACATTAACTTAGAACCCTGATACATGTGATGAAGGTCTCACCCAATATATTCTCATTGACTTATTTTCTTAATGTGATCGGATCACATGGCTATATCAATCATAATACTGCTTTTAAATCTGCTGTGAAAAGATCTATCTATATATAAAGTAGAGGGGTTTTAACATTATTGCCTTTTAAATCAGGTGCAAGTGCATTTTTGCAGAGGAAGCATGTGTTGCCTGACAGTGAATCTGAGAAAGCTAAGTGATCCAGTTCACTTAAATATTTACTTCAAAAACCACTTTAAGGTAAAATGGCAAATATTTTTAGTCTGCAGGGGAAAATATTGCAGTAAGCTAGTCCAGATCAAATAAATCTCCTTTAGAGTACTAAATTTATTTTTTTCCTTCCTGTTTGACTCTTTTCAATTATTTAAAGGGCTATTGTATTTACTAGCCTCTCTAAGGAAATTTAAAATTCCACATGAATTTTTCCCCAATATTACTATTCCTATCACCTTGAACTAGCCTCCCAATAGTCTGTCATGCAATCCCATAGCAGTTATCTATTTTATTAATGTTTTAAAATTTTGGAATTTTTTATACTAATTGGATTGCAGAAACTGTTACTAAAATTATTCTCAGTAATAAATATACAATTCATCTTCTGTATCATTCAGTGGCTAGAGAGTATCTTTGTGAAGGGTCTGTTTTTCAGGACCTGACTCAAATGGGTATCCAATTAAACTATTATTGTGCTCTGCAATCTATCTACATCCATCTATCTATCTATCTATCTATCTATCTATCTATCTATCTATCTATCTATCTATCTATCTATCTTGACACTTTTCATTTTCAACACTTAATTTACTCACAATATAATTTACCTTATTCTTCTGTGGAAGATTTGGTCTTATTATTACTGATAAATCCCAGAATAAATTGTGCACACTCATCTAGATTGCTTATCACTGCTTAAATGGAAAGGGAGACCTTTGGGAAAAACAGGATTTGCTTACTTGAAAATTTTAAAATGTTAAAACTCAATTACTACTGACAACAATGCTCATTTTCTTTTAGCAGTTACTTTACTTGATATGTCTTTTTCAGGGAAGGAGGTGCTTAGCCTAGACTTAAATGATTCTGTTGCACATAGAAAAAGAGGTACTTTTGACAATTTTTTGAATGTCAAAACATTCAAAACAAAATGAATACAAACAAAACAAAAAGAATACAAATGCTAATGATGTTAAAATATTTCTAATAGAGCATCATTGATACATAAAATTGATAGATTTGTAATCTGACTGCTGATCATATTTATATGTGTAGAGGAGAACATATGAGATTTTACAAGAAAAGCTTGAAAAAAAATTCCTGGAATATTCATGTAAGTTTGCATATAAACAGTTTTACAAGTACAAAAGTGAGCTTTGATATACTTGCATTCTCTGTTTTGAAAGAGAAATCCAAAGGCAGTAAATCATTTTGAATGAAATGAGAACCAAATTCAAATTTTGATTAATAAGTTAATCTATTTACTTTCTAGGGCATGTATTTTCAAATCTGGAATTCATCAATGTGATGGAAATACATGCAATGTTCTGTCTAGACTCTGCTTGATAAGCCCAGAAGGAGCAGAAGCAATAGATGTGTAAGACAGCCAGTCATGAAGCTTGAATATTAGGAGTTCAGTGTAAGAAGGGCTAAGCGTGATCAGCTGGGGAGTAGAGACAGACCAAATGTAGGCATTTCTCTTGACTTGAACATTCTGTAAAAACTGCTGCTGAAACCAAAATCTCTTTCAGCATTTTTTTTGTTTTCACAGAACAAGAATCATTTAATTACAACTCAGTCACATAAAATTGTCAACATTTGACATTTCTTAAGAGGAAAAAAAAATGCATGTTGTTACTTCCCCTGTAACAAATGGGTTATTTTCACTCTTCTCATAATCTCTTTCCATCTTTTCTTTTTCACTCTCTCAGAGAATTTAGGAAATAGTAACAAAAATTTCCATAGTAATGGAAACAGAATTTTTTCTGGCAATTTTTCTCTTCTTAATTTTCTTGCTTTATAAATTTTAAACTGTAGAATGAGGATCCAAATATCAAAAAATTTTCTAAATTTATAGTTGACATTAATCTCCATTGGGGTATCTTCACTGTAAACCCCTCGATAAACTACACTTTTGATGTCAACACAGAGGTAGAAATACTTTGAAAACAGAAGCAAGATAACCTTTATATTGACATCAAGTTGAGAAGATTCGCTGTCTGAAAGTATCTTGAAAAAGAGCTAGAGGTGATGGGATGACTAGCTCAGATGAAGAGCCCTGATATGTGGATACAGGTATTGTGCATCATTAGTTTCATCCCATTTCTTATGAGTGTGTGGATAGTATTTACAAAGGCAACTTAACTAATTAAATTTTCTATCTTATTCATAACAATTATGTGTAAAAAAGTCTTCTCTGAGTGGTGTATCTTAATGTAAGATTACATTGTCATCAGACAATGAAGTATTGCAAGGGAATTGCAACTACCAAATTATTTTTCAGATGGCCTAATATGTTCAAGAGAAAAGTACTGTCAATGCATTGCTATTAATTCATTTGATACACTAAGAAAAAGAATATCAAGGATAGTTACACTTTTATAGTGTAAAGTTTTTCTCTTTTTCTCTGGTTGTCTTAATTTCTTTCCTTTTTTTTTGTTTTTTAGGGGGTTGGGCGGTTGTTTTGGGGTGGAGGATTTTGCTGGTTGGTTTGGGGTTTTTGTTTAATAGGTTGGTTTTGTGTTTTTTGGTTGGTTGGTTGGTTTTCTTTTGCTGGTTACTCAGCCAGTTAAGCAATATTTCCTTAATCAGATCAGAGAATAAAAGAAGGATGGCTGAAATTTATTCAAGTTTGATGTATGAAGTGACAGCAGTGATTCTTGAGTCACTCAATTATAATGAAGCAAAATTACTCATTATGAAACAACTTTTTAGGAAATATAGTCAATATGATCTTAAGAAAGCAGCTAAAATAAATTACAATGTTAGGTGTACACACATTCTTCCATAGTGGCCCTATGGATTCATTCCACCCTCATCTTAACAACTTTATTCATGGTGGAAAGCAAATTTCCATTATACTCTCTCAGTTTAACAGCCTTTGATTGCCAAAACTTGTTGCCAGATGAAGACCTATAGGAAAACGCAGTTCAGGAGAGCACCTAGCGTATTGCCACCCCTATGCAGAATTTAACCATGGGAATACTCTGAAATTAGAATACATTGCAATGCCTAAAATTAATATAGCATGGGCTCTTGGTTTTCACACTCACTACTTCACTCTACAGGTCCCCTCCAGTTGTGCCACATTACTTGCTAATGTAGACAAAGCCCCTGGCATCAGTATTTCAGGGATGGTCTTATTATCTTCCCACTGAAGACAGCTGGAAAAGGTGGCTACCGTCAGAGTTTTTTTCTGTATTCCTAAGATCTGTTACTCTTCAAGATACTGCACTCATTGTGGGCAGCTAGGCTAAGGCTGTGTATCAGTTATAAGTAAATTCTTGAAATGTCTTGAAACTGTGCATGTGCCTCCACTTAGACCTGCTTCTTCCTGCAAAACTTCTTAAAAGGAAATCATCTACTTGCATTCTTTGAGCTTAAAGTTTCACAAGCAGGTTCTGTAAAGTTTCTGTAAATGACACAGATTTAAGAACCATCCAGTATTAAAAAGAAATTGGAATTAGATGCAGAGAAATGTGTTATTCTACCTTAGGTAAACTTACCTATGTTGGCCATCAAAATTAGATTCTACAAGATAATACAGTTTTTGTATTTCTTGAAGAATAAACAGTCTCACACAGCAGGACTAGTAATACTCTTCCTTGACAAAATTATTCAAAACTGAAGGAAAATCTTTGGCAAGAAATTTAAGTAATCTGCAGTTAAGATACTGCAGGAATATAAAAGGAAACTAAAAATATTAATGATGTTAAAAGAAAAAAATAGAATGAAAATTAAGATAATCTCTCTGCAACGACAAACTGTACCATAAATTAATAGAAATTATCAGAAGTGAACAATAAATAAACCTGCTCTGTTTATTCAAGCTCTTATTTTCTAAGTTAATACTTTCTGAAATGCTTAAGGTACAACTAAGAAGAAGTGTAATATAAGTCACAAGAAATTGACAGATACAGATTTTAATTGGTTTGGTTTGAGGTTTGTGTGTGCATATGTGTTTTACCGTTTGAGGGGTTTTTTTTAAATAAGAAAGGAGCCATTTTATTTTTTTCCAGGGCCCAGGTTAAACAGAAAAAAAAAACTTGGGGTAGGAAACCATCCAGGTCTTGCACAGATAATATACAGTTCATACATAAAAATAATAAATTCATAGCCAAAATAACATGTTTGTTATCATGTACATTCTATGCACAAATATCACCTGAATATTAATATCTGCCACTCATAATAATTTCTTATTGCAAGTGAACTTTAAAATATTATATATTCAACTCATAATTCCTCTGAAAGTACAAGTTTCATAGAGTCTCCAGCCAATACAATCTTTACTGCTTTCCTCTTATTTCATTTTTATCTATAATTCATTAATTTGTGAAGGTCAAAAGTCCTTCAGCTAGTATGAAAAAACTCAAGAGTTTAAAATCCCACTGCAGAAAAAAAAAAAAATAACTAACCAAAAAAACTCAAAGATCTTTAACTTTACACTTCTTCTGACTTTTGGAAGGTTGATCAGTCCCTGTGTGACAGTAATAATAATGCTGGTTTCCTGAAGAGTAGATGTCCTTAATTATGCAGTATAAATGGAAGGTAAAAACAAAACTCTATTAGTATGCGTCCTTACATTTCTTTGCTCCTCCGCAGTTTCCTCATAACAATGCACTTTCCCTTCTACATATGACAAAGAACTATTCCCTTAACTACTCCAGAGACTTTCTAACAGCAATACATTAAGCTTAAAACCACCTGGACTGTATATTTGAATAGCTGATGGGAATTTTTATTTCCCTTAAGTTTTTTGTCTTAAACAAAAGAGGGATATTAAATATCTGAATGTCACTAGTATTGAAAAATTATTCAAAAACATCACCTGGAGAAAACCAAAAATTGCTATCTGTATGCAATTTGATAAATTTGTTTCTTTGTTGCAATGTATTTGGGTTTATTCTAATTGAGATAATTGTAATTTAAAAAGTATTATTCATTGTAATTAATGAATATTGCTATGTTTTCGGACACCCATACAGTGAACTCATTCCTATCTTTTGCTCAATGATGGTCCAATGTAAAATGGGAAGCCATTCTGAAACGGGAGAATTTATGTGCTGCAACGTAAGAGAACCATGACCCTCAATGTCACAAAGTTTCAAATTTTGTTATAAACAGTACAAGTATAGCAGCTGATTTCCATGCTTTAATGTGCAGTTCACATTTATGAAAAACTATGGCTTCATCCCCTCTGGTCTCTTTTAGACCTCTATAATGGATCCAGCGGATCCCCATATTTAGAGAGAATTATTGTTATTACATATCTCATAAGCGCAACTCCAAAAGAAACACAAAGTTGTTAACAGTTGCATAACCACTTGGGTCATTTCTTCTTTCTTTCCTTCCCATATGTACCAGATCAACCTAAACAGGCATAACAGGGTAGGCAAACTCTAGGTCTCATCTGAGCATTGACCATGGGAGTAGGGTATATCCCATTGCAATAGTAAAGTTATTACTGATCTGGGTCAAAATTCACTATGCAAGACTTGCATATGGAGTGAGTCCAGTGAAAGGCGACAGAAAAACACCAAGGGACTGGAACATCTTTCATTTGAGAGGAGATGGAGAGCACTGGGACTGTTCAGCCTGAAGAAGAGAGGCTCAGGGAAATGTAAGAGGCAGATTCTTCTCAGTAGTGCCACAAGGAATTTGCATAAATTGAAACACATACTATTCTGTCTGAACATAAGCAAACTGTTGCTTCTGTGAGGTTGGCTGAACAGTGGAACAGGTTTCTTAGGGAAGTTTGCTGTTTTCATCCATGGAGATATGCAAAACCTGACTGGGAAACATTACGTAGGTGAACACACTCTTATGTGGGCAGGGGGTGGCTGAAACAATCTCCAGAGGCATTTCCTGACTTCAACCATTCAGCTTTTCTCTTTGCCCATCCCACTATTTATATGGATGCTTTTTGCTCTCTCTCAAGACAGTATCCTAAGTCTACTGGACACACACACATGCCACCTCTTATGAGTTCACACTTGTCAGTGAGACAGCAAAAGTAATGCACTGGGGTCACCTGCTCACTGTTTATATGACTCACATCATCCCCTTTAGTTCTTTCATTTGCAGCTGTGGAGAGGGTTGGTGAATACCCCTTTTGGAGTCCTCAAATGATTCCTATGCAGACTATTTTCTTCTGACCACTTATAATGCAAAGTTAGGTATTTTAAAAATGTCCTGCTTGGCCATGCAATACATAAAGGAAAAGATTAGTTTCCTTCAAAATAGACTTCTTAAAGTTAGATGATCAAGTTCTTTCTTGTTACCATAGGCTCACTGTAAAGAGCCTATACAGTTAGTTTTGTGGGGTTAGAAATTCAGAAACTCAGGATCATGTATAAAGATAATAGTTTTGAGCCAGCATTGTGAACAAGCTACACATTAATACCTTGCACTGCATTTTTAACTGGGTTAAGAAATTATTCTCACACAACTATGTCTTCATAATCATAAAAAAAAAAAAAATACTTCACACTAAATACTATTTAAAGAAAATTAGCATTTCTTAACCAAAGTTAAAAATCTGAATTCATATATCTGCATTAGTCACTACTTGACTTTAAAGTCACAAATAACTTTCTTATCTGGGTCACTTTGAGACTTTATTTATATTTGGGGTTTCTAGTTTGTTTTTCTTTGTTGTTTTGTTCTGTTGTTGTTGAGTTTCTGTGGGTTTTGTTTGTTTGGTTGGTCAGTTTCCAAGCATGTCAAGCTACTATATAGTTATAGCTGGCTGAAAAATCCAGAGCTTGATTTAGCAAAGTCTTACTTATGCAGACAGCCTCACTGATTTTAAAATACAGGGGTTATGAAAAAATAGTTACATGGGTAATGAGTTCAAGATACATCATGGAACAAGAGGATGATGTGAAGTGAATACTGAAATCAATTAACACTGCTCATTTTTATGTTTGGTATGAAGTAGCAAAGCAATGAAGACCTAGAATCAAATTGCCTTATTTATGCTTTATTGTCACCTTAATTTTTATTTAAACATAGATTAATAAGAAGTATCACTTTTTGAAGGTTAAGCAAAACAAAATCTGTCTAATTGTGTCAAGTGGAAACTTTTGTTATCAGGAAATTTTAGAAGAGACAAATATCTGAAGAACAGAATATTACTGTTAAAAAAACATCAAAAGCAAAGGAAAGAAGGAACACAGGATGTCCAAATCTATCTACAAGTAATATAAATCTGTTTTGTTCTTCAGCAATTTTTGCTAAACATGAAGCTAAATAAAGTTCCAAGTAAAACATTAGTAAGTTGAAATATATTAGCAAGGTTTGGTTCAACAACATATCAACCCTCCTCCTCAGCCCCAAATATTTAATACTTCCAAGTTAACTAGATATAATTCTTCTATAGCATGAAGTTCAATATTCAGATTTGAGCAGTGCTTATCTGCTTCAAAATATGAAATATAATGTTCCTTTTATTAGACAAAGAACTACCTACAATGAGCCAATTATAAATGTCATTTTCATATTCACATAGAGAAAGGAAGATATAGATACAGATTATTATAACAGGTTGATATGCTTATTCAGACAGTAGAATACTGGGATTTTTTTTGCCTTCTTCAGACTGAAGAATCAGGTATGCTACTATTATCCAAAACTGGGATGTGAATTTCCACCAACTGCAAATCTTTGTATAAATTTTACTTTCCCTCCAGAGTTTTTTTTTTACTACAATATGTATAAACAAACCAGACAAAAGAGCAATAAAAGTTTCATTTCTCATATGATCTTCCACACTAAAAAGCCATTTCTCTTTTTCCCTTTTTGCTTTTCTTTTTTTTTTTTTTTCCTATTTATGAACCTTTCATCCTTTTCTACATGTGGTCTCACTTAAGTAGGATGATAAAAAGACTTCTAGTTATTAAACTATAATGAACCAAACACTTTTAGGAGACTCGAAAGACAAAATAAAACAAGAAAAGCTAATTGAAAAAAAAAAAAAAAAGAAAAGAAAAAGAAAGCCATTTCTAGATTAAGTATTGTCTGAAGGTATATAATCATCAGACTCAACTGTATATACAACGGCAAATGTGAGAGGTATACAGGCCACTGTTTCATATCTTCCCCACTTTCTTACACATCCAGTTCTTTTCCTAAATCAGCTTCATTAGCAGAAGTGCACTACCATGGAAATCAAAGATGTAAAGGAACTAATAGGTCACCTCATCTGCAGAGACTGTATGCATCTTAAACACTGTACAATCAAGGCCTGATTCATTCTTGTATTTTTATTTTCTGTTCTATTTATTACATCTTACAAAAATTTGGTAGCAGTACTGATGTTCCCTATTGGGGCACATAACGGGGGGGGGGGGGGGGGGGGGGGGGGGGGGG
>JAWWMP010000001.1:74796663-74816766 GCA_035047865.1 Dendrocincla tyrannina
GGGGGGGGGGGTGGGGGGAGGAAGTTATTCTGTCTTCTGTTTATTTATCTTCTATCATAATAGAATTTTTTCCTTAAGATTTCTGCTGTTTTGAGACCAACTGTGAAAAGGCACCCTTTTTCTTTTTAAGTGTTATGTGGCTTGTCTAAGACTTTTTTATGGTTCAATCCCCATATCTATTTTTATCGCTTTCATGAAGAATTAGAATAACCAGTTTAATTTTGAAAGTGCTAAATGTTCCCATTTGACACCTAATTGTAGTCCATCTGGCCTTAGTTAAAGCAACTGCTAAATAGAAGGTATTAAGTAGAACACAATTCCATATTATGTTTCAAAATTTGAAAATTAGAAAGTAACTTGATTGAACAAACTGTGTTGCAACAATATATATCACATAGAATATGCATTCATTCCAAAACTAACTGCTAACTAGGGTAATTTATATAATCATTATCATGTGCTTCCTCGCTTTGAATTTTTCTCTTTGACATTTTTACATTAAGAAATCATTAAGTTTTGTATTTTAATGTATTTTTTCATTCAAATTACCAGCAGATACTCATTACAGTTATGACTATGAATAGCTTTTGGCAATAATATATCTCTGAAAACATATTGTTTATAATTCCAAATCTTCAGCTTTAGCATTTAAAATTTTAACTCCTCTCTGAAGCTGGTGTAATACTGTTCCTTTGTCTTCAGCAAAACTATTCTGGTTCAGAGAATCCTTAATTTACGGAATGGTTTATTTAGGGAATGTGCTCCTTTTTATTGCACCTTTATTTCTCTCATAGGCTTTAATTCAATAAAATAGTTAAATAGGCTCTTAAAGTAAGAAATGTGTATTTCCTATATTCTCTCTGGAACCTTCTGTTTTCTTTCTCAGTTGTGAATGAGTATGGACTGTTCTAAAAATGATATGTGTAATGACATTGACATTTAATTCTCTTCCTTTTCACTACCACTTACACCAGGTTTTCCCTTCTGCACCCCTTCAGTTGCCTCTTCACTTGTCCTTCAATCCTTTATTGCCTATTGTCAACACAGGCTGTTACTTGTTTAATCTCTCTCTCATCAACTGCTGTCATCTTTCACTTCTTCAGTCTCTTCTGCATGCAAGACTGAATACTTGGCCCTTGTCTATGCCTCTGCTGGACACCTGTTTTTCCATTTTTAAAGAGTAGAAACTGGGAACAGGAGACAGTGGAACTAGTCTGGTTTTCTCCTGTGCAAAAGGCTGCAACCACTCTGGACACTGGAACAGATTAGGAGGCTATGACCACATCTGGCATACTGTGCTACTGTCATATGGCGTAAAAGAAAATCAGATATGTGCATGTCAAATTCCCCATCATTTTTCATAATATTAAAATTTAATCTTACCACACATCTCTACAGTTTGGAATTTAATGCTCAACTGTGTCTGTAGTGGTCTGTGCATCAGTTAAACAACAAAAAAGAAAAGAGAATGTAGGGACACGAAAAAGGATGCTGACTTTTCACTTTAAAGACATTAAGCAAAAGTATCCGACAAAATCCTCCATTCCCTCAAGCATGCTGCCTTAAATAAGTCTCATAAAGTTGGAAAAAAATAGCCCAAACTTTTCACCTAACATCAAGTTTACTAAATTGAGCATTCACCAAAGAAGGACTGGAAGACACGGCAATTCATAAAGATATATTTCATATAAACTATTAAGTAAGTAAACTATTCACTAGTAGGTGCTCTTTATTTTCCTTTGTCTAGCAGAGGAATGTTTTAATGTTCAAAGGATTCTAGGAATGTCTATTTTATTTTGTGTAAAATTACTTTATTCCTCTTAAAAATAAAACATTATGTTCACCGTTTGACTTAGCATAACACATTAAATATTAATCTGATAACATACATAAAAGTCAGAGATTGTTAAAGTATCTCTTAAAGTAAGCATATAAATTTCAGCGTAATGAAAGAAGCATACATAAAATAAAGTTTTCCTCAGAATTTTTAGGAAGAACACTATATAGATGAAGTGACCTATGAAATATGAAATAAAAGCATTTAAGGCATCAGGAATAAAAATGCTTGACCCTGTTGGAATGTAGATGAATTTACCATTGTTATGCTGCTGTCAAAAGAAAGAAAAGTCCTGAAGCCTGTTCGACTATGTGTAATGATCTTTTTTTCACTGCAACTTTTTACTGACCCTGAGGAATTCTGAAGTGGCACAGATTTCAGTAGGGGGGAGTGGTATATTTTTGCTATAAAAAGGGGATGTTCTTCAAACGAGTATACCTATTTAATTCAATTTTCCCTGGGGTACAGTTCATTTTCTTCACAGTGGCTAGGGTGGAGCCCAAGTTTTGGATTTGTGCTGGGAACAGTGTTGATAATATTGATGTGGTTTTGTTACTGCTGAACAGTTCTTACACAGGGATAAGGCCATCTCTGCTTTTCATACTGCCACACTGGCAAGGAGGCATGGGGGCATGTAGGAGGTTGGGAGGAGACACAGCTGGACAGGTTACCCTAAATGACCGCAGGCACATTATCCCATATCATATGACATCACTCTCAGTATATAAAGCTGGGGGAAGAAGCATGAAGGGGGTGCTTTTGGAGTGATGGTGTTTGTCTTTCCAAGTAACTGTTGTACATGATGGAGCTCTGCTTTCCTAAGAATGGCCAAACTCCTGTTTGCCAATAGGAAGTGGTGAATGAATTCCTTGCTTTGTTTTTCTTGCATCCACAGCTTTCATCTTTATCTCAGGATGTGACTTCACTCACTTTTAGTCTTCCAGGTCTTCACTAATCCTACTGTTGGAGGAGCAGGTAAGTGGTTGTGTGGAGCTCAGATGACGGCTGGGCTTCAAATCCCTACAAGAGGGGTTAAACAAGTTTTCTGTGTTTTTTTGTCTGTGTGTGTGTGTGTGTATGTGTGTGTGTTTATTGTTGTTGTTGCTGCTTTTTGTTTTGTTTTGCTATGTTTTTTTTTTCAAGATAACAATGTGGTTACCCATGATCAATTTTTGCAGTATTTTCTCACAGAGATTATCACATTTGTTTCCAAAGAATTACATGAATAGTCTAATTACAACCACCAAAGATTCAATAAAATTCAAAAAATATATGTTTCTTTATGTAGAGGCTTAGATTAGAAATAATACGAAGATCAGGTAGGTGTCTGTAGACAGGTAGGTGTCTGAGTTTGGTGCTGAAGATCCAATTACTCATGGAAATCAGCAGATCAATTACTTGCCTAAAGATGTGTAACTTGAACTATTTGAGATCACAGAATGGTTTGAGTTGGAAGAGACCTCAAAAATAGTCTCATGCCAACCCATCCTGCCATGACCAGGGACAACTTCCACTAGATGTCAGAGTCTGCCCAAGGCAGATACTTGTCAGATGTGCTTGAGATCGTGCCCACCTGGAATGGCAATTAGAACCTGAGCAGATCCATAACTTGCACAGATGAAACCCACATTTTAAACAATACCCATCTTAATTTATGCACAATTTATTCAAATGCAGACTGCCAAACTGGCAAAACAATTGTTTTCATTTGAGAATTTAAAATGTTCAGGAAAAAAAGGGCAAGAATTCCAAACCAGTCAGCCTCTTAATTCAACTCAGAATTAAAATTCAGAGGTTTTACCTCTTGCTTTTTGTTTCCCTATGTCAGAAAGAAAAAGCAAAAATGAAACCCAAAGCAGAAAAAAATGCAAGTTCAGAGTTATTAAATATAGAGATATACCATAGAACAAAAAAAAAAAAAGTTTTCAGCAAGTGATTTTTTTTCTTTTTTTTTTTTTAAGGATAAAAGAAAAATCACAGAAATTATACAGTAAAACTCCACCTTATTTAATTCAAATATGACTGTGACAAATAGATATGCCTGATTAGACCATTGAAATCCTAAAACGCAACTGGGTCATGTGAAATGACAAGAATAATATCCTATGACAAAAATAATTTATGGACTGGATTAAATGTCTTCCAAACCTCTGTAATTCCAAGAGTTAGCATGTGTCAGAGATGGAAGAGCCATCCCTGTTTCATGGTTATGATAGGAATGGGCTGAATTGCCACGGTATTAATGGACAACATTTTTACCCAGGTTTCCTGAAAATTAAGTATGTTTATCTACTATGCTATATTATAAATATTAAAATACTGCTATGGTATTTTAAGAGAGGAACTAAAATACAGAATGTGTTAATACTTTCCTTGATCTATTTTTTTAACTTTCTTAGTGAAGAAAGAAGTCACACTCAGAATTAAACTTGAACAGAATGGCATTTAGCCTGCATTAACACCTCATCAGTTCAGTTAGAAGGAAAACAAACATGATAATGTGGGTTGTTAGTATTTCTCTTCTTTGTAGTTAATACTAATGTACCTTTTGCATGACTAAAACATTCCAATCAGAATTAATGTTAAGTGAAATTACTTAATGCAACTTGAAAATGAAAGACAGAAAACACACTTAGGAAGAAATAACAGAGCTTGTTCACGAGGACTATTGGAAAGAGATTACAGAAGTCAGGGCATGTGAAAGAGAAGGAAAATTTTGACATGATAGATGTGTTCTCCTAATTTTCTGAAATTAGTTTTAATTCTTTTACTTATTCCACTAGTGATTCAGATTTACTGGCCTAAATCTTCAACAGGACTGTAATTGAGAGTAGTGGGGCAAAGTCCCCTAATTCAACAGACAAAACTAACCATGGAAAGTGCTCTCAAGAGAGTCTTCTAGTAAATAGCACAGACATGTCATAAAGATCCTTCGACAGAAAATATGTGATATGTGGTGCATTTTCTTGCCTTTGCCAATTAAATATGCTGCATTTATCCCACTTTCTAAGTGAGTAGAAGTTATTATGTCAGATCATTTGGTTATCTAAGATGATAACAAAAATAAGTCCTAAGTTCATTGAAAGTCAGTATCTGTGTGAGCAAATTAGAGTCAGAGCTGAAGTACTTAGTCTATGCCTTCCCTCTTCTCAGGAAGAGAGGTTCTTAAAGAGGGGTATTAGTTTCACACTTGTGTGAAAGACTAAGGAGTGTCCCTAGAAAGGCATATTAACATCTGAACATGTTAGCCAATTAAGAGAAAATCCAGCAACACTTCAGACTAGAACAGGTGTTCTATTTATGGCTCTGCAGAAAAGTGTATTTCCTTGAATACCCATATGCTATGTAGTTTATTTATGAATGTTTGAGATCAACAAAAGACCTCCCAGGAGTACTGTCTTGAGGTAGGTCAAGACGAAATTGTGAACTAAGAACCAAAAGAAAGGCATAGCCATACTAGTGATCTACTCTCTGTTTTTCACAGAATAAAATCAAGTAATAAAAACCAAGAATAAAATTAAAAGAACTTACCTACTTGGGAAAAGAAAGCTAAAGGAAAGTTTTCACCAGAAGCCAACATTTTGATAGGAATGGAAAGAATAGATTCTCATGTTAGTATAAAATATTGCAATAGACAATAATTGTAATAGATGAAAAAAAAATTCTTTCAAACAAAACCTATAGGTTTTTGAGGGGCTTATAAGAAAGACTGATAATAACTTAAATAGACTTACAAACATAATCATTGTTTCAAGACTGATTTCTGCACAAGACAAAAGCTGAATCTGAGATCTCAAAGGTAAACATTCCAGGGTAAGAAAACATCTCATGAGGAGTTAGGAAACATGTAAAAGTCAGAATATTAATAAAATTAAGCATGCGCAACTGTGGAGAAAATATTAATTAAATCTCCCAGAAAAAGTGCAATGAGCCTTTGCAACCTAAGCGTTTTTAACCAAACTTGGTTCCAAACTTCAGTGCTACAGATAAGAACAATATAAAATAACCTTTCAAAATTGTCACTTAGTAAGATGGTGTTAAAGCACAGAATGCTTATTTTGAATGACTAGGTAACAGAAACAAAGGCATTTCTTTTTATTTGAGGCTGGGTAGTATGACAATGAAGGATAGTTTGAAATACAAGAAAATTTCAATAAAACACTATTTTTATCCACATTAAGAAAAATTGTTTGAGGAAAAAAGTATAATTTTTGTTATAAAAATTGTGAGTCTAGCTCTTTGGATGTGCCTAAAAAAAGGCGGGCAAGGTACAATTGGTATTAATAATTCAACTTTTGAGTTATTTCTCAACTATATTAGTGTTGGTTTAACCAAGGTATTTGTAAGTAGCATTCTGGGATCCAGTGCTACTTAATGCTACCAAGCATCCAGCTGCTAGTCCAGAAAGCACGGATTTTCCTTAAGTCCTGCATTTTGACTGCCATCTCTGGGATGTTATTGTGCACCAATGGCACTAGACACTGTTCAAGAAGGTGAATAAATCCCCAAGTGTTTTCTCTGCCAATTAAAGACAGAAAAGCATGGGAAACCCAGAATATTATGGCTGACATGTACAATCATTATCAAAACAAAAACACCTTAAGTGCTTCAGAAAGTAGAAAACTGACCTTTTCACAAATGTTAAGTGGCAAAAGAACCTCTTGGTGCAGAGTGCTTCTGTAAGTCAGCAATTTAATTACCTGACTGATTTACATTTCCAGTTTATTTACCTCTTCTCCAAAGCCAGCTCATCTGTCATCTTATGTGTGTAATCACAAGCAGTGTGAAATGTTATTAAACTGCTTAGGCATAATTGATAAAGAGTCAAGTTCCCAGTGTGCTGAAATTACTTTCATCAGAACAAATTTTCTAAATTTATTTTTAAGATGCTGCCCTAAAGGTTTCCTAAAGCCTGGCTTTGAAACTCAAGATAGTTGTGTGGGTTTTTTGTTTTTGTTTTTTTTTTAATGAAAGACACTGCTTAATTCTGTGAACCAATGTAAGAAACTAGTGTATAAAAAAAATCTCAGTACAAAGGCAGGGAATGCAATGCAAAAGAAATATCTAGGTGAGAGACAAAAAATTACAATCTTGAAAGAAATTAAACACAGATTTAAACTGTTTTATATTATCCTTATTCATTTATAACTGAGAAATTGGAATAAGTGTCTCCTTAATAATGATTCCAGAAATGTAGCCCTGCTTTATCCTTTGCATAGATGTTCATTTTCAGTCCAGTGTAGTCCATAGCCTTTTGTGGTTACTTAAAGATGAAGAAAACAAATAGTATTATCCTTCTTCAACTACTTAAAAAACATTTTTCCAAAATATTAATTAAAATAAAATCGATTTTTCATCCAAGGTGATTCTCATTTTATGGGCCCATAAAGTGAACATAGAACTACAGGCTCTAATCTTTAATCAGTCTTGTCCTGAGAAGCACTTTTAGGTAAAACAAAGGTCCTGGTCCAAGCAGCCCAATTTTTAATTACTTCATCCTGACTAGGAGGCTGTTTTATTCTTATCAGCAGAATTTTATTAAAAAGGATTCTGCAGTCTTCAGCAGACAAGATACATTATATGAATTCTGCCTTCATCACCTAATCAAACAAGATTTATAGAAAACTAAGGGACTGAGTATTTTTTTTGAAAAGGCTGTATTGCAAGGAATGACACCTATATCATCAAGGACAGAATACTACTACATTTAAAAGCTGCCAGGCACCATAAAAGATATTGCTGGTTGAAGCTGTATACTGCTTGCCATGTGATGTCACACTGGATATAATGTAACAGGATCTGGTATATCAGTGACGCGATTAGTCCTGTCCCTTTTTAACTAAGGAATAATTCAGTTCCCAGGTAGATAAATGAGTCTGGATAGGTAAGAGCTTATATCCTGAGATTACTGCAAGGAAATATAGTGCAATTCTTATTTTATGAAGGAGCTTCAAAAATTGCTTTGATAATTTATATTTGCAACTATTCCTTGAGTTTAATTATGCTTTTAGAATTTGATTTTTAATTACCCTTGCTTAAAATAGTCATGTTGTTAAACCTTGAAATATTCATTTTAGTAGAATTTCTGCTCAGAATGTCACTCAAAGAAATGGCACTTCAGTCTCTATTCACTAAAGAATTGCAGTTATAAAGGGATCAGATTATCCATCTGTGCTTCAGTTCTTCAAGCAGACAATCTTCTCACTTTTTTTTTTTTCTGAAAGACACAGTTTTCTTGAAATGATTTACACTAGAAGTGTCATGCTTCTCGTGGGTAATTACTTACTTCATATATTGCATCATAAAACCTTAAACCATAAAGCTGATTCTCTCTCTCTTTGGTCTCTGTATAAATTTTAGCAAATGTATAGTTTCCAACATGTGTTCTATCATTACAATTTTAGAGACAGCACATAACGCACTAATAATACAAAAAAAAAAAAAGACACCAAGAGTTTTGTTGAGAACAGCTTCTCCATTTTACTGAGAAAATAAATTCCTTGGATTCTACTGTCAGTGTCTCTCCTTCTGGAAATTATTCATTCAAAGGAAAGCAAACTGAAGTACTAATGCACTTGGTGGCAAAACTGTAACTTCAGTGAATCTAGGAGTTTATCTTTTGGGTTTTTTTTGGTTTTGTGGGGTTTTTTTTGCGTTTTTATTTTGTTGTTGTTGTTTTTTTTTTTTTTCTGCAAATGATATTATTAACAATCAGACAATTCAGGACATAGTTCAAGGAACAGAAAATGTAAGGGACTGTTGTTAATGGGAAACCTTAAGAAGAATCATACAGATCAGGTACAGAAAAGAGCCTGTCCCCTGAGCACAGGGAAGCTGTGTATGCTGTTTGGCCCTAAACACAGCAAAATGTTCCTGGCCCATATATTTACCAGTAGAGACATAGCCTGGGATTAGATTTAGTTCTCAGTACTTCAAGTTTAAGATATTACTGTCAAAGTTTTTACAATGTATTTTGTCATATTATCATATTATTTATCATATTATTTAAAAGATTTTTCATTATTGCGCTCTTTAACCCAGATAACATTCTATTCTGGAAAAATCTAAGTTTTTCACTATATTAAGATCTCTCATTTTCAAGAACTTTCTCAGTGCAATTTACCCCTGCTTATAGATTTCCATCTCATATTTGTTGTTGCTTAACCCCAGCTGGCAACTGAACACCACACAGCTACTTGTTCATTCCCTTCTGGTGAGATGAGGGAGAAAATTGAAAGCGTAAAAATGGAAGCACTCATGGGCTGAGATAAGGACAGTTTAAAGCAAAACCCATGCAGGCAAACAAATCAAAACAAGCAATTCATTCACTACTTCGCACAGGCAGGAAGGTGTTCAGCCATCTTCGGGCTTTGTCATGCGTAATAGTTACTCGCTAAGACAAATGCCATAACTCTGAATAACCCCTTCCCATGAAACTCCCCCAGTGTATATTGGGCATGGAGGCCAATGGTAGGAAATATCCCTTTCGTTGGATCTAGTCACCTGTTCTGCTTATGTTTCTCCCAGCTTTTTGTCCTGGTCCTCCTAGTAGAGCATGAGACACTGAGAAGTCCTTGTCTAAGGGCAAACACTGTTTAAAAAAAGCCAAAACACCATCTTGTTATCAACATTGTTCTCATACTAAATCCAAAAAACACAGCACTGTACCAGCTCCTAAGATATGAACTCTCCCAGACAAAACCTGGACAATCTCATTACCATCAATGCACTGCCTCTGTTCTGCAGATGATGCCAGCCTTAGCTGGCTGCTTGCCTTACTCCTGCAAAAAAACCTCTCTGCATGTGCTACTGAGGTATTTTACTAGAGCTGGCTGATAAATTTAATATATTTCTACATTCAGTCATCTCTAAGGGCCCAGTTTTATGCAGCTTTTGCACAGTATATAAGTTAGAAGTGGGGAACTTGAGAAAACAAAAGTTTTTAATGTAATCACTGAATTGAATAAAATTAATAAACAAGCATGATGCATGTGTTCTTTTCCTCTACTAAGTCCCTTTTTGCTTTTTGTTTTTGTTTTTGTTTTTTTTTTTAATGAGACAGGTACCATACCTATCTCTATGTTTACAAGCTTATAAACTTATAGGCTCTGAGCAGAGTGGTACGAGATAAAAAACGTAAATTGCAACATAATTAGTGCATCTAAATTATTAACATACTACCACACCTTTATGATCCATTTCTAAACCTAACATACATTCTGGTTGTTTTGTGTCTTGTGAGAGCAGATAAAGCTACAAGACAGAAACTACAAATCTTGTGGGGTTAGGTCTCTTTCAGACTTTTTTAACTAGTACTTGAACACATTTATAACAAAGCTATAATCAATAAGTCATAATCAAAGGCCTTTTACCAGCTGAGAACAGCAACAAGTGTGATTTTGTTGTGATTTTCAAACAGCTTGCCACTGCTTTGTCTGTATGATTACAATTCATGCTTGCAATCTGGTTCTTGGAACTTCTCAGCATTTAGTGTCTCCATTATATTTCTCTAATAGGCCTTCTTCCATATAACTGGTATTGTTCTTTCTCAAAGCTAATGGATCTCTTAGTCCAAGACCTGCATTTCTGTTTTTTTCTTGTAACAGTGAGCCTGTGAAGAAGATGAAGAAACCAACCAAAGTGCTTTACAAACCTTAGGCTTTTTTACTGTATTCTAAAATGAAGTTTTTGCCTTTTTCCCTGAGTTACCCTTCTCCTTCCCCAGACCCCTTGTCTTCCTAATTAGGATGCAAGCCTTGGCCAGGCTATGTGAAACCCCCTCTGATTGATTTGTTGTTAATCCTTTCCCCATTAGTTCCCCAACCCTCAACTCCTATAGGCTGTGAAGCCCTATAAATACCCTGGCCAGCTGAATAAACTTCCTCTCTGCTTTCCTGCCCCATGGTCTGTGTGTGTCTCTTTGCCGGGACATCTGGAGACCACGTGGCTGAGGGGGGGACGGGAAAGGGGGGAGCAAACCTCCTAGCTGCTGCATTTTCTGACATTTTTTTTTTATCTACGTAATTGTTTTACCATTAACTATACCTGACATTAAAGAAGAAACAGAAGGTTTTATTTCTGTGGCTAAATATTTTCCTTTAACTTTCTTGGTAATCTAATAGTTTCTCTATTACATGGATTTTTCATAATTTGATCACAACTAGCCAATTCCCATAGTCACTCAGAGCAAAAGGCCTATAATCACATATAAGTTGTATATGTTATGCAATATATATAATTCTAAAGCATTATTGTTGGCCTCAAAGCCAACAATATTATTAAAGGTGGATCACACCTGTAACTATAAAATAAATATGCGGTCTTTACTGTAGTTGATGCAATCTACCACATCAATTCTTCTTTCTTAAAATGGAATGATCCTCGTGTAGAGCTGAAATCAAGGAAGGGTGCCCAAGGTCAGCTTAAATGTCATGGGAATTTTATTTCAGGTTAATTAAATCCAGCTCCTTTCACTCTTCATTTTGGCCAGGTGAAGATTCTTCCTGAGATTAAGACACCTAAATTTAATTATCTACTTGTGGGTCAGAATTATTTTTCCTTTTGGGAAAAAAAACCAAACCAAAACAAAACAAAAAAAAAAAAATAAAAAGAAGTAAAAAAAAGAATACATTTTAAAAAAAGTCTGTTTCTACTCTCATGGGAGAAATACGAGCTCTTCTAGAAGAACACTTATGTCTACAGCATCTAAAATATGAGAAAAAAAGTGGAGTTATATGAATATTCAACACTTAGTACTGTCAAGCATTAGGCAGCCCCCTACAACTTCCTACTGTGTGATCACTGAGTCTAATAATTTTTCTCATTTAGTTCTATGAATCGAGAACATATTTTTTAAAAATAAAAGTTTCTTTGGTTCTTTTCAGAATGCGGGATCTCTATCTTATTTTATAATGAATAATTATGTATTCAGAAACAAGCATGGTTGTAATATTTTAAAGGAAAAGACCAGAGGATATTTGCTTAACTGCTACTTTGTAGATCCCTGTTTTAGGTAAAAAAAAATTGCAGTCAAAGCACAATGACACTAAAAGCTCAGGTACTCATTTATATTTAAAGTAGCATGGCAGCAATAATATTTACATGTATATTTATCATTGTTGTGCATAATCAGATACTCTAGCCCTCTTAGTCAAAGCTGGTAGTAGTAAGAGCGAAGTAATGGGTTCTTAATTTATCCATTGACTGGCTGCTTAAAGATCTTATAGTGGATACAGATGATGAAGTAATTCTTTTTACCTCTGGGGAAGGGACTTGAACCAGCTGTCATCACCGAAAATAAATAAAAAAGGAGACTACCCAGGATGCGAGTGCTAAGATTCTTAATTCCCTGCAACTAAACAGAAATCTTTGTATTCTATTTTGCTGGAATTACTCACTATCCTCTTTACAACTGCAGCTGGAATCAAGGACTGCTGAGTTACAGGTTCTATTTCAATTACTTTAAAAAGTAGAACTATTTGTGATTATTTGGTAGTGCAGGAAATAGAAGCTGGAAAGTTCCCTAATCACAAGCCCATAGAGGGACACTAGATGCGTTAGCTGCTAAGCAGAGGTAAATTGAAAGTTACTGGAGCCTTTTAGCCCAGTATTACTGTGTTGCCATTGTTAGGAACAGGCCTCTGAGTTTGCAGGTCCTCAAAGGCTTGTCAGACTTGTCTTGTTTCAACCTGTTGTGAATGCTTGTGGGCTTTTCTTTTACTTACATTAGCTGTGACAATATTTTTTTCTAATTTCTTTCTTTTTCTAAAAAAGAATGTTTTTTTTCTTTTGAATGGCTATGTCTGAGTTAATTTGCCTTTGCTTATTTCAATGTTAGGCTTACAGATTTTGTAAAAATAGTAGCAGTAAGCATTTTGTCTTCTTATAGCAAGTTACTTATGACTGAGGTATTGATGTTGTGCAGAGAAATAAAGCCCTGGTCTGATAGCGGAAGCCCCAGGAGCTGGGGACACAGGATGTGTACGTATGCATGGGATGATAAGAGACAGGGACAAAGTTGACAGTGGAGACCCCATGGCTGTAAGAAACCCATTCATTGCAAGCTAAAGAAATGCAGAGCACAATCTGAACAACTAGTTTTATCCAGGAGAGAAGAACAAACAAGGCTCTACAATACATAAAATGCACTACATCATAGTATAATTTTCAATGTAGCTTGCAGACCAACAAGGTTTAAATGTTATCAAACCTATGAAAACAAACCAAAGGGAATCCTAGAAGGTAGAAAAAGAAACAGCTGACATAAAAATCATGCTTCTTTCTAACAAAGAGAGATGCTGATGACTCTCTGACCCCCTGCATACACACCAAAATTATTGCATTGACCTTAGGACCCAGAGAGGCATTGGAAGAGTGAACATGGCAAGAAGAGAAGGAGGGGATGTTAGGAGCTGTGTGTATAACACTATCCTGTCTTTGTGTTTGATAAACACACTGCCCATGTTTGCTGTTATTTGTATAACAAGTGCAGACAAGTGTAGAACAGTTGGACTTGATGATCTTAAAGGTCTTTTCCAACCTTAGTGATTCTTTGGTTCTGTGATTCTAACAATGAATCAACATAAATTACTTTGAAAAAAGGGGGATATTTATTGCAAATTAGTCTTCCTGATTTTTCAACTTTTACTTTTGCTATGTGAGAAAATAGCGAGGAATATATACTCAGATACACATCATACCTGACAAAGGAAAGAAATGGTATTTGAAAACAAATAGAAAATGTCCCTTTCATTGATATGCTAACAGGGCTGTGTTTCTCTTGAAACCAGATTGATTGCATAGACTCCAAACATTAGCGTTTCTCTTTCAAGCAAATGAAAAAACATTTTTTATTTGCCATGTACAGAAAACAGATCTGATCATTTTTAGGAATTATATTCTCTAAGTGATAAAGCAATCACTAGAAAAAGAAAGAATTTGTGTACCATCAATCAATTTATACCATCAAAAACAAACAAAAAACCAAAACCAAACTATAATTCTTGTCTGACAACCATAGTTTCTTTGAACAAAGAACCCTTTCTATCACCAGAATTTCATATAGTTACAGTCTAGACTTTAATTAAAGAACTGTCATATTGCTCTCTTCTTGAGTGGGGATTAGATACTGTATGATTTTTCTTTAAGTGAACACATTGTGAAGGATTCTATTTTCTCCCAACAAATTAATATAGAGTCTGAGATACTGAGGAAGTACAAAAGGTGTGCAAATAATTTCAGTCATCCACCATTCTATGTCAGTAACAGTTCAGTTAATACTGGAAAAATAAAGAATGCTGCGAAGTATTAGACTTAACAGGAAATAAGAGTACAAGCTGGTAGCAGCTTCCAACAGAGTTTGATAACTTAATCATACTCAATAATATTTTGTTTAGAAGATAACATCATTGGAAGAAAAAATAACTAATTATTTGACCTAATTGTTGTTCAGCATGCATAAAGCTTCCACAATTTGGCCCCCTGTATTTATTCAGAACTTAAAGAATATATCCTTTCCAGAAATAGTTTATTAAATTTGCCACATTAGTGAAAAGTTAACATGGGAACAGAACTTCTGAAATGAAGGTATTACTCTGTGGTTGATTTAATACACAATGCTCATCTTACAGAAAAAAAAAAAAATGGAATAATGAGATTCTTACAGTTGGACTTGATTATCCGGACAAATTATACTATTTGCAGGCATCACGGATTAATTCTGCAAGTGTATGTCTTTGGGAATGAGTCAGTTCATCCTGGTGATAATATCTTTTTTGGGCAGTGTTAGAGTTTCAAACCTAAGTTGGAATTCCTTCCAAAAAGCTTGGAGCCAACGCCTTAGTGTTGGTAAAAATGGTTAACAAAAGACACAAAGGATGTGCATATCCTGATGTTATCTAACTCGCCAGCCTTTTGTTCTGATCTCTTCCCAGGTGGAGAGGGGAAGGAAGACGGGCTCAGGTGGGGGAAGGGGTCGGGGTTTCTGCGTTTTTCTGCGCAGGTCAGGAGTTCAGTGGCTCGGCACAGAGGAGGGAGCACAGGACACACCAGGTCCGACATCGCTGCGGGACCCGGATTGTGTCTTTTTAGCTCTCTGGCTCCACCAATCAGCCTAGAACACCACGGCGACTGCTGTGAAGAAGAGAAACACGCCTATTTTTCTACGCTGCAGAGGCTGAGTTTCTACTGCTTGGCATCGGACCCACGGCAGCTGACCCAGGGACTGCGCTCCTGCCATTCCTCTGAGAGAGAGGTCAGCCAGCAGGGCGCGACATCGCCATCTGCTGTCCGTAAATATAACTGCAACCCCTGAGAGAGAGCGAGCGGCCAGTGGCGGAGGTGCCACAGCGCCACCTGCTGTCTGTAGATATAATTGCATTTCCCCTTTTTGGGGGGTAGCCAAAAAGGCCTTTTGACTGTTTGCCTTGTCGTTTGGGGGTGGAGGGATTTATTACAAACTGTTGTTGTTTGGTTCTTTTCTGGATATATATATGTATGTGTATTGTGGTTAAGAACTGTTATCTTTTTCTTTATATATATTTTTCCTAATTAAAGTTTTGTTTTCTAAATTTAAAGGAGAGGGATTATTTCTTGGACAACATAGATATCTTAGTTCTCCCTTGAACTAAGACAAGCAGAAATGTTTGAGGCAGAGTGGAATCCAGGTTGATGAAGTCTTTGAATGCTATTCTGTATGTTTTCATAGTTTCTGAGGAGCAGGAAGTACACTTTTCTCCATAACCCAAAATTAAGATTTTTTTATAAATCTTTTGAATTTCAATCTGTTTGCCTCATCTAGAGTGTTCTGACATTGATTCTATGATTCTGTGTGTGCCCCAGTTTCCGTTCTCCACAGCTTCATCCACTGTTAGAAGCAAGAAGACTCTGGCCACTCTATACATGTGTTATGAATATGGCTGTGGTTTTGCAAGTTTTTTCAGCCAAAACAGCTGGTCAGCTGTCCTCACAGTTCTTTTTGCTTCTCTTTGCCATCAACCTTTTGATACATCATAAGAAATTCTACCAGACCTTCAAATGCCGATTAAAATGAAAACAGACTTCCTTCAGTTCTGTGCCATATCTGCCAAGCCCCCACAGATATTTTGGCTGTTCCTTTGTATGATTTTGATACCTGAATCTAATCCTTGGTCTCCACAGGAATTACAATATTTTAATAATAGTTTGCATGAAGTTCCATATGCAGTAGAGTTCTGCTTTAAATCTGGAACAGAAAAACATCTGTGACTGAGGACAAAATTTACAAATTTTTTAATTTATACAAAATTAGCTTTTCTTCTACCACATAGAGTATAGAGAAGAAAAAACATGTCAGACGTCTGATGAAATCAGTGTTGGATGAAAAAGAAGTCATATGCAAGGTATATTTTTGCGAGTGCCTCTGCAAATGAAAAAATAGTAGCTCTTCTTCTATGTCCTAACATAGCATGCAATACCAGAAGTCCAGCAGCAGTGACAAGTTGCATCTAATAGGAAAACAAACAAACAAACAAACAAAAACACCAAGCAAAATTATCAAAAGTATGTGTGCTTTTGATAAATACAAGATAACTTGGAATACTAGGAAAAAATAACTTTTTTTTGTTCTGTCTTATTCAGAGTCTTGGGATTCTAAATTCAACCTTTTGATATTTAACTAACTTGCAGGGCATATGCTTTTTGGAAAACAGTCTACGGATTCTGTATAAAAGGCAATCCAATATTTGGGTTTTATTTCGAATACTACCTCAGTTAACATTTACAAAGGTTTAGCCTCTAGGAAATATTTAGCACATTATTTAGTACAGAATATTTTTTCTGTAACTGTTCAAAATCCTATACTGCATTTTTGAACATTCAGACCCTAATTTGCCATTTGTTTAATGTCAAATACAGTAATTCTGTCAGACACCTCATATGCTTGAACATAAGCATTCAACTAAGTATTTATTGTAATAACACTGGAACATTTTACAGTCATAAGTGTAAATCCCATTTCTGCGATTTTGTTCCCTTTTTATTCTTTGAAATATAGAAATTCTGCTTCTCTTTCCTTAAAAAGGTTGACGATGTGTAAAGTTTTTAAAATATATTTATATATATATGTGCTTATATATGTGTAAATATATGTGCTTATTGCTATTTATTTTAAGTTCATAATAGAGAATTTATTATGGTCTTTTTCTCTTTTTTTGTAGAAGGTAACTATGCAATACATACCTAATTATACAGCTGTTTCAAAAGAGCAATTAACGTTTACACTTCTCTATGGAAATTATCATATATTCTTTTGATGTAATTTGTCCTTTGTATTAAAAATATACATTATATCTCTGATTAGGGATTGCTTTAGTGAATGTTCATGATCAGGTTTTTATGTGAAATCATTACCTACTTTGGCTGTTCTAGGAGGAATTTTTTTCAAAATAATGTCATGAAACATACAATAAATTATATGCATAATATTATTGATATATTTAGTGTTTTCAAGCTATTTGTGTGTACTGTATTATTGCAACTAAGAAAAAATACAGAGATTTAATAATATTTAAAAAAATAGAAAATGTTTCATACAGCTTCAAAAGCAATGCATGCAGTAATTGAGTTAATCTATAGTTAAATTGCCACAATAAGTGGCACAGCACTTAAAGAAATGACAAAATGGGGATGTAATCAATACTCTTCAGTATTTCAGATATATTAGGAAGGCATTCAGATACTTTAAATTCAGAGCTTTAAATATATTTGGAAAGGCAGAGAATTTTTAAAAGCAAAACCTTGAAAGCACTGCATTCATAATAAAATAAGTGAAAAAAAATAGACACCAAGCAATAAACCATCCTCATTGCATCATTGCAAAGACACATAAAGACTCATAAGTCAAGGAAAGGGCATTTTACATCATGCACATAATTAAAATATAGAACTCGGTAAAAAATATTTAGGAAATTACTTGAAACAAACTGCTTTTAACTGGAATGCCTTGAACTTCACTTCAGAAAACTACCATACTTGTAGTTGTGGGAGCATCTGTAGACTTCACTGAATTATTCAGTACAATGAGGTACAACAGCATAACAGAGCTCTAGGATTAAAGCAGTAGGTAAATGTAATAAAACAAAGAAATTTGTACTCAGGAGGAGGAGCGGATGGTAATGGAGATAGATATGATTGCACAGATGACTAGTCTGAGGATCTCAGAATTCCTGAGAACAGTCAATGGCAAAACAGAGGCCAGTCAACAAAATTAATTAGGGGAAAGAAAAAGCACGTTTGCAGCATCTGGCAGTTTTGTACAGCTGCTGCAGGGTTCTCTTGCTGATTAGAATTAAAATACAAACAGCAGGTAGGTTGTTTCGACTTTGACTACACTGCCATTGAAAAAAAAAGGAACATGATTTTCTCTCCTACCTTGCATCATTTATCGTTTCCTTCCACAGCTGGTGACTAAGAAATATTACTGTACTATTTCTCCCAGCTTCCCTCTGATCTTTTATGATTTGTATTTTATCAACTATCTCACTCTCTTAGATGCATCAAAAGACTAACTGAAATGCCATACTGAAACAAGGGACAAAACTAATTCTGGCAAGGTGAGTACTATTACTTGTTCACTGAAACTTGTGAACATTACCCTTGCATCCACTCTCCCTGGGCTTTGCTGTATTGTTTTTGAATTTATTCTTTTTTTTCCACAGGATTGACTGTCTCATTATATACCAGGTGCATTATTTTGCCTTCGAGCCCTACATGGATGAGTGACTTTGTAAGTCTGCATGATAGTTGCTGGCAAACTAAAAATCCAAATTATTAATTTTGGGATTTAAATCTGGTTCCTTTCCTTACATACCCTTCTGACTTCTTGCAAATAGTGTGTTAGGGTCTTTCAGAGGTAGAACTTTTGCCTGGCTCATGAATGATTCAAGTCTATGTCAAATAATCAGAACAAATTAGCTATATGCAAAAATCAGTGTTAACCTAGGTTAAATGTGAGAAACCATAGAAATTAAATATGTGAGAAACCATAGAAATTAAACATGCATTTTTTTTTTTTTAATTCTCAATGTCTTCTAGTAGCTGAGCAAAACAATAAAGCATTTAAGTGTACCTAACATATACTGACTTGTTAGAGGTTTGTTTGCCCATTTCTATACAAGGTATAAGCAGCAACACAAGCTGAAAATACAAGCTTATTGTATTAACCTGGTTTGCTTTGAGCATCACAACATTGATTACACAGAGAAATGCATGTATTTGTACATGCAGCTCAGTAGCTTACTAAGTTCAAGCACATGATGTAATGGAGAGAGGTCAGAGACTTAATCACTTTACCCTAAAAATATGTAATGATATTGGAGTAACTTTGAGGTTACTGACATATCAAGAATTTTGTGACAACTGTAAGTCCACATTTTTCAGCATTTATAACATTTAATAGCATCTTTAACTGTTTGCTGATTTGTTTTTGTGATGAAAGCTGCATAGAAGGATTATTTATTACCTCTGTGTTCTGTGCTGTTATCCTGTTTCCTCTTCAAACCTTGCCAGGCCAATTAATATTCCTTATCTCTAAGAAGGGTAGTTCTTATCCCTGAATAAATGTAGTTTTACAGCAGCTCCCAACACACCAATTATTCTAGAATACTAGTATGATTCCATTATATTATGGATAAGTGCAGACTTTGCTCTACTTATCAAGCTCAAGACGTTCAGAATATGTTATATAAGGCTTTAATAATACTTTCCGTTTTCTGCTTCAATTTTCCTATCTTATCCTTTCTAAGAAAAAATGACTATGCAACACGGTTGAAAGCAAAAATCTAAAAAACTAAATATCTAGTGAAACTATAATGATTTTTTCTTTTGTTTTTTCCAAAAACAGTATTATCATTTTCTGTTTACACTCAAAGCTAAACTGTTGAGAATTTACTCAACTGACTGATGGGAAAAGGGGACCTAAATAACTCAAATCATGCATAGGAGTGGTTACTCAGCTTCACATGGATGATGCTCAACCCAGTGACCGGGATTTTCAGTAGATATCACATGGGTCTTCTAGATCTGCAATAAAATAGATCTATATTAATAATTAATTACTGCCTTCTCTAACCACTACAGCTGTTTATAAAACTACGGTATAGTGTTTCTTATGCTATTATCTTACATATAAAATATATATCTGTAATGGGTAATAGAAACAACATATAATTTGCTAATCAAATTAAAACTTGTGAGTTTTGTTTTTTTTTTTTTTTTTTTTCCAGTTTTCT
>JAWWMP010000001.1:74828104-74841354 GCA_035047865.1 Dendrocincla tyrannina
CATCCTTTGATTGAAAAAAAAAAAAAAAAAAAAAAAATTGTAGAGATATTTTTTGGTTTGGTTTTGGTTTGATTTCGTTTGTTTTTTTCACTTTCTAAGAATAGAATCTGGTATTTCTAACTCAAAAGCAAATGTCTGTCATGATATCTGAAAGAACTGAACTACTTCTCAAGCAATTAAGCTTTATGCTTTTGATTTTTAGTTCCTTGACTTCTTTTAAGTTTTAGTTAAATTTAAGATAAGCTGATTGTATTTGTAGTTGATACATGGTGTGTGGTGCTAACGTTTCCATATGTAACTTTTCAGAGTAAAATTCTTGAAAAAATGTGAGAACCTCTTCTGTTTCAGAACTGTGTCAAGAAAAGCAAGGTCAATTCGATGGTAATTAACAGAAATCACAACTTGATGAGTTATGGGTGGATGAAGAAAAAGAAAGGACCAAGAAAAGAATCAAACGTTTAAGGCTGTGAGTTTGCCATCTAAACAGTTGACTACAGATCAGAACATGAATAAAATTACTAGACAATGAATAAGGATTTGAGTGTGTACCTTGATCAAGATGCTTCATTACTATATATAATTAATTGACCTTAGCTCAAGTGAGATTCCTTACTTACGCTGTAAGGATTCAAACTTATGTATTGTCTATTTTTGTTTTCAATGTGTGATTTGAGAGAATGAGCCTTCTCTCATGTTTGAGAAACCTGATTTATTTTTAGGTTTTGGTTTGTTTGTTTTTTGGTTTGTTGTTTTTTTTGTTTTGTTTTGTTTTTAATTGGGAGAAACAGTGAGAATTAAAAAAAAACTGAACATGTGGGCAGCAAATTAGGGATGAAGGACTCCCAGTCAGCTCGTTAATCAACAAACTATGCCTAATATTCTGATTTAAAAGTGATGTCTCTTGAATCACTGTCTGACTGGTAATATTAAAACTCATTTTCAACCAAGAAAGTACACAGAACAAGAATATCTAAGTTGTTTTCATTTGTATGTCATAAATAATTTGAGCAAGTCCTTGGATTGTTTATTTAATAATTTTTCAGAGTCAAGATAGAGAAAAAATTCATCTATGTTCCTTTAAACTATAAGAAAGCAAGAACTCACTGTGATTGCTCAAGTAGCTGCACTGACTTGACTTTTGATATAAGGAAGCCAAAAGACCCACAGACAAGAGCTATTTAGCCAATTAGCTGGAAACAGACAAGCTATATCATGCCAAAAGGACATAGAGTGGAAATGCAAGCCAAGGAGTAACAGGGGCAAATACTGTAGGTGCTATGATATAGCATAACAGGGGAACACCTACTTGTAAATCAAAAGAGATTTAAAATTCAGATTCAGTTTCCCTCTTCAGTCATGAAAAATATCTGTTTCTTTACATCTGAGTATAAAGCTAAGAAAACAAGAACAATTCTATATTATTTTACAACTGTGTGTATATATACACACACAGGAAAAGAAAGAATAAAACCTGATTACTGTGATGAGTATGCTTAGAAAACAGACAAGTCAGATCACCTTTAAACTTCAAAAAATATCTATAAATTCATTCATTATCAGCAGACTTATGCTAATGCTTACTTGTTGCATATTAAAAATATTGATATAAAAATTATCAAATTTACCTTCCATAAAATCTCAACAAAAAGTGTACAACCTACCTTCAACACCTAAAGTCTGAATTAGTTATGTGTACAGCTCCACTTCACTGGTGCCATGTACTGATGCCACTGATGACTATGATTTGTGTTGCTCCTTGGTGAGAACAAGGTGATCAGGCTTGACACCTCTTTGACAGGATAAGTCACAAGCACAATGTCTTGTTTCTTCTACAGCTTTCCTCACTAGTCCCTTACACTGTTTCAGTGTGCTTGTATTCAAGTTAGAGTTAATCATATGATGATCAACACATTTATAATTTCTAGATGTTACAGGCCTCTATTTCAGCTACAAAGGGTTGTAATACACTAACTCTGTGCCTGCTGTGGAACATACAAGCTTCTCAAAACAAAAGAACCTCTCCGTTTTAGCTCTCCAAGCTGCATAAAGGTTTTCTGGTAAAGCAGTCTGTCTCTAAACAGTGTCAGTAGAAACCTCTGACTTCTGTCCTTTTATCTTTAGCAAGCACTATTTGTATGCAAAGTTTATTCCTAGGATTTTGTCTAGACAGTAGTGTAAATTGTGAGGAACAAACAAACATATTAATTAGATGTGTATAGTTCAGATATCTTGAGCTCTTTTGTGTCTTGGGATTCTTTTCTTACCACAAAACCTCAAATCTTTCTGGCTTACTAAAATAAATTATCTTTGCCTATACTATTTTAACATATTTCCTGTTCCTCCCAAATAAAAACCATATTTTAACATTAGGGACACTTCAGCATCAAAAGCCAATATTTTTTTCCCCATAGGCTGAAAAAATATACTGGTTGCTTTACATGAGTTGGAGAATTATTTCTCAAAATTATTCTAATGTGGGTTGAAATACATAGTGTGGGTAAAGTAAATAATCTTTGGAATTCATCGCAAATTATGCATTTTAAGGATTTGCAGTCAACGTTGCATGTTTTGGTATCTGATATCCAATTATGTGTATCTTTTTTTCCCCATCTGGCCGCCTTGTCTCATTTAGGTGAGAAGTAAATAAAAAACAGTGCATGAAAAATGCTACATCTACAATAGAAAACAATTTTGTGCCACAGGACAAGTCTCCTATATCAAAATACCAAAGTGCAACATTGACAACACATGAAATGTTTTATATGAAATATGGTTTTTACTTCCTCCAGACATTTCACTTAGTTCCCCTGGATGAATGGCTCTACCATCCTCCTGATACCAAGATCTCCACAAGCAAAAAACATTGGTTCAAACACTTAGATTTGCCCCAGCAGTTCAAGTGCACCTGACACCAGTTTGAGACCAGAGCTCTTGCTGTGGTTAACTTCAAAAATAATCGAGTACTTGTAAATGAATATCCCTTTCAAACTGAATCAATGCTCACAGATAGCCGGAGGATTCACTTTGAAACCTCATTGCTGCTCTTAGCAAGCATGGTAATGTGGACATAGACAATTAACAGATGTCTTTGCTTTTATTTTAATAACTTTTGTCTATAAATGTAAGTTATTACACTTAGAAATGTAATAACCAACCGTGTTAACAAATGTTAAAGAGGCATAACCATTCCTCCAAACACATATTATTTATAGCAATATTACTCTTAGCACAAATGGATATGATAACAGTTGAAGAGAAAAAACGTGCAATTGAAACAAATGTTCACAACTAACTCGGTTTTGCAACTTTCCATTAGTTTCCTTTCTGTTGTTGTCATTATTTTTGGGGTTGATTTCAGGTATTTTTTTTTTTTTTTTAAATAAATCTAAGATTATTGGAATGTGAAATAGCATGTGAAATACCAGTAGCTAATATAACTTCTGCTAATTTAAAGCAAGTTCGTTTTTTTCCTTACTTCACAAAGATACTTAATTTCTTTCAACTTGCAAATAATAAAGGCTGTCTTAAGACTCTTGCTTAACTTTGAATATTTAACCTATGATAATTACTACAGGTATTAGTCATTTAGTCTAACATTCTAACTATACCCTGAAAGATTAAATGAATTGCCATCGTAGAATACATTTCTTTTCAACTAGAGCCATGTTTTGTTTTGCTGAAGACACAGACATGTTTCATTATGCAGTTTCTTGATACTACTAAAGAAATTACATTAGAAAAACATCAATTACTTAACTATAGCACAGAACACATAGAGTATATCTGCAAGAGAATTATTTTTGTACCTCCTAAATTGTCTTTGTATATAAATTAGGTTGGTTTTTGTTTGTTTGTTTGTTTTTTTTTAATTTAAGTAGCACCACAGTAGCATTATTACAGTGACAATCTATAAAATTATTATATCATGCTGCAGCACTGGAGAAGTCCATAAATTCAAGATTTTATTCAATAGAAGTGGGCTAAAAGTTTGTTTCCATAGCTTTCTAAAAAAATAATATAAAACATAATTATAGAAATGGGAATAATGTAACTAATAAAGCTATAGATGCTCTTAAAACTAGTCAATATGGAAATATGTGCAAAATGCTTTACTGTACGAAGTTGTGTTCTTTTCTTTGATTTCATTGTGTTTATGGGTTTTGTCCTTTTATGATTTTTTTCCCCCATTTTGTATGGAATTATCTTCCAATATGTAATATTATGTTTGTGAGGTGTTTCAACTTAAGGCTAGAAATGATTGAGTTTCTTGTAATTTAATGCCTGTGAAAAAAGTGTCGATTTAATTTAAAAACAAGTATATTTAGAAACAAGTAATACCTCAAACTTTAGAAATACTTATATCTAGACTTCTTTTTAGACCTTATTTAACCTTACATCTGTGTCATATTTTGTTACATTAGCCCAGGTGCTCCTGCTTGCCAGGTTGTACTGCTGTAGGTGGAAAACCATCTTGATACTGTTAGGGAAATACATCCCTCCTAACTGAAGCTATGTAAAATTTTGACAGTCAGTTTAAACTCTCATCATAGTTGTTGCAGTAAGAGAGAACAAAGCATCTATAATTCAGACTGTTTAGCAATTTATATCTCTGAGAGAAGACAGGAATCAGCCTTTGGAATAACGTGCTCCACAGACTGTCGAGGAAACCTAGATGATTGCATTAGATGAAATTTCCAGCTCTTACAAGGTTAAAGGTTAAATTTGGAGTTCACTCTTTATCCCAAAGCTATCATAACTTTCTCTTTTTCTTGTGTTAACTTTAATGCCTCTTCATTATTTATTGGTTTCATTCTTAAATCTCTCCCTGCCCTTTAGGTACCTCATCTTCTCTCCTTTATCACCTTTCTCCATTCTTCTCACTCCCCATGCAAACAGGTGATTAACAAATTTTTCTTTCTAATAAAATGTCCTCTTTCTCTGTCTCTTGAAAAACTTTCCAAATGTTGCAACGGCTAGTTTAGTTCTTCTAAAATTTCTTAAAATTCTTAAAATTTCACAATAGGAAAAAAATATGTTAAACTATTACATTTCTATAATTCTTTTTGCTATAATGCATTTAATTCTTCATTACCCTGCTCTTGAAACTGGAAAACATTGTGTTTTTTAGGTTTCAGGAGCTCTTCAATTTGACTCAGTGACCTGAATACCATTTTAATATATTGAAGATAAGCATGCAAAAACTATATGTTTGTTGAATGGCATTTTCCCTGCAACGTTTCCCTGCAACGTTTTTAGAATAAATGGTGGCATAAATGCGTTGACAGCAGCTAATCTCAGAGGATGAGGTATGCATCCCTAATAAGCTCTTTACTCATGTTAAAACAGAGTGAATGACAGGCAGTGCAAGATCTTATCTAAAAGGCAAAATACATTGCAGTGCATAATAATGCACATAACAGGTCTGCTCAGATATGAGCTATGGATAAATGCAAGCAATCGCTACAATAATATGCCTGAAGACAGAACACTTATTCTCATTGTCGGTGAGTGTGCTGTTGAGATCAATTAAATCACGTAATTCCTGCAGACAGTAAAAATAGCAGTAATAAAATCTAAAGCAAAGAACATATTGCACAGTGTGCTGACAAGGTCAAATTGATAGTAATGGTGTGTGATGGCAGCACTGCAATAAGGTTGTCTTATACTGCATGTATCTGATATTGGCTTTCATTACCAATGTCCTGGAGTACAGTCAGAAGCTCACTAAAATGATAGTGATTACCCAAAGGGCAAAGGCAAATAAGTTGGTCATTTCCATTGTTGGGCAGGCATTCTGTAAACTTTATGAAGGCAGAAAATACTGTACCTCATGCTAGATCTACCATGTTCTACCATTGGGATGAAATTGAGTTTGTACTGCTTTTTGTTATTTTTTAAGAGAGTCTGTCAGAGACTCTATTCCAAAAAAAGTCTACAAATAGGTACTGTAAATCAGTCTGTAAGACATATCATACACAAGATGCACTGTTATTCTGGAAGCTTAAAGTTAATACTGGGTGGACACTTCAAAGCTTGGGGTAAAACCTGGCTTGAATAAACCCCAAATTCCTGTATGGATGTGTAGTACCTTTGTAACACACCTTCTTCATAACTTTTTAAAAGCAAAACCAAAATAAAGTAAATCCTATGCCTTCCATACAATAAAATACCTTCTAACACTCCATGAAATTCTTCTGTATTTTCCTTTATTTCTTTCTTACAAAACAAATTATTTAAACACAAGTAGCTTTAATCTCTACTGAACAAGACATGCTCTTAGACAGAAAAGTTTATGAAAAGCAGTGTGTCCTTTGGAAGGGTATATCAAACATTGCAAAGAAATGCAACTGGGAAGTTTCTTCTAGTCTTATCTGATGTCCTCACAGCACATGCAAAATGTGAGTTGCTGAATAAAATTAAGCAGAGAAATTTTCCACGAGGTGTTTCTCTGGCTTATTTAAGAATTTAGATGAATACTATATTATATAATGTGCTCATGTATAATGGTCCTCTGCACCCACAAAAAGAAAAAAAAAAAGGTCATAAGCCTGAAAATTTTGGGGTGACATTGGAAGCAGAAGCGAACATTTAGAAAACAAGAATTTGTGAACTGGACTGCTCTTGGCTTTCCTACTCATTACAGTGTTAAAATGAATACCTGCTCTTTTCCTGACTGCATGACATTTTCCGGGTGTTTCTCTTTTGTAGTGTTAATTATTCAAGGAATCAAAGGTGACATAACAGGATTTCAATGAACTTTGTTAGTCAGGTCTGCACACATACTCTCAATCTTTCTGTCTGTGCGCATGACACCACTTGGAATTTTTGTCTTACTTCTCTGACACAATTTCAAGGATTTTTGTGGCTGTGACTTCTTGTACAACTTGGAAGATGTAGGGGGAAAGAGTGCCAGGTTGGGGGAAAACCTCCTGTGAGGAAAAGGATGTGCATTAACTATGATTGAGATATAGTGGAGTTGAGTAGAGACAACAAAGAAATTGTGCCCATGATATTTTGATCACCCAGATCAGTCACCTAAAGTATTTGGTTGCTACAGAAAGAAAATCATAGAATGGTTTGGGTTGGAAGGAACCTTAAAGATCGTCTAGTTCCAGCTCCCCTGCCACAGGCAGGAACACCTTTCACTAGACCAGGTTACTCAAAACCCCATCCACCCTCAACTTGAACAGTTTCAGGTATGGAGCAACCTGTTCCAGTGCTTCACAGTAAAGAAGCACTTTTCTTCTTAATATCTTATCTAAACCTACCCTCCTTCAGTTTAAAGCCTTTGCCCCTTACACTCACACTACATGACCTTGCAAAAAGTCCCTCTCCAGCTTTCTTGCAGTCTGGCTTCTGCATTTTTCAAACCTAAATTTAATATTTTAAATAAAGGCTTCATTGTATCAGATGCATGATTCGTACAAACTAGGGGCTTCTAAAGAGTTGGTCTTTAAACACAGCAAGCATATGACACTTCTCCTGATTCAAGGATGGCTTCATTTCTGCCCCCCCAAAATCTCTTACTATACAGCAGTGGCTGTAGCTGGAAAGCCATCTTCTACCGTCATACTCATAACTCTGTGTTCCTGTCAATCTCCTGTCCTTTGCCTCCTTCAAAAATTTATTTTTTAAAAATGTGTGGGCTCTCTCTTCTGTCATCACTCAACGAGGGAATTGTATTCTGTTTGGAGAGTCATTACTAGTTATACACATGCAGGAAAACCAATCTCATTGTCATTAGGTTGTATGTTCTTCCTTAAAAAGGCTTGATATGCTTTCTGAATACTGAATAACTTTTTATTTGATATTATTACACCCTTTTTCCTCCCAAAGGCTAGATTTCTCACAAAACTTGCTGGGAAACAACAACAAAGGCCTAGAAAATCCCACAATAATTTGTCCTTGTAAATGACTGCCTAAGAATTCACTTTCACAACTGCAAATTTTCAAAAGAGGTGATGTAAATTAATAATTCTTCTGAAAAAATTGTCCAAACTCATAAACACCGAAAAACATCTTTTAAAAAAAACTTATCATAAATTTTTCAATTTGCTTTTAACCTATGCCGGATTTTTGTAAAAAAATGACACATACTGCAATTCAGTTACCAAGCATGATATTTTCTTTTTCCCTAAGTTTTCTCTCTAAAAGAAGAAAAGCCAGTTTCTAAATATCAGCCTTTTATTTTTTTTTTCCTTTTCAGATTAACTGTAAACAACCAAAGTCATTACTTACACAGATACATTTTGGAAGTTTGCTCCTATCAGTTTATCGTCTACAGAGTACTATCCTAACATCTCATCTTACATGCATTATTCATCTTTGATGAAACAAAAAGCCTAAAGAAGATTTGTCAGTGCTTCAGCTACTCCATACACTCTCCTTGTAATAGCAGGTAACATTATGACTAATGTAGCCTGCATCAAGATGACTTCCCTAATATGCCGAGATTAAAAAGGAAAAACAAAAACACATTTATTATCATGCAGCTCTGAGTTTTGTGCTAAATAGGAAAACATATACATGTAAGCAATATTACAATGGTTGTAATTAGTTCTGCAGTAAGAAATGTATTAAAATTTACTGTTCTTTCTCAGCTGGGAAATCCTTCTGAAGCATTGCATGTGCTTCTGTGAATAACAGAACAAGAGAGACTCCTGCTGGCTCAAACTCTATAGAAATCTTTTTACTAGTTTTGTTTTTTTTTTTTTCTTTTTTCCATTCTTTATGCCCTTACATACTGAAAGGCTCTGAAAATGAATAAATTCAGTAGTCACTCTCCTGCTCAGAAGACCTGACTACCAGATTTTTTTTTTTTTTAATTTCTGAGACAAAGTATTAGGAGGAAAATCAGAATGTAATGATACATACATAGAATCACATATAAACTACCACATAGTAGTTTCTGTGGTCCTAATACGTTTATAACAAAACATGAAGCTATTTATTCAGTATATGCTGCTGTGCAGAAAGAGTAGTGTAGTGTACTGTGGTGTAGAAAGAAATTATTTGGTGCAAATATTTATATACCTATATGCATCTTATTCCAAAGTAAACAAAATCAAACCATCAATAAGTGCACAGTTCACAAAATTGTTTCTTCACCTTAATTATATTCTCAGGTAAAATTCTAAATTATTTTGACCAAGTATTAGGAGCAACAACGACATTACCACATACTGTTGTTTTTCTCACAGGATGTTTACTTTATTCTGTGCGCAGGAGGCTGGTCACTTCTCAGAGCAGGAAGCAACCACAACAGTATTCCCTCATCCTCCTCCTGCAGTACATCCCTATATGTTACACAAACCTGCACTGAATGAGGAATTATTGTTACCCAATTTAACTGTTTTTGTAGTACTCAGCTCTGTAACTATGGGCTATATTATTAAAAGGATTTAAGGACTGGACAGACAAAGGCATTTAATATACCACGTTATGTGGTGACAACTACACATTGCTCAGAAATACTGGTGTGTCTTTGAGGACTGAAGTTCAGGAGTGCCAATATTCACTAGCACAGTCTATACTGCACCACAGGGGCAGCACAAAGACACCTATGGAAGCCCCAAATCCAGGCTAGTATTTATAAATAAAGGACCAAACTGGCATGCAAAGAGAGTAGCTGCAGTCTTCAAAATATGGAAAATGGCAGTCCACCTGATCCACTAATTCCTGGTTCTCAAAAGGATAAATGATCTCAGTAACTCCTGCTTTTGGAGGTAATAACTGTTTGTCCCTTTCTGAATTTTGTATGTTATGAGGAGATATTGTAATTCTTAAATTAATATTCCAAATATTTTCTAAGTTGTCATTCAACCCTAGAGGTAATAACATTCACTGATAAACATTTTTTTTCTGGGGGATGTCTAAGTATCTGCAACAAATTATGGTGTTTTGTCAACAACAAAAAGACTTTTCCCACACCTCGGACACCACTGGAATTTTATGTTAAGGATTTTCCCCATTGTGTCAGCTAGAGTTAAAAATGGGTTTTCTCAGAGATGGTTAACCTTACAGAAAAAATAACTAGTTGGAACAGTAACATTCTCTTTTATTGAATAAATTAGCATCTATATATTCTTCTGGGAAATGTAGCACTCTCATTAAAAAACCTTATCTTTAAGGGGACTCAAATGCACATTTTCAGAACCCTCCTAGCTCTTTAGTGATTTCATATTACAGTTGTCAAGAGGAGACATTTCTGAAAATAAATTTTATGTACTTCATCTTGAAAAATGCACTCGTACTACATTAAAGCAAAAGGAGAAATGTCAGTTATTTTCTCAGTATCACATTGAATATTTATAAAAGTTTTTACCACAGAATTTTTTCAAAAACTTTCTTAAATTCTGAGTCATCCTCTCTTCCTCCCTCTCTCTCTCTCCTTCGTCTTTGATGTCTTTCCTGCCTTCTTCTAGGAATAGAAAAGGACTTCAGTAACATGTACTAGGTACAGGCACAAAAGTAGTGGTCGAAAAGGAAATATATGGTATAACACCATGCAATTAAAGTTGGCATTGAAGTGCACAAGAGCATCCAACTCTAAATGGCATGGTGCAGTAAGAACGGCACAAGACATTGGCAGGTGACGAAAAGCTCAGCCAGTCTCTGAGATCATAAGCATTAGTTCAGCATGATATATCCCAGCTGGGAGAGCTGACAGCAACCCCAGGCTCCTTTGCTGGGGACTTACAGCACAAGGCCTCCTGCGAGGATGTACCTGACCCATCAGGCCCTTCCATCAGTGCAGCTGTAGTTAACATAATCTGTTCTGTCTTCATGGGTGTACCAAAACAGGGGAGGATAAATAGTAAAAAAGCCCACAGTCAGGTAAACATGGTGAGATATTCTGTATCAGGGGAAGAGGTTTTTTCTCTTCTGCAGCTCATTGATCTGAACTGACAGGAGGCCAATACTGTTTCAAGATGCTGCTGCTGATTGGGTTTTAATCTGGCTGTGTGAACCAGATACAAAATACAGTTTTGCTTTGTGGGTACAACTGTATGATAATTTACTACAATATATGCCTTCTGAATAATTATTTGCTGTTCTATTACTTTATATCATCAACTTTTTTAACAATCAGTTAAAGTGCTAGCTCACACTGCATGCCTGGGCTGGTTTTCAGCTACTCAATAACAGTAAATTATTTAAAGCACTACAGTGGACTTGAGTTTTCTTACTGCTTGACAACTTGCAATAGAGGATTTAGTAAGGCTGGGAACTTCCACAGAAAAAGTGGATGATCGCAAACATTTCCCTCTGAAGTCTAGAACAGCAGGGTTTAAGGGTACTTAAGTAGACAGCTGTTGCCTACTCGAGTGCATTTATGTTGCCTTGCCCTGGTGACACTGGAGGTGTAAATAGGTTCAGAGAACTCATGTCTCTATTTAGAATTTTGGTGGAGTGTTATTTAGATCTTCAGCTTAGCCTTCAGAATAGAGATGAAGCTAAATGTATTTTACCACTTAAAAATTTGGGTGGAACATTGGTGTATTAAGTTGAATCCACAGATTCAGGATGGAAGTTCACCATGCTCTAAGAAGTCAGGGGCAAGGACAGGACAGTGGCAGGAGAGAAACTCTCTTTTGTTCTTTTCACATCATTAAAACAGGACAGGAAGAGAGTTTTCAATTCTTCCACCTAGTAATTTCACTCTTCATTTCAAAGAGGAGAGGGAGTTGAATCTATTCAATACTGTGAAGGAAAGTGTGATATAAATATTGTCATAAATACTTCAGAATTTGAAGCAGTAAACTGGTACTCTGTGAGAATGTAGCAAGGAGCGTGCTTAATTTTAATAAGCCAGATGTTAATAAAGACCTAAGCAGAATTTACTTCTAAGTAAAAAATCATTCATTCTAAAGTTTCAAAATCTTTGCTTACCTTTCTTTACTCAATCCATTAAATTTTCTACAGATGGGCAATCTAAACAAGTTCCTTAAACAAAGAAAAATATGCTTTTGTATTTTTTTTAAAAGTAAGTTCATTTATGAAGTTCATTAGTGTTGCATTATTTATAAATTTTCACCAGTTACAGACAGATAGGCTTGTAATACTTTGTTACATTTGCACGATTCTGATAACAGCAAAAACTATGGTGAGCTGCTAAAGCTCTCTAAATGTAAATATAAAGCAGAACTAGGTCTCTGACATAAATGGGAACTATCATCTGCCATCTGCAAACTTTTAAAAGTATACCAAATAATGTAAACATTTTTCTATTGCCGCTGCTGTGCCTGACCCTGAGGTTGTTAATTAGAACAGGAAGATCCTTTTCTCTCCTCAGCCTGTATGTAGCCAATACATAATATTATGCTGCATATGTTTATTAATATTTTCCTTCCTCTTTAGACTCACTGAAAGTAGCAGTCTGGCTTTTAACTGGAGCTGTGAAAGTTAGATAATAAATATTACTGCTAAAGACAATACAACAATGTATTTGTTTCTCTGGCCTAGAGGGATTGGCAAAAGTTTTCAAAATCAGGGTTTTAAAATAAATTATAGCATCCCTTAGGTTATCATAAATTTAGCAGGCTCTTGTTTCTTCTGAGAATATGCAATTTCAATTTTTTGCTGATGAGCACAATATTGTATAATAAATATGTGAAAATATCAGTGAAGCATCCTTTGTTTTCAGCATACTTGCATGTAGTGGGCATTCCTTAAATATAGAGTTTCAAATTATTAAGAAAGAAAAAATATACAGCAATGTATATTACTGTAAAATGTACAGTAGTTACAGCTGAAAAGATTTTATAATTATTTTTATTTACAATTTCGGAACAAAAAAGGCATTCCAAACAATATTTTTAATGCTGTTGAAAATATATATAATTAGTAAAAGAGTTAGATTCTCTTGCTTCAGCTAATAGCAGGTTTGTCAAAAAGTAGTATAACAGACATTGTTAGGGTATGTTGCAGAGAAAATGAAAGATGACTAAGTGACACAATCATATTGTATCCAAACATATTGTGCTTCAGAGATAGTCCTCAAGTATTTTTATGCAGAAGCAAATTCCAAGTATATAAAGAAAAAAAATATTTTTAATTGCTTCTCTTCACCTAGATGCTGCAAATTTCATTCATGCATGGAAATCTCAGTGATACTGATGTGGTTTTTATTTAGAAGAGACTGTATTACCTTCTGCATCTGCACATTGCTACAGGCAATAGCCACAATCTTGAAAATTTTGAATATTAAACTTTTTAATAAAGCAAAATTAAAGGAAAATGAGCAAACA
>JAWWMP010000001.1:74841454-74868552 GCA_035047865.1 Dendrocincla tyrannina
AATGCTGGCTGTGCCACCAGGGTTTACTTGCTTTTGTGTTTTAGGGGTTTCTACTGTTTTTTTTTTGTTGTGTTGTTTTGTTTTTTTTTTTTTTTTTTTGTTGTGTTGTTTTGTTTTGGGTTTTTTTTTGTTTGTTTGTTTGTTTTGTTTTGTTTTGTTTTTGTTTTTTTGGGTTTTTTTTTTCCGGAGGCCATTCAAACACCAGAACCCACATCCCGGCAAATGAAACTACAAGCTGATACTTTTATTTAGTTTGACACAGTTGCTCAGCGGGCACCACTTTGAACAGGTGCTTCAGCCATGCACAGGCTTATTTTCCAAATAGGAACACCAATAGCTTGCCATTTCAGTGATTTTGATATTTTTCATAAATTAGGTATTATATATGTAATGTGGTGACTGTCTTTGTCATTATTTAAGGTATTATTCATGTGATGAAATTCAGACAGCTACTATGTATGCTAATCTCTTTCTATTCCCTTTAAAGTGGAAAAAGTTATTCATGTGAATGACTACAGCAAGTCAGTCACACTCAGTGTATGATTGTCCCACATGTAGGTGTCTGTAATGTTGGTGCTTAGCACTAGGCAAGATAAATCCCACCTGTATTTCTGTGGTAGGAAAAAGATTTACAAAATGAAGTGGAAGCAGCATCCACCAGAACACAGACACAAGAATCTTCCCAAAGATTTATATAGGTATTTACATACACTCATTTAGAGCTTCCTACCCCTGGCTTTCCTGTTAATACATATCCCAAGAAACCTGAAGTTATAATTATGGAAATTCTTCTTCCTGTGTGTCTCCAATATAATTTTAATCTTTAACAGAATTCAAGACTGTTCACATCCTCCTTCCAAGACAGAATCCAGATTTTGTTTACTTCTATATTCAAAGGAATTTCTACTTACCTATGAAATACAAAAAGAAAATGCTAGCAATTCTGACATAATCCTTAAAATATTATCAGATAATCATAGAATTGTTTAGGTTGAGAAAGACCTCTAGGATCATTGAGTCTAACTGTTAACCCCGTGCTGCCAAGTCCACCACTAAACCATGTTCTGAGAACCACATATATATGTTTTTCAAATGCCTTCAGGAACAGTGACTCCACCACTACCTGGGCAGCCTGTTCCTGTGCTTGACAGCCCTCTCAGTGAAGATTTTTTCCTAATATCCAATTTAAGCATCTCCTGGCAGTCTCAGCTGCTCCTCAACAGAATTTGTGCTCCAGACCCTTCATCAGTTCCATTGCCATTCTCTGGACTCACTCCAGCACCTGTGTCTTTCTTGTAGTGAGGGGTCCAAAACTTAACACAGAATTCAAGGTGCACTCACCAGTGTTGAGTACAGGGGGACTATCACTGCCCTGCTTCTGTTGGCCACACTATTGCTGATACAGGACAGGATGCCAATGGCCTTCTTGGCCACCTGGGCACACTACTGAATCATGTTCAGCTGGTGTAGACTAGCACCCCCAAGTCCTTTTCCCTGGGCAGCTTACCAGCGACTCTGCCCACGGCCTGTAGCACTGCCTGAGGTTGTTGGGACCCCAGTGCAGGACCCAGCACTTCACCTTATTGACCCGCATACAATTGGCCTCTGCCTGTCAATCATAACTACCCCTCAGTCATAACAACAAAAGGTTTACCTCTCCACCTGTTTTCAGAGCAATTTTCTTTTTTGTGGTTCAGGTAACACATTTTCTTTCAATACTGAACTACTTTTGTTCTGCACTTTCATAGACATACGTTAGGGGATAGATAGAAATATATTGGTTTACTCACCTTTTTTTTTTTTTTTTCAGGAAGCCCCCTGCTTAACATGCAAAAGTCATTAGGTTTAAACATTCAGAGAAGCTAACTACAAAGGTTACACCATTCCACTGGCCACTGATTGGCCATTCTGTAAGAATTAAGGCCTGTTTTGTTAGGTAGAGGACCCTGTACAGGTTCACAAGGTATTTACTGAGGTAAAGGTTGCAGGGAAACATAATATATTTCACTACATCATACCTGTGAAAAAATGAAATGAGCTTTCATCTAGAGGAGCCCCCCCTTTTAGGTTCGAAATACACCTGGCGACTTCTGAAGCTGTATATAGAATTATTTACCTCTATTCAAATTTGCTGTGTTACTCTATAGTCTGTTCTTATTTGCTTGACCATTCTGCTGTCATGCTTATTTATGTGTTTAGTTTCCTTTAATTTGCTTTTAGTATGACCTTTACAGGTTCTCTTTGATTCTATTGTCTTCTTTGGCTTAGTTTATGGTTTGCAGTAGGCATTTCTTCAGTTCAAATACCAGATCATGCTGACAGTATGTTTAGCTTTCAGGGAGAATTGTGATACTCTTTTAGTCAAGTGGGACAGAATGCATATTATCTGATTTTAGATGCTTATGATTCTTGTTGTCTTTTGATAGTTGCCCAAGCTGGACAGATGTTTCATATCCTAAAAGTGATTGTTCCTATCCATTAACTGCAAAGTGATCTAAAATTTGGTGCCTCAAATACAAACACCTAGTGTGGAATTAAACTCCAGTCACTAAATGAGGACTCTTCATGTAAGTGTCAACTCCAAAATGCAAAGTTACCTCATGAATTGCCTTACGGTGTCCAGGAAAATTGTATGGAGCTTTGAGAAACAACAGAGAGATATAGACTTCGCATACTGGCAGCTACATGCTGGATGGAAGCCCCTAAGTCAACCTAGTGAGCACCAGACATTCATTTGGTCAACCACATGAAACATAGTCTGTGACACCAAGAGGATAATTTAGCTCACTTTATAGAAGATATCTGTGGTGAAAATCACATCCTAAACATAGGTGTCTAATACCTTTGAGATTCATAATGATTAGGTCTTGTCATTCCTGTGCTGGCTCCTTGTGGATGTCTGATACCCTAGGGCGTTATAAGCCCACGTATATGTGTGTAACTAAGCCACATGCTGGAGTACCATTAGATTTAGATATTTCGAATGAATCCCATCCCTAAAAGTAGGTGAACTAGTCTTTCTTTCTAATCTCTTTCTCCCTCATTCCACTCTTCTGTAAAATAAACAAAATTATACCAAGCACAGTGACATCAGGATAACTTCTTAAATATGTTAAAGTGCTGTTATAATTTCATTAAAATAATTTCATGAAATCTGTGTATAAAAGCAGTTTGTGCTAGCTGAGGAACCAATCCACTAGCTGTAAAGTGCTTTGAATCCCTTCAGTAATGAGCACTATGAAACTACACAGTAATATCTTCTAACAGATTTTTCTTAATTAGCTGCTAAAACTGTAAAGTTAGATCTTCCCTCTACCTCCCCCTCCCTCCCCAAAAAAAAAAAAAAATCATGCAAAGTTAAACATTTTAAATGGCTTTGCCATTTAAACATAAAATATGCTGTGTTCTCTCAGTCAAGAATAAGTTCCTAGTCCATTGAATTTGCTTCGTCTCTGCATTCCAACAATAATCAGTACAACAGTTATGGTGCAATTGAGTCTGAAGACATTTCTGAGCCAATAAATCAGAGACAAAAACAGAGCAGAGTGTTCAACTTCCACTTAATGAACATGATGACACTTATCTAGATGCAGGGAGTGATACATTATGGGTAAGCTGCATGAGAAGTTTAAAACCTTCAACAGGGTTATATTACACATGCAAGAGAAAAAAATAAATACTAGAAATTCCAGAGCACTAAAAAGAAAGTCATATTTAGATTTGTCCTTTAGCTGTCAAAATTCATCCTACTGATTTTGTTACAAGTCAACAGAATGCATATTTCATACATATCATGCATGAAAAGCAAAATACTTTGAAACATGTCACACATCAATAGTATAGGAATATTTCCTCTAGAAGCAGATGAGTACCCTTTAAACATAGCTCAGTTAATGATTTCTGTTATTGTACAAATGAATGAGGGCTCTACAATGGTTCATTTTATTTATTTTCCCTTTGAACATGAGCAAGTATAATTGTATTCTTTAATTAAACCAATGTTAATTATAGTTTGCATGCTTAAATAGAATATTTTTGTACTATGATGTACAGCCCTAGACATGCAAATAATACTTAATAGTAGAACAAACATCATGTTCATTCTTTGGCTCCTTTTAGTGATCTTCCAGGGTAAGCTGTTTTATATGTCCATGGTGTTGAAGACCTTCTAAACCTGGAGGTCCTTCCAGTCAGCAGTGAACTTTCATTTCAGTAGAAAAGTAAGTGGTGGTAATACTGGCCCAAAGACAAATTGTCCTTTCCAAGAGGTAATTTATTTCTGTGCAAGACAGTAAGGCATGATAGATAAAATACTACCTATATAATGAATCCCAGGCACTCAGCCTAAAATTGTATGGAAGCCCAAGCAGCTGAAACAGCACAGCAAGATTTTAATTCTAAAGTACTTTCTGAACAGCGTATTAGAACATACAGGACACTATGTGAGCATCTTCACAGAAAGTCATGCAGCATCAGATATAATATATTGCTTCTTTATGTTCACTTACAACCATTTATTATATTTTTAAGCAAACTCTGCATTCCTTAATAGAAGTAACTTTTTTTTTTAACTGTAGTCTTTCGAAATCTTGCCCAATCCTACAGATATTAACTCTTAGAGCAATATTATCACAGCAAACATACTTTTTTAGTCTGTCATTTATTATCTGAATATGAGGGTCTGCATATTATTTTTCTCTTCACTTTCATTGAGTTTTTTTATAAATAAATCTGTTGGAATGTTGGAAGGAGTGTTAGCCTTTATCTAATGAATATTTATTGCATTAACTTCCAGAGGAAATGTTAAATGATCACATTTGATATAATTAATTCAGATTAGTTCTTGTACTTCTTACTACCTCCTTACACTCCTTAGCTGTGAACAACAGCTGTCTTCAAGTTTTGTTTCAAAGCCATCTACCATTATGGACTTTGTTTTACTTTTTCTAGACATTTTCACTCTAACCTTCATGATTTTTTTGAGAATATTGCAAGTGAGCTTGCTGTGTAAAATTAAAAAAATTACTAAAAATCCCCACTTCCCCCCAAAAAAACCCCAAAAACCCGCAAACATAGAAATAAACTCCCACTAGCTTATTTTGCCCACTGTCTTCTGCCTCTTGTTTACGTATTATGTTACCTGTGTTACTGGATTTATCAGATTTTAAAATCTTAGATATATCTGACTTTCTCTAATCTGGAGAGATGCTAATCATCCTCTTATCATGTGCCACTGCTGCTTGCAAAACCTCAGAAGTTGAACCTACAAAGGGTGTGAAGTATTTCCAAACCTGAAAACTTTGTAGAAGTTTTGTAAAAGACCTTAGCAAGGCCACAAGATACAGACCAGATGGCAGAATCATCAGAGGAAACATTAGGCTTCTACATATATTAATTACTTGAGTTCACCACTTTTAAGCATACTGGATATTTATGGGTTTTTTCCTTTCTTTTCTGTGTTCTCCACCCAAATTCTTTGTGATTTCCAAATTAAACAGCTTGAGATACACTGCATGTTAACTGTTTAATGCATAAAGAATGATTGTTAGTATAAAATGGTAATTAGATTGAAATAGAGAGAAAAGACTTTTGTATCAATTGTGTGTTCCACTCGGTTTGAATTTTGTCTTTGGTTTTAGTATATGAATTACAGAATTAATTATATATTCATGCTGAACATGACTTGGTTGGAATTTTGACTTTGGTTTTAGTATGTGAATTATAAAGAATTAATTATATATTCATTCTGAACATGGCTTGATTTTTTCGCTTACAACTACCATGATTCCACTGACTTATAATGCATCTCCTCTAGTCTGACCTCTCCCTGTACCACAAATTATTTGAGATTGTGGAAGCATTCTGGGGAAAGATTGTTATATGTTTACTATATTTTTCAAATTCTTCACTACATCTTCACTTTTCATTATAGTTTGAAACCGGATACCAGACTAGGCAGAATTTTGATCTTACCTAGAAGAGCCATTTATTGAAAATCAAAAGATTATTCCACTTCTCTGAAGTGAAATTAATTCTCAAATTATTTTAAGGATATTATTAACTGTGAGCATTGTGGTGCTGTCTGTCCTGCAGTTCCCTACATCTCACATTAACAAAATATGACCTCTTCTGACGGCACTGTGGAGTGTTCATCTATTCACTTGTTATAGGCAATAGCCACAATCTTGAAAATTTTGAATATTAAACTTTTTAATAAAGCAAAATTAAAGGAAAATGAGCAAACAGCGCGCTGGGCACCCGGAGAGTCTCCTGCTCTGCACGGGCCACGCTTTAACGGATATACAGTCCCCTTTTATACCCTCTGTTTTCCAATCAAAATCCACCCTGTTCCCGCCTTTATTTGAATCCTCCAATTAACTCTGTTTAGCTGTTAGCAGCAGTCTTCTTTCAGTTTTACTTTGTCTCTCTGTGTAGCTGTCTTCTTTCAGTTTTACTTTATCTTCTCTGTGTCAGGCATTGCTGGAAGCTGCTAGGTGTCTCGAAGATGAAGTCAGCAAATCCTTCCCACAGTTCAAAACCCACAACCAACACAACACACAATATTCCGGTCCAACACTCAGCAATTCAAGGAAAACCCAACAAACAAAGAAAAACTCACAAGTTTTAATTTGATCAGCAAATTATATATTGTTTCTATTACCCATTACAACATTCACAACTCATTTTCTCAAATAAAGAGAGAAAGAAGATTTGTAGTGATCTTTTCTACTACATTTGAAACACAGCATTGGGGATTCTGATCTGTAAGCAATAAGAGAAGATGAAATATGTGATAGAAAGATGTTGATAACACTCAGAGTTCACAAAGGCAAAAATATGCTTGGTCTTAGAACAGTTATCACAGATGAAATACAATGTTTCAGTAAGTGAACATAGGAGCACAAAAATCAAGAATAATAGTTCTGGTTTCAGACCAATTGTTTCCCCTTATAAAATTTTAAATTTTGTTTGAACAATGAGAAAAAAGAGAAAAACAAACAAACAAAAACCCCCAAAACAATAAAACCCAACAAACCAAACAACTGGATGACACTATTATCATTTGAACCTTTCATACAGAGTCACTTTTAAAACCAGGATATTAAAAACAATCCACACTTAAATGAAGAAATAAGTATATTTTCTTGCTGTTTATTACACTGTACTGGTGTGTACAGTTTTTTAACAAGACTTTTGCATCCTGTTTCAGGTGAAATGCAGTTTGATAAATGAGTTTAATACACAGATATCTGCCTTAGAGAAAATTCTCTGTACATTTCAGAGAGGCTTTTGTGCATAAAATCTGATTACCACATTTTCTAAGATGGGATGTGGTCAGTACTTGTACCATGAAATAATCCAAACTATTTCCCATTAAAACATGTTATTTACTAATTACAGAAACTAAAATAAATGTAAGTAAAGATGTCATGCATTGAGAAATGATACTTTTACTTATAGGTTGTTTCAGCAAACAGACATATGTACATGTTTAAGCTGAAGACAGTGTCTCCTTGGCCAGCAGCATACTAATCCAGCTCTCATTACACAGGAGACCTGAGCAAGAGGAAATTTGTTTGGTTTGGTGAGAGTTTAGTTTGGCTTATTGTGGTTGGTGGGGTTTTGTTTGTTTGTTTGTTTTTTAATAAGGCCAAATTCCTCCAAAGAAATAAATTATTACATAGAAGCTACTGTTTTTTTTGATGTGCATGCTATCATTTCAAGGATGCTTTGATGTCATTGACATCTGAGAGTGATTGAATGAATGAGAATACTTGGAATTTTCCCAAATCTTGTTCATACAGAATTAACTATCACCTACAATAATAGTGCCATCCATTACTCTCTACTTTGTTGCATCTCCATATCACAATTCACAACAGAGACAAGGTCCTCAGAATCTGCATTTTGTGATTTTCCCTTGCTAAAGATGTTATTGTTTTATATAGTTCCTGATCATATATACTTGATGTAACTACCTACATCCAAAAATCTATCATGACTTCTGGCATGTTCTCCAGTCTTACAGCAGTAATTCATTTGTAGATTTGAAGAAAAGGAAGTTAGTTTAGCAGTAGTCCTTATATAAAAATGAAAAAGTATAGTGTTACAAAATCAGAATATCAAATGCCTCTACTCTGCAAGTTAATATGTGGCAGGCATTGTTTTTGAAATAAACAGTAAGGGGACTACAGAATCAGAGATTATAAAAAGAACTGGACAATATACCTCTTGATATACTTAAAATAAAACTATATACAACATTAAAAAAATGCATTCGAAAAATATGCCTGGTGCAGTTATTTTACAAAACTCTCTAATTTAATATTATATTAGATATTGACTTCCATGCATGTCAATCAAGTCCATATCCAATATTTTTTCAATAACAACAATTTGTCTTTAATTGTCAGTATTTTAAAAATTTGATTGATGTAAGGCTGACTGTGATCTAAATAGTAATTTCTTTTATTAAAATATCCTGACAGATCCCTTCCAACTCAGCATATTCCATGGTTCTATGGAGCAGTAAGAAAGATGAGGCCCAGTGAGCCTATACAGACACTGATTCAATGACCAAGAGCAGAGGATCACAAGTGATGCCACAGCTCTGATGGACTGCCAGGGATATTAAGAGTCTGGGTCATCTGGCAGCAACAGCCAGTGATGCAAATGGCACATGAAGGGAAGAGGCTCCACTTTGGCTCCACTGATGGCACTGCAATTTGTTAAAGGCATGACTTACACAGATAATGTGGGCAGCATCCTGCCCACACTGCCAACATCAATCAAAGGGCAAGGTATCAGGGAGCAGGGTGTCAACAGGTTGCCTATGCCAAGTGTCAGCCAAGGGGCAGGGCGTGGGAAGCCAGGTGTCTTTTTTTCCCCTTAATTCACTCAAATCATCCCTTGACATGAAGTTGTAGGCAGGGTGAGGTTGGTGTTCTGAAACCTGCAGGGTTCAAGAAACATAGAAGTCAGAAGCTAGTCAAAAGGCAGGTACCAGGGGTATCACATACCAAGTAACTCAAAAGTCTCCGTCAGGCATAACTGTAAATTCTAATCAAATAGCTCTAAAAATGTATTTTGTGACTTTTTTGTGTGTGTGTGTCTGTGTGTGGTTCTTAATGTCATTCTTTGGAAACCAAAACTTTTCAAACACTCTGTAGCAAATCTTGCCCATTTCAGTACATAATTATGCGATGTGATCTGGTTGAAAGGAAACTGAAGTTAATTGACAAAATCCTACTCACTTTTGTATGGATTTATGTGATTGTACATCCCTCTAATAAATGGGAGTAAAATATATTCAGTGTAAGTTATAGACATTTATGATATTTAACCCTGATCTTCATGAACAACAGGCAAGTGATAATTTTAACTCTAAAATTTCAAAATTGGTAAACTGATTTCTGATTTTTATTATAAAAAATGAGACAAACATTCTATGCACAAAAGAAGTAAAGGATGAGAAGCTCTTTAACTGACATAATATTAGTTAGTTGGGTTTTTACTGGAATTAGTAGTCACAGTTTCAAAATATTTCTTTGTAGGATCATACATTAAATTCTCAGAAGGTTTAAGCAGCTTTTTATCTTCTACTTTAACTGCCTAACATTTTCCTCATGCTGAAAGAATCTACTCTGAATATGAATAGTTTGTGAGTTACTCCCAAAAATGCCAAGTAGTAACAAAAACTGTATTTCTGTCTGCTATTGTCATCTTAGTTATGCACATGTTACTTACATCTGCTTTTCAGGGGTGGGGGGGACAGTTGGAGGGGTGGTGTAGAGGGGTGGAATCTGTTTCTGCTTTTTTTGCTGCGTTCTTTAAAGAATTCCTCGTTGAACTTTGCCTTGCCTTACAGTCTGGTCAACTGCTAGATGCCTTAATTACTTTTCCTAAAGTGATTATCCTTGTTATTTCTGCTTCTTCCTCACCTGGGAAATTTACATCTATTTCTTATAACTATCCTCTGTCACCTTTTTTAAACTCTGAAGCAAATCCATTTTCTATGTGGTATCTGCCTCTTCTGACCTTTGCCATCTTTCAGAGAGTGTGATGTTTCTTCTGCTGACCCTTTGTTCCTGATATACTTGAAAATTTTCTTCTTAATCATACCCTGTTGTGTGACCTTCCTTCTACTTCTCCAGCTTTGGTTTCCTCATCTTCTTTTACACACAGCTTCTTCTACACTTTATTCTGAGGTCTTTTCTCTTAATTTTTGTACTTTCTGTTTTATACCACCTGCATAGGCTTTTGTCACACTTAATTATGTTTGTCTATATTAATCTTCCTTCATCACTAGCATTGTTCAAGGTTTGTTAGTTGTTATTTTGCTTGGGTTTCGATTTTAATTCTTGATAAAATGCAACTACATTTTTTATATTCACATTTAAAAACTTTCTTTTTCCTCATAATTTTAAACTATGCTCTTTCCCTGCTCATTTTCATGACTGGACACTCAATTTAGGTTTAAGGGATGTTATTCTTCCCTTTCACTTCTAATAAGAATCATTTTTTCAACAAAGGAACAGTTTCATAGTTTAAAGTACAACTGAGTTTCCTTCTTTTAAATTGTCATAGTATACTTGTCAGGAAAAAAAAAAAATTAATGAATTTTATTTTTTTTTTTTAAGATAGACAAGAATGACAGAGCGACTGTTATACAATTTCACTGCATCCTACTGAAGTTTTCCACTAAAGACAAAACCCATACAGGCACAACCTCAAGTCCTTAAAATAAACACAACCTTAGAAATATAAATTCAACTGCATTTATAAAATAAACCTCTTTAATTTCAGGTAGTTTATAAGTTGAAATTCTTCACTGAGCTAAGAACAGAGGTTAGTATGGAAATTTCTGCCACTTGTCAAAATATGTGCATTTTGAAGACCTAACTTTCCAGTCCCCTTTGTTTTGATCTTATATGATTACATAAAAGGATGCTTTCTATGTCAGTCTTGAAGAGCAAAGGTGCCAATAAAAGAGGCAAGTAGTCTTCAGTGGAATTAAAATGTCACACCTTGAAATATGGTTACATAAGGATTGATTTATCTTTTAAAATTGACCAGGGAAGCTAGAAAGGCTACTGGTTTTGTGTACTTATTAGACATTAAATAATGACTAAGACTGAAGAAAGCATAGCATTAAAAGAATTAAAGAATGCTAACTCTATAATTTCTGGATAGATTTAATTTCCATTCTGTTTAAAGAAAAGTAGCCATAAAAAAAAAAAAATTGTAATGGCAAAACTAGAAAAACCTGATACATCTTCTTATGGCTGCTATCTTGGGATGGGGAGAACAAGTCCCCCTTTTACACACCAATGTGAATGAGAGTTAAATACATGTAATAAATTACCTAATATATAATATTACTATCTAAACTATAACAAATCTATAAATTAAGACGCAATTATTAACTTATTTCATTCACTTTGGAAATTAAACCAAATAACATGATTCTGAATAAGATTATAATTTAATGCAAGTTATGCATTTGTATAGTTTTATATATTCTGCCAATGTTTTATTAGCTAATATAGTAACTTTCTTTAAGTTTCCCACAGTATAGAACTTAATAGTGATTTAATAATATAAAAAATGTCAATAAGTAATAAATTAATAATTTGAGAAAGTGTTAAAGTGACTTTAAGGAATTATGCTTTTTCAGTGTACGTCACATGACTTATGTCAATAGACGAAAAAATGACAAATAGAAAATATCTAGGTTTTTGTAGTCCATAGTTAAAATGAGAGTTATGTTTACATTTGTACAATGGACTGTTGACCAGGCTATGTGCAATAGTATTCTTGCTGTTACTCTCTTGAGATTAGAAATCCTGATAGAAGGAAAAGCATGCAAACGCAAGCATGTTTCCATAGATCCCACAGGCTTGTAGTCTGAGATTTCACTAAAAAAAATCTGTTTATCCTGGTTTATGCATAATACCTAGAGTGGAAACTTAGACATAATAACAGAAAAAAAAAAGTCAGAAAATTTGCCTCTCTCACCTAAGCACAGCAACAAGTCTAGGAGCAATTAGACTTTTCCTTCATTAGCGTTTCCCACAAATTCTTGAATTTTTTTGCTCTCAAGTAGCTTGGAATCACAAAAAAATTGCTTTAGAATTTGGGGAAAATTGAAACAGGTATATTTAGATCAGGAAGCCCTACCTAAACCAAAATATAATTTGGCTTGATTTTTTACTCTAGAGACAGTGAGGTACCTCCCCAGCTGGTGGCAGATAAGTCTATTAATGGACTGCTGGGAGATGAGAAACTGTGATTACAAAAAATACTGATGCAGTTAATAAAAGTATTGAAACTTAAATCATACTGGAGGTTTTGCTGAATACAAACAAGAGTAAAACTAGAAAAAGAATATTTTTATGATTTCAGTATAATATAAAAGACTTCCTGTGGTACCTTCACTAAATACATAAATATCTATTTTTTTCAGTCACATTGGTTCCTCATACTGTTCAATATCACATTTCAGTAATAGCTCTGCCTGCTTACAAGCAAGGAACTAACACTACCCAAGCAAGGTGTCAATATATGGCTGGGACAGAAATGTCTACCATACACTGAAATCATAGTTAAATGTTCAAGCATGCTTCTTTTCCAAAAGATTCCCACTGGTTTCCTGAAGTTGCCCACTCATATTCAGGTGTCTGAGTCCTATTCCCCGGAGTTTCTTGTTTACTCCAGCTCATTACAGAGAGGATTTCAGTGCTGAGTTCAACATAGACCCTTACAGAACCTTACAATTCAGACATGATAGTTCTGGATGCCTACCTTGTTGTTTTCTAGGGAACGCACTCTTTTATGTGTTCAGAGGAAAAAAATTTCCTTGTCACTGGGTCCCCAGTTGCATTATCGCAGCACATGCAACATGATTAAACTCAACATTCATAATTTCTGATCCTTTCTCCAAAACAGCAACAAGTCAGTAATGCAACACTTTCATCATACAAATAAATATTTTCATAATTTGAGTGTTGCTCACAGTATCTTGGCCAAAGATGCCTTATGCTCACCATGACCTGGATGCATGGTTGTGTGGTAACATTGTGTCCCTTAAATCAATGGGATTGAACAAATTAAGAGATGAAAACTTTTATTTCATATGTCCTCCCTCTTAGGTGGGGACTCTAATACATTCCACAGTTAAATATTACCCCTACAAAAGAAAATGAAAATAGTTTTACTGATGTATTAAGGAGTTGGTCAGTATTCAAATACGTGTTCAGTATTACAAATACAAGGTCAGCTAAAATCAGATTAAATGTAATATCAATATTCTTCAAATAATTTCACTGATAGGCTAGTTCTAATCATTTTAGGAAGACTTATTCTAGTGTTCTGTTTTCCATTTACATAATTGTAATGGCCTTTGCTTTTTAACCCACTGCAACACATAGGGTTTGATCCAAAGTCCGTCAAAGTCCATGAGTCTTTTCAAGCAAAGCTTCAAATGAAGTTCTTTTTTTTTTTTTTAAGGCAATTCTTTATAAAGCAGCAGTGATTCTCAAGAAATGAAGACACCAGGTAAAGCAGTTTTTATATTTAGCTCTTATGCATATTTGGAATTGCTACATTTTCTACTTCCACAAAACATCATGTCTTCCTTTGAGTACACATTAAAATGAACAAATAATCAATTTTCTACAGCGACTAGCACTGTTCTGACATCTTTGTCTGCAACATGGGCAGTAGGATTGAGAGTGCCCTCAACAAGTTTGCCAACACCACCAAGCTGTGATGCAACAAACACTTTGGAGGGAAAGGATGTCATCTAGTGGGCCCTGGATAGGTTTTGGGGATGAACCTGTATGAATCTCATGAAATTCAACAAGGTCAAGTGCTAGGTCCTTTACTGGAATCAAGACAATCACAAGAGCAAATACAAACTGGATCCAAATGAAGAATGGATTGAGAGCAGCCCTAGAGATAAGGACTTTGACAGTATTTGTGAATGAAAAGCTTGGCATGAGCCATCAATGTGCATTTGCAGCACAGAAAGGCAACCATCTCCTGGGCAGTATCAAAGGAAGTGACCACCTCCTCTACTTCCCTTTCATGAGATACCATGTGGAGTACTCTGAGGGCCTCAACATAAGACAGACAAGGACCTGCTGGACCAAGTCCAGATGAAGGACACAAAGATGATCAGAGGGGTTGGCCACCTCTCCTACACAGACAGGCTGAGAGAGTTGGTGTTGTTCAGCCTGGAAAAGAGAAGGCTCTGGTAAGACCTTCTAGCAGCCTTCCAGTACCTAAAGGGGTCCTACAAGAAAGCTGAACAGGGACTTTTCACAAGGTCATGTAGTGATAGGGTAAGGGAATGTCTTCAAAGTGAAAGATGACAGGTTTAGGTTAGATATTAGGAAGAAATTATTCACTATGAGAATTTTGAGTCACTGGAACAGATTGCTCAGAGATGTTGTGGATACCTCATCACTGGAAGCTTTCAAGGCCAGGCTGAATGGGGTTTTGAGCAACCTGATCTAATGAAAGGTGTTCTTTCCAGTGTCACGGAGGTTGGAGCAGATGATCCTCAAGGTCCTTTCAAACCCAAACTACTCTATAATTCTATGATCAATTCAATAACCTTGTTGCATGTGTGAATGTCCTTGATTTTAATTTTGTTGAAATGTTAAACAGCAAATAATTGCCAGTTGATTATGTAAGACAAACTTCAAGGAGGAAAAAATAGTCAGTTATCAACACTGGAAAATTAATCTAACTAATTTTCTGATAAATGAAAATTGCTATGCTCAATTCAGTAACTATGAACCCACAATACTGTAGAAAATTATTCATATAATGTATTTAACAGTTCTCTTGTTTAGAATGAAGATTGCAAGCTGTCTGTTTTCCTGGGCTACATTTAATAGCTTGATCTTGAAAATGTAGAATTCAGTTGTTCCCCTGAATGTAATGGGAATGTAAATACAAGTTACTTGCCTGAATATACGTTCGTCAAATTGGCTTCTAACATCTCCATTTTCAGGATACAGTGTGTTCATTTAGATATGTGATATATACTAATGGGAGACATGCTACTAAATCTCTGTGAATCCCAATGAAAATTGAGACATGGAAGAAAAAGTATTGGAAGCTTTTATTCATAATACTACCATAGTTATTATGAATAAATGGCTTAAGGTATTTGACCTTTTTTATGAATAAATGTAAAGCTATTTTGTTTCTTTGATAGACAAGAAAAATTGCTTGGTTTTTTTGTGTGATATTTTTTTCCCCAAAGAATAAATTGTTACGTTTAACAGGAATATGTCTTTTCGTAGTGTATATGATTTTGTATGAAAAATCCCTTTTTATGTGTTTGGGATTCATGCAGGGCTCAGAACCTGGCATCTTGTTTGAGTTAGTCCAATGTTTTTCATTATAAATCTAATAACTTTGAAGACAAAGACTAAGGCAATGGCCTTGTGAAGATATGAGAAAACATTCCTATGTCTAGAGTTCTCCTTTTTAAATAATATTAATCTGTGACTCCTCATAAATAAATAATTAGTACTGAGAAATGGTGAGGGTGTTTATGTCTTTTTTTTTTTTTAATGTTTGGACTTGATCTTTGCAATTCTTTAGTCTTCCATGTTTCCATACCAAATGACTTAGCTCTACTCAGCAGATTCTCTTGGATGTAATTTGATCAGATTGCATCACACTCCTTTTTCTGGTATCAAATTCATATTGATTCGATAGCAGCTGATTTGTCTGGCATAATACCACCTAGTTTTGAACACTGTTGGTGACTGGGATGTTTTGGACAATGAGACAGAGGCCTCAGTAGAAATGAGGCTAATACCTTTTCTTTGTGCAGGTCTGGTAAACTGCAGATTGCTTCAGCAATATTGTCCATCTGTGCCATTTCTTTTACTACAACTTGACTGATATTATCAATCTCCTTATACCTACCACAACTCTTTGGCCTTTCTTTACACCACCATCCACATGAAAGAAAATTGCAACTATCCTCAAAGACATAGAAAATATAAATTCTGTAGTCACATTTTCAGATATATTTACCTCATTTCAACTTTCACTCCTTATTCTATTTTTATTATTTCGCTTTGGCTAACACAACATTGCTGTTTGTTGCCTTGTGTTTGGCAACACTCATTCCTGTTGTTACAGAAGTCTCCTCTGTAGTTTTCATTGCGTCAAGCAGATTATACTTATTTCTCATTCATTTATGTGTCTTTATTTCCTTCTCATTTGAAATATCTTACATATTTTTAGTTCTTGCTAGAATAACGTAGGTCAAATTTAACTTGCTCTAAAAGTATTACATTTTCTCCAATAACAATACATTGGGCCTCAGATGAGTCACTGAAGTACAGGTTACCGTGCCATAATATCTTGGGGACATCACAAAATCATTCTGTTGGACTTATTTGAATGTGTTTATGCAGTTTGGTTTTCAGAGGTATCTGAAATTGTGCACTTATTGAAAATGTGCACTTATTTCTATAATAGTTGTTGCTGCTGTAAAGTTTTATAATACATTACTTTATAATATATTACTTTATCAAGTATGTCTCCATTACATTCAGATATTGAAATTAAGTAGCCACATGAAGACATGAATCACTTGTCAAAAAATGGTCCTAGCAAAGATAAAGTTCTTAAAAGAATGTTTGAGAAATATATATGTGAAGAGATAAAAATATATATAAAATTACGTTTCTTGTGTAACCTCTTCTGTCAAGCTTTGAAACACTGTAGAAGGTTTTCTACACAATCAGCAGGCATTCACATTCTAAAAGTGATTGCATTTTCTAAGGAAAATCACCTTCATATATTTACTGTGCTAAACAAATCTATCAGTATGGATCTTTTTTTTTTATTTATTAAAACTCTAGTATGTTAAAAAGAAAGACTGATACTCTATAAAACCTTTTGGACAGAAAATTGACTATAGCACAAAACATTTGTTGCAGGACCTAAGAATTAATTTTCATATGAGGTGAAACATTAGAAGCTACATATATGTTGTTTCACCATTCCATGTCCCATATGGTGGGTTGAGGTGATGCATACTAATTTTAAGAACAAAGAATGATTTGCATGTGAAAAAGAAGTATTAACTGTAAGGAGAAGAAATTAACACAAGAAATGTATAACTGGGCACCAAACTTAAATGCCTTAATTACGATTAATGCTAGTGTGAGAAACATTCACAATTCAAACAACCATTACAATTCAAAAGAACCAATATTATATAAGAATTTTTACAGCATGGATTAATTTCAGCTGCATCTTTCACACACAAAGTGCTTATAGAATATCCCTGAGCACTTTCCATAGGCTCATTTCTGTTGGTTTTACTTTTCAGTGTTACCTTGTACACTGTCCCACTTTGACCTACCCATAGAACCCAGGAGTGTGTCCACTCCTCCCTTGTACTCTGACTACACTCATCCATCATAGGTGTCTACATGCCATTTTCATGTCTATCTTTTATCCATACTTCAATCCCAAGACTGCACTTCCCCTAAAACAAAACAAAAACCAAAACCAAAACCAAACCAAACCAAACCAAACAAAAAAAACCAACATAAAAATCCCAAACCAAAACAACAAAAAAAACATGAAAACAAACAAAAAACCCCAAACAAACAAACAAAAAAAATACAAAGCTTTAGAGAACAAAGAAATAAAAGAAAAAGTATATAATTTATGCTGCTATGATCAAACTTCTACTATCTGCACCATACCTATTCAGTGGCACAACGTTCATAGTCAAACTGAAATAAAAATTCTTTCTCTGAAAAGAGCTTATCTGAATTCTTTTACTAAAATTCAAATCTTTAGGTATTTTAAAACAACCAAATAAATAATTGGTAAATAAACAGAACTCTATCACATAACCTGAATATTACTTACCCCCCCCCCAAATACCTAAAATATAATCTACATTACTTTAACTTTGCAGCAAACTTATTTAGTGTTCATTGTCTTTACTGTTTTGCTTTTAAAATCCTAAGGAACTTGATTCATCATACAGTAAATTCTTGAGGCACAGATAGGAAACAAAGTAGGAAAGCATTTTATTTAACATTGAATAACTAACAAAAAAAAAGTTTTATCTTGCTTGTTAAAATAAGATGAGAAGTTTCCTATTAACTAGGCTGGGAAGCCTTAGGGGCCACTGAAAGCTTTTTAATTGCATATTTAATTAGAAATGTGTTAGAGAGCTGGTGTTCAGCTTTTCTGAAGCTCATGGCTCTTGACAAAATGTCTGCTTTTAAGCCATCTTGTCTCTTGAAATGTTTTCTAAAAAGTGGGTTAAACACAAGAAGATTTAATTTTGCCTATTTTCACTTCAAAGAGATTTTACTGTTTTATCAGTCCTACTGTGAAACCAAGGTGAAATGACATCTTCAAAAGTAAGCACTTTCAGGTAAAATAAATTTTCTAAAAGAAGAAACTTTAAAGATTCTAACAATTTGTTGCTCTGCCTAGCCCACCAGCAATGATAGAAGATGAAAGAAAGAGCAAAGAGGAGATTATGTCTATCTGTTCCAGGTACAGTTTGCAAAAGCAAACCTCCAGCCAGTTTATCCAGTAGCCAGTGTCGGGAGCTGAAATTCATAAACAATTTCTTTATATTCTGGGTAGAATAATGTTGACAGCACTGCCTGCAGTTGTCAGGATGGACAGCATTTGCTCTGTACCCAGACAAAACATGACAAGCCCAGTATGTCTTCTGCCCAGTGTTTGGTCACACTGCCTCTACCAAAAAAAAAGTTTTCTGACAGAGGTTTGCTTGAAATTTAGGTTGCCTCAGATGTGCTAGCTTCCCTGAGGTAATTTAATGGATAAAGGAGTGCAGCCCCAACAAAAGCTGACAGCACTTCAACCCTCAGCATTACAGGTATGAATAGACATTAGTTATGTCTGGATAAAAATGCTTCTGAAACACAGGCTAAACAAGTAAAGCTGCTGACTTTTTAATGAAACACAGTCAGTGTTTCATAAGCATAGTCTTTTAGAGGAAGAATGGAAAGCTTTTCTGTTGCTTTACATGACGAGCCCTGTTTTTGAAATAGCGTATATTAAATAAGAAGTTTAGAAACTAGAAATACATGGCAATTAGTTGATTAAAAGTGTGATAATGTACAATGAAAAGTAAATATATGCTAAAAGACAACTAAATAACTAAATAATATGTTATTTAGTACATGTACAATTAAATGGAATGTGCAAATGCCTTTTGATATACACAAAAGACAAATTCACCAAACTTGACATAAGTGGTCACAAAGCTTTATAAGAGCATGAAAGTGCTAATGCATTTCCATTCTTATATAACCTTCACTCAATAGCACAGCAGGAAACTTGAGATTCCCTGGAGTGTTATACTCAGATAACTTAATCTATGTCTTTCATTACTAGTAAAATACAACAAGTATTGTATATACAGATCTTGTATTAACACCAAAATAGATTTTTTTTCTTGTTTTTAATTTTCTGATTGGATCACATGCATACTTCATAATAGTCCATATATTTGATGACAGAACATGGCAAATGTATTTGAAGGATAGGAAATAAAGTTTGTTAGAAATAACTTCATTTGAGGAAATAGGCTTGAATATCACCTGAGATTAGCTCTTATTTCATTCATTATTAGCACTTTCATTCAATTTTTATCATCAATGATTATCAAGCTTATCAAAAATGTCATCTGTTTAGAATTATTTCAACTTTATATTTGAATGTTCAAAGACTAATCTTTGAGAGTAATAACACTTTCAATTGTCTCCTGCTTTACAATTTTTTTCTTTTATTAGTTTATTTATTTATTTATAAATGGGGAAGTTCTTTTATATAAGTTTACACACCTCTACAGTAGTAGAGATTAAGTAAATGCTTCAGACATGGCTATGGAATAGAGTTAACTAATTCTGGTTGGCAAATATGTTCACAATACCCAGAAGTGTCATCGCTATTAGGTGCAGGAAGAGTATTCACATTTTTAATCATGACCTATGCAAATTGAAGTTATAGATTTGACAGTTGCTTTTTTTAAATTAAAGTAGGGTTAATTCATTCACACCCTTTCTTATGAAACCAGAGTTGTATATAACGATTAATTGTTCCTCTGTTCTTAAGATTAACACAAGTAGAGTTCAGTCTTGTCCCTTGCTACACAAAAGTCTAAAACACACGTGTGAGGTGAGTGCCACCAGTGATGTTCAGTTCTGTGCTTCCATATTAAAACCAAATAGACCTGATCCTTCACTAACTCTGTGTTTGGCATAGACAGAACCATGAGAGAAAGCTGGCTTGTTTAGCCTAAATCCTGTTAAAGCCACATGATGTGGCCTAGGAAGAAAAATTCTCTGAGGTAGTGGCTGACAGCTATGACTTTACCTCCTGTTGAAAGCACCTGCCAAAGGAGTTCCAAGTTTATGGACAGTCCTAAATTCTTACTAAATTATTGTTGATGTTAGATGCATAGACAGCCACAACAGCTGAGAAAAGTCTGAACTCCATGTAGTCTAGAGTGACTCAGTTTTTACCATAGTATCTTTCCTTCCTCTCTCATGTTCCCAGGCAAAACTAAACTTTTCTAATATCATCTGGGCAGGATGACCCTTTTAATTACATGCATGCATATTATTATATATCATTATAAACTAGATATCACACAAAGAGAAATTGAAAGAAGGCTCAGGTGATTTTGTTTGGCTTAGAGTTTTCTGAGAGAGAGAACAAAGAGAATTGTCTTAGCGATCCTTCAATCTAGGGACATTCAGTGCATCTACTTACTGCAAACCCATTTGCAAAAATCCCCACAGACAAGTGCAGTATCGACAGAAAAGGCAAGTGCAATAAAGTTGAAGCTATCATCTGTCCCTATCATTTTCTTTAAAAGCTGTAGTGAATGAGTTATCCTGCAAAAAAAGAGAAAGAGATCCACTGGGTATTTTGTGCACCACAGCAGCAGATTTAAGAATCAGACTCACTGTCTTTATCTCAAATATTTTTAATCTAGATTGACATTTTAGAGATGAACAATGAAGAATGAGATACAGTTGAAAGCACTACAAATAAATTATAATGTTCTACTAATTTCATATTAGTTCCACATTCTTAAGCTTTTTAGTAACCAAATTAGTTAACATGTCTCTGCAGATACGCTTAATTCATAAAACTTAAAATAAGAAAAGTCTTAAATGGAGCAGGATTGCAAAGCAGGCTGGCTGCCTGCCATATTGGCTTGAGCTACTCACATATTTTACCCAGCATTTCAACATTCAGTTTTACAGTTACAAATGGTTACTATTCTTCTTTCAAATAAGCCCTTGTTTTTTTTTCAAGATAAAAAAAAATCACAGTAAAAAAACACAAACAACCAAAAAACAACAGCTTAAAGGATTTTTTCAAGTCATTTAAGGCTTCCCAGATGAAATTATTCTCTTTAATTTGTAAAGAAATATCGTTTTTAAATTGGATGAAATCCTCAGGCAAAATATTTGCAATATCTTCTATGGTTTGTTCATCAGATTTAAGAGTACCTTTTACATGTGTTGGCATAATCCTTTCAACATGTCAAAGAGGCTGAGCATCACTGCTTTCTGAATTCAGTTCTCCCAAACTGCTCTGGATAAATGCATGTTTATTTCTTTTTTTTTTTTTTTCTCCCATTTCCTTTTTTGTTTCCTTGTGGTCTGTGAAGAGACATGAAGACCTGTGATTTTAATTTTTTTCGTTGTTTTCCTGTGACTCATAAGACTGCACCAGAGTTTGTGGAGCATGCTTATATTTTTAACAAGCTTCAGGGAAGAGGTAAGTTCCTTTGAATGCCTGCTCATTGCTGAAGGAATTATTTTCTAACATCAGCAAATAAAAGACACTAAATGCATAGCTCGTCTGTAGCTGGATGGAGTATATAGAAGATTAGAGGACATCAAAAGAAGAAAAAAAAGGAGAAAGCAAAATGAAGAAACATTCTTCTATATGAAATATAGAAGAATTTCAAAAATTTAGAAGCATTTAAAGAAATTTAGACTTCTCGAAACAGAACTGAAATTAGATATGGAAGCCAGGGAAAATCAGAAAGGATTCACCATAGGAGGTGAAGCAGGGTGACATGGAAATGCACTGCATTTTTAAACAAAGATTTGGTTTCTCAATGACAATTTCTGCATTTTTCTATTATTTTATTTTCTGACAGCACTCAGCTTTTGTCTTTCAACGAGAAAGGCAATCTGCTACATAGAATCTGAAAGAACGCAGCACAATTAGAAAGGCTTTCATTTTCTGAGAACAGACTGTTTACATCTAGCCAGGTACCTGGTCCTATTTTATAGTTTCTATGTGTTCCCACTTTGCACAGACTGACCAACAGTTTGTGGTATGTAAGGTGGCAGTATTCCCACCATCAAGAGATCAGCAGGCGTCCTGCAAGGTCAGGTGCTATCAATCAGTTGATCACAAGTCAGTAAGCGCCAGGGATGTTGTTTTGCAGAGTCCAGCATTACCTTCTTGCAAAACAGGAGCTCAGTGGCATAATCCCACTTCCCCCATTACCTAATTCAATAGAATTGCTAGGGCAAATATAGAAAGCTGAGCACATATGTCTATATAAGTGTGTGCATACCTTTGCATGTATATGCGTGTGTCTGTGTAGGTAACTCCATACACAGATCCGTGCATCAGGATAGGTTGTAACTGTTTGTTTTTTTTCAAATTCACCTCTTTGATACCAAAGTAGCTGCGTACAATCCAAGCGATCCTGTTGACTAACCATATCCTCTATGTCAAAATCACATCTGAATTCAGAAAGTATTTACAAGAAGAAACTCAGAGGACCCAGTGATTTGCTTTTCTTCACCTGTGTGCAGTTTTATCAGTGCTGGATTCCCAGCCTCGTTGAGGCAGTTGAGGTAAAAAATACTTGAGTTTTAATTAATATTGCATCTTCCCTATTTAATTAAAAGAGAAACTACCTGATGTACCACAACAGACAACTTACAAAATGTAAATACTTTCCTAAAGTTGGTTGCAACATTTGTTGCTGGAATAACGTACTTTTGTTTTGCAGCATCACTTGCATTTCTTCCATCCATCCCTCTGGAAGTCTTGGATTTTATCATAGCTCTAAATTTCAAATTTGACAATCTTTTTCTGGCCTACAGTCCTATTTTGACAATCAAGTCTCATGAAAGAATAGTTATATTTTCCTTTATATTCATTAATTATGCTCTTTGTCTAGTGGATATTATGCATAAATATAGCGTTTTAAAATATTTCATTTGTTTGTTGGTAGGAGATAGGGGTTTTTAATAGTTTTTTTTTGTTTAGCTGGTATGTTATTTAAAAATTAGGAAAGTGTTGACTAAATAGAGAGAAACTGATACTTGCGGTAGCATTCTAATGACTAATTTTTCCACCATGGGCCTTAAATGCATGACAGTTGCACTTATATATAGCATGAAAGATAACTATCATATGAATTGATGGATTTAATCCAAATCTGCATATTTTAAGATTATTTTATTCACTTTTCACTTGCTAATTCTCTCTCCTTACTTCTCTTATCATGCAATTCCAAAAAATTAAATCAAAATTATGTATGCATACAAATTTCCCCAAACAGTATGTACTAATTATTTACTTGAAGGCAAAGTCTTTCTGGAGTGCTTGTTGAAGAAGAACCAGATGTTTACTATGAAAAATAAATACTGTTTATTCTTGTAGGAAGTTCCGAACCAACATCTAAAGCCTTGGAACATCTTTTGCCTGAACAGCCACAAAGTGCCACAGAAAATTCATGGTCTCTGGACTGGCCTCAGTAAGTAAGAAAAGATCACACAAAGGAACTGTAACCCACAAACACATTCACTGTGCAAGTATTTTAACCTTGAAATGTAGTTGGAATTGGAAACACCTTCCTGCTTTCCTGCTGTGACTGAAATTTCAGGAGCAAATGATGCCCAAGCTTCTTAGCAGGACAAACTAAGGACATTATAAAAGAATATATCAACTTAATAATCTGCATTCTAGTAACACTACACAGGCTACTGAATTACACTATGAAACCTTACCCCTTTGATCCTGCCTGAGACTTCATACAGGGAGCAAGAAAAAATATAATTGTACTTGAAAAGGAATAAGAGTGATTGCTTATGCAAAACAAGTCTATAAAATTTCCAACTGTGACAAGTCTAGAAGCTGTGGTATATTTAGTAGCAAATTAATAGTGACATGGTCTTCAGATTTCTCTGAATGCACAGTGGGAAGCAACATCAATCACTTTTCCTGCTTCTTTCCACTCGTCATCTGACTCCAAAACACACATCTAATCTATTTATATCATAATTAATCCTGGCCTTTACTTAAATGTTACTCTTTTGTACTTGACATCCTCTGACTCCCACAAATGCATATTAAGATGCCTCAGAGAACAGTATTTTGATTGCAAAATACAGCACAGAAATCTTCACATGGTCTGCCTATGAACAAGTCTATGGGAAACAACATTCATGATGTTACCTTAGATAAATCCTAGAATTATAGAAAGATAATATAGGTTGAAAGGGGCCTTAAAGGTCACCTAGACCAAACACCCTACCATGGGAAGAGACAGCTTCCATGAGGTCAGCTTACTCAAAGCCCCATTTAACCTGGCCTTGAACACTTCCAGGGATGGGGCATCAACATTTTCTTTGGGCAACCAGTGCCTCACCACATTCACAGCAAAGAATTTCTTCATTATATTCACCCTAAATCTACTTTCATTCAATTTTAAACCATTGCCTCTTGTCTTGTTACTAGAGTAACTGGTAAAAAGGCTCTCTCCATCTTTCATATAAGCCCCCTGTAGATATTGAAAAGCTAAAATAAGGTCTCCCTGGAGATTTCTCTTTTGAATTCTGAACAACTCCAATTCTGTCAGCCTTTCCTCATAGGAGAGGTTTGCATTCCTTTGATCATTTTTGTGGCTCTCCTCTGGACCTGCTCCAACAGGTTCAATGTCTTTACTGGGTACTTCAGGTGCAATCTCACAAGAACAGATGGATGGAAACACCTCCATGAACTGCTGGTCACACCTCTTTTGATGCAGTCCAGGATACAATTGGCATCCTGGGCTGTAGCTGTTCATTGCTGTGCATTTGGCATCCCAGTGGTCTCCTTGTAATGAAAGGACTGATATCTCATCAGGTATTCACTGTTGATGAGAAGACTGCTCAGGGAATGTAAATGTGTAGATTTTAGTCCTATCAAAACTATTAGGAAAAAACCTATTAACTGCTGTATTTCTAAATAGTGTTTCTGAGAACAACCATACTTCAAAGAAAAGGAGAACCCCTACTTTACAGATTCCAAACTCAGACAGAAAATACTTGTCTAGATAGCCACCTATCTCACTCAAATTTTTCAACAGAAGCTTTCTCAAATGTCACAAAAGCCTGCAAATGTGGTTTTGTTTTGTTTTTTTTTCCTGACTCTACTGAAATCCCACAGAATCTAAATCTAGGTGTTCAAAAACTATTTTAGTCTTATCACAAGTGCAAGGCAATGTTCTATAACATTATAATGCCAAAAAGTTACAACATTACAAGAAGTTAAGTAATTGTTAGATGTTTAGACTATCCACCAAATCGACTGATAAATCTTAGAAAATAGTCCTCACTGGTACACCATTACATACTTGTGAGGTGTATTCTCTATTAAATGTCTGAATAAAATTCACCTGTTTTGAAATCTTCTTTTAAGAACATATTAATTTAAATATTTATTAATTTGTATATCTCTAGATCTGTAATCTGTATTTGAAATGCTTTTCTCTATGCTTTTTCTAAGATACATAAAATCAAAAGATTTCTATTTGCTGTACCATTTACAGGTTGCAGACTGTAGGTCTAACTTAACATGTACACTGATAATTATTTAACTACATCAAGAGCAATGTCAAAGCTGAAATGTGAATGTTATGCAAAATCCATACTAGCCCTTATTAAAACTATATTAACAGCAGCATTTGTACACTTTTCTAAGAATTTTATTTCTGATCCAGACTTAATATATTGAGAAAGACTAGTCTGAAGTGCATGGATTCAGGGCAATGCACTGTGAATTCAATCATCATTTCTATGTCCATAAGGGAAGAAATTAAATGTAATATAACAGGACACCACTACTCTAGAACTGGTTGCCATATAAAAACAGAAAGGTGATAAAAATGGATATCTAAATTTCATGAATTCCACAAATAGTTTAAATGCAAAAAAAGGAATTTTTTCTTCCTGCAAATACATTATTACTGGAGAGCATTCAATATTTAAAGATGCTGAATGTTCACAGCATGTCTGAGAAACCTCACACCCTCCCCTGAAGTTCATGATGAACTGAAAGATGCTCGGAATCTTGACAGAGCAAGCCAAAAGCAATTACTTAATATAAAATTTGTCCAAGTTCCTACTGGGAATGATGGGGAGTGGTAAGATTTATTTTTATACAGTGGAAAGTGAGCTTTGTGCTTTGCAGGCAGAATCAAGAAAAAACTGTTTGCCTTGAGAATGTCACAGGCTACTTACAAAATCTTTCAGTGTTGTACCTTCTGTGTAAGCCCCAAGAAACAAAGATCTTTGAACATTAGGGAAGAGTCAGAAAATATATAAACTGTGTCACTGAAAAAGGTCAAGAACAGGAGCTTATGTTGCAAATGCTAGAAGTCTCTCCTGTTCCGGGCTGGCCAAGGAAATTGAACACAGTGGCCAAGAAATATAGAACCTGATATAAATCACAGAAAGATAAATAAAAATATCTTATTTCTTTCTCTGAGCCTTGTAGAAAGGCTGCAGTTGCCTGTTTAATTATTCTGTTATTCTTTCTCTTAGTCCCTCTGGGAAAGTGGAAAATGTTCCACATCTATCTTTAGACAACTTCAAGTTGTGCTGATTGATCACTATTTTTCTTAGTGCTCTGGAAACAAAAATGAATACTTCTTTCATATTTCATTACAAAATAACCTCTGGTTCCTTTATGAGCCTTCCAGGGGAAAAAAAAAAAAAAAAAAAAAAAAAAAAAAAAAAAAAAAAAAAAAA
>JAWWMP010000001.1:74876611-74919195 GCA_035047865.1 Dendrocincla tyrannina
CTATAAATATTAAAAATTTTCAAAGAGCCTCTGTTGCGATTTTTTTTTTGAGTGAAACAAATACCAAAAAGGAATTCTAGGTTTTCCTTATAGACCTTCCAATGCTCTAAAAAATAAACACATTTGCAGAAAACTCATCAGGTTCTGTGTTATGCAAGCAAATACGATTTAATTGCCTCATTTTGTAGTGTCAGTTTAAAAGTTGGTGATAATAAATGTCAGTATAAAAAGAACATCCAGATACTCAACAAACATACAAGTTAATTAACTATTAGTTCTCTTTTTAAGAAATTGCTTCTCAAAATCTGTTACCAGCAGTTAACAGCTGGTATATTAGCTAATGGGGAGAGACGTTTCCAAGGGCAGAGATAATAATGCAAAAAAAAAACAACTAACTGTAGTAGAGAGGAATCTTTTCAGAAGACTGCTGGTACTGTGCAGGGTAGGAAATATTCTGTAAAACAAGAGTGCTTTGCAACAAGCAATGCTGCAATATAGCTATGTAGCATCATTAAAAAAAAAAAAATAGAAAAACCTCAGTTGCAAAAATACAAATAGTTTGATTAAAATTAAGATTTCCTCTGTTTCCAAACATTTAAATTTATTGCATACTTGTGGGCATTAGTCTGTTTCTAATAAGAATATTCCTTCGCACACACAAGAGGTTGTTTTCTTGAATAACAAATGGTGGTGTTAGTTAATTGACATTGGCAAAAGGTGAACTTTGTGTGGTAATTTCAACAATGAACCTAATATGTTTTTTTATCAAATGGAAAGTGAAGTAAAGTGAAATATAACTTGGTATACTGAGTACAAAGTTTGGTGCATCTTAGTGATTACCGGAAAATGAATTTTATTTAAAATTAGTACATAGGAATCTATATTCAATGTTTACATGAAAAGGAGGATAAAGGAAAATAAACTGTAATATTCTTCTTAGAATTTCTTTAGGATTTTTCTTTTTTTTATTTTGACCCGTTTTTATTTATCTAAGAAAACCTGAAAATAAAGCTGTTTAAGAACTTCTAAACATATTACATTAAAACAATACAATGTAGGGATTTAGTCTGTTTAAGAAAGTATGCATTCATATGAAAAAAAAAATATGACTTTAATTACCATGTCTTCATCTCTAAAACAGGTCTAAGTGAGTCATCTCGCCACAGATTTCTCAACTGATTTTTTCCCAGGTTCTGCCTCTGGCTCATTCCTTGACATGCATGAGTTACTAAGGAATTGTTTAAAATTTTTTAGAAGTCTGGCTACACTGATTACTCCTGCAAACAAATAGAAAATGTGAGATGCTCAAAATTAAATCTGACAACAATTAATTATTTTACCCTGTTATTCGTACCTTAATACATCTGAAAGTAACAGAAATTGTAATAAGTGATAAAAGCTAGGTGAAAGAAGGAGAAAGGTTAGAACATTTTGAGTGATGGCATTTGTCATCCCAAGTAACTGTTATACATGATGGAGCCCTGCTTTCCTGGAGATTGCTGAATACCTGCCTGCCCATGAGAATTGGTGACTCAATTCCTTGCTTTGTTTTGCTTGTGCACATGGCTTTTGCCTTATCTAATAAACTGTCTTTATCTCAACCAATCATTTTCTCACTTTTGCTTTTCTGATTTTCTTCACAACCCACCAATGGGAGAGTGAGTGATTCAACCAGATGTGTGGGGTTAAGCTATGACATACCGTCTCTTTGGGAGTGTGAAGTACTTGAGAGGATTACTTTCTTTAGAATTGATTTAGGCAAAACAACAAAAAGATAAATGCAATGTTATTAGATTTCCATGATACAATGGCAAATCCTTCTTAGGAAGGCATTTCTTACTGTATAAAACATAGCAAGCTACCGATTGTTTTACTATTCAGTGATGAAATGTTTGGATAAACAATTCCAAAGTTAGTATTCCATAAACAGCATCACTGACAATTTAACAGAGTGCTGTGACTCCTCCTAGCTCCCTTGAGCGTGAGTAAAAAAATTTAATTTCCCTTCAGAGATAATTGAGAAGATAATTTTACATTCCATTGACATTAAATTGGAGACTTTGTGAAAAAAACCTGAGAATAAGTAAGTTTAGTTTATTGGGTTTTATCTTTATAATGATTTTTTTTAATCTGTTCTCACTCAATAGTAAAATAATGAACTTGCATTAATTGTTACTATCTTGGAATACTGTACTATAGGATCTGTGTATATGATTTCATCTATTTGTGCAGAGAAAAACAAAAGAAAAAGATAAAAGTTATTTTTCCAAGAATGGCAAAATTAGGAAATTGAACTTCAGATGGTAATCTTCACTGGGCTAGATGTTAATTTCTCTACAAAATGGTCTTATGAGTAATAACTATACAAGGTAGTCCTATTTTCTGTAAAATTTCTAATTTTTTCCTTGGATATATCAACCAGTTTTGACAACAAAAGTTGCAATGATTAGGTGAGATTAAATAAGTATCCTTTGCAAGATGAAATCAACACTGATTAATTTGTTTTCAAATAACTGAAAATACAGAGCTTTACCTAATAAGTATTTTGGGAATGTACTTTGAATTTAGTATTTTGAATAGGTAATTTCAGTGGTAGAGCTGAACAACGTAATACAAATTAATGTCTTTGGCAACATTCTCTTTTCTTTATCTGGAATGCTTCACTTCGGCATGTACTACAATGCTCTGTTTTGCTTGAGGTTTTGTGTTTGTTTCGGTTTTGGGTTTTTTTGGTTTGTGTTTTTGTTGTTGTTTTTTTAAAAAAAACATCTGCATTTCCCTTCTCCTTCTTCCCTGTTTTGCCTCAATAAATGTAATGTATCTGTGAGTTTAATCTTTGGCCTTTCAAACATTCCAGTGAACAAAGGATACCTTAATCTCAACACAGATTAAGATTATGTCAATGTCATCCTTTGCCCTTACTCTGGTTTCTCTTATATCCAAATCACGGAATCGCAGACTGAGTAAGGTCGGAAAGGAACAACAGTGGGTCACCTGGTAGAACCTTCCTGCTCAAGCACAGAGATCCCAGAGTACATCGCACTGTGTTCCGACTGGCACAGCAACCTTTTGCAAAGTTGTTGCAAAGTTCTTTCGTGACATATAGAAATAGTAAAAAAAAAAATCAATCTGATGGTTCTGAAGCTAACAAAGTAATTTTAAACTGCCACAAAAAATATCTTGTTTATTCCACAGCAGTAATTAAAGTATTAAATATCAACTGCATTATATCAATATGAAATTAAAATTAGTGAATAACACTATTTTAATAAAAAAAAAAATAAGACTGTGCTTTATGAATGCACTGATGACTCTGGAAAATAGTTTATAAGAATGCCTAAATAATATATATTGATACACACGATACAGGATCAGTTAGCAAAAAGCATGCCACTTTTATCAGAAAAGGTTAGAAGACTGACAAGGTAATATAATTTTTAATATAGAATTACAAGTTAAAATTATTGATGGAAATTATTATTATTTCAAATCTGAGATATGGAGATAGAGCAATTAAGCATGCTTTAAAAATTGTCTTTATCAATTAGATTCTGTTGTTGTCTCAGAGGTATTCAAACCATTGTTCTAGCATTTCAGTTCTTCCTATTCTTTTGATTCAACTAAAACATAACTTTTACTTCCTAACTCTGTTTTTTATCTCTATTTTTCCTGTTAAACTAATTTACCTTCTTTTTTTTATATTTCTGAAAGCAGTTATGTCAGTCATGGTAGCTACCATTAACGTGCACATACAAGGAAGAATTCTGAACCAAACATTTTAAAGTATTAAATTCTATGATTAGTTACTTTTGAAGTTAACACTGGTGTAGAATTTTATTATTGTTGTTATAAACCTTACATATAATTACTTTTGTACACTTCAAGTAGCTGTGTAGGAGTGTGGTGTCATTCGTCCTACTCAATGTTTGCATGCTTGAGAACATAAAGGAGTCTTTGATACTCCCACACAAGGTTTTAAAGGTTTTAAACACTCTTTACCATAATATTTGAGCCTTTTCCCCTTGCCTTATGTATAAATATTTATTATTGGTGTCATTGGTGACATCTATACCTGCTTTCTAATCACTAGGCTGAGACCACAAGTACATTTCATATCTCCCAGTGGAAGCAACCAGCCCTCAAATCAGGTAACAACTGCTGTGACCTGTCACTCTCTCAGGTCTGCTGTGTGTTAGAATTCTCTAACTTGTATTCTTTTGAATTGAAGCAATGACGGCTTGGTTGGTTGGATCATTTTATCAAAAATCTATGTAGATAAAAATAATTCCACATTCACTGTTTTGCCTTGACTTTGAATTTTCATTACTTTTTCTTTTGAGAGTTACAAAACCATAGATTTGGCTATTTCCTGCCTTGTGTTCTCTTAATTTCTAAACTCTGTGGAGCAGGCCACTCATTTTCATTGTGTAAGACAAAACCTGCATAGTATTGACAAGTGAAAGATATGTGTGTTGACACTCTGTTACTTGAAAAGTACAGAGGATGAGAAAGGCTGGTCTGTGTGTGTCCTGTTTGATCCCATGATAATGCCCTAGGTTAGGGTTTGGATTATACTGCAATAATTTGGGAGATGATTCATTCTCTCAGTGAAGACCTTATACTTTCAATTGTATGTATAACCTTCAGGTTTTTTAGTGGTAAAAACAAAACTCTTGTGGTGTGGTCTGTTTCTCTTAATCTTCCTAACATAATGTAAAGTATGATCCTTACAACAGTGAAGGATGAAGCCTTGCAAAATGTCATTGTTATTGATTTTTTTTTTTTAGCACATACAAATAAAATATTGTATGTTTTACTGTGATATTTGCTGAGAAGCAGGTGGAGAAAAACAGGTGTCACAAGTTACATGCAGAAGGCTCATATGGGTAAAAGAATAGTGCAAATGTAGTCTTTGGACTCACCAAAAATTAAGGTGAGTCATGTTTTACTTCTCTATGCTAAAAAATTTATATGCACTAGGTTGCTGCTTTTCTTGAAGTAATTTAGGTTTTGTTTTTGTTTAATTTGGCACAAAGTAATTCGGGGAGAGGCTTTTTTTTTTTCTTCCTCTTTACACTGTAAATTAGTACTTATTGACAAACAGTGGGAGAACCTCACTTCATATATTATATAGATTGAATAAAAACATGATGTTTCTAAGAAGTACTTATTAACTGATTTTTTACAAGAAACAATTCCTCTGATGATAGAAAGGTAATAGAAAAACAATCACACAAAAGGGTATATATGAGTGTAGAATTAGTACTTAAAAGCAGCGAAAGTCTTTCATCATTTTCTGATGTTATGTGTTACATGATGAGGTTAAAGCGTTTTGTTTCACCCCTTGATTTCACAGGCAAGATGAGGCTCTGCAAATCCCCATCCTAGGCAACATTTTGAGCTTTTTTGTTTATTTTTTTTTTTTAAGTGACTGTAAGGTCTTCAAGGAAAATAATCTTCTCATGTTTCCACAGTTTTTGACAGTAATGTAATTATTGTGTAATTAAGTGAAATGTATTTGGGCTCAGATAAGAGAACTAGGATTTTGGATGTCTGCCTGCTTTTTCCATTTGTTTATTAGAGGTTTTAAAATAGTATAGTAAAAGTGAAACAACAATTCAGGGATTTTAGTCTCAGATCCATAGTTTAGTTGGATCCAGGAGCATATATGTCTCCTTTCTCCCTATTTTTTTTTTTTTTGACTCCACAAACTTCAACAGAAATGATTAATAAATTTTCCCTGGAAATACTCTAAAGACTAGTCATTACAACACTTAAGGGGTAAAGTGGGTAAAGATCTCCATTTTCCTCTGTGAGTTACATAACTGCTGGCCAATTCATAACTGTACTTTTTTATGTTTTCAGTGCAGCTTAGTTGACCTACAGGTAGTCTGTCTGCTTAATTTTTTTCATACAAGAGCTAGAGGCAAGAAGATAAAAGCCCCTATCCACCTATTTCCTCAAAATAAATACTTCTAAATACACTGAATGTCAAAAATTCTGAATTGGTAGAGCTGGTAAGAATACAGTTTATAGGAAAAGGAAGAAAAAATTAGTCATGTGAAACACTGTCATTAGGCTTTTATAAGACTGTGAAACTCACACATTGTCTTGTGTGGAGATTCACACAAGTAGCTTAATCATTGCATCATAAACTTGCACATGTTGAGATGTTAGATGCAACCTAATCTGAGAAGTCCTAAATTCATTGAACTTGAAAACATGTAGGAAAGCTGTGAAAGAGTTCAGAATAATTGTACAGGTCTTTTTTTGGAGTTAATTTGTGCTCATTTGTTTGTTTAGTAACACAAGACACACGTAAAGCCCTGTGTTTTATTTTGTTATTCATTGTCATTTTGCTGCCTTTCTGGATCTTGTAAGTCTTCTTCCAAACTTCATTCCTGACACTAAGGAGAGCTCTGAAACATGGATGAATGTTAGCTTTGGATACTCTCACATAGGAACCAATTAATGTGAGATAACAACTTTAAAATTAAGTTCTTCATGTCTGCCAAATGGTGGTATTCTAGAAGTAGCATTCAAGGTAAAAGCACTTGACAAAAATACTTAATCAAGAATTAGAGCCTTGACAAAGTTTTACTGTCTTCCTATAAAATTGTTCTAGTTCATAAGGTAGAAGGATCATCCTTCAGTGGCTTTAAAACCTTTGAATGCATTTAAGAGTAATTTTCAACAATTCCCTGGTTTTTACTCTCTCCATCCCTTAGCAGAAACTATTAATTTTCACATATCTCATATTACAATATGTTTCATAAGATACATGTCAAAGGCTGTTGTAAATTCTCACAGTGTTAGATTCTAGCCTTCTCCTTACATATTTTAGAGGTTTTCTGAAAGGTCAGCTAACTGCTTCAACTCTAACCTACTCTTCACAGAGACCTGGCTGGCCACATAGGTCTCAGACTTTTCCTTCATGTTGAACTAGGTTTGAGATGTTGAAAAACATGCATGTACTTCCCAATATACTTATGTAACTATTTAATTTAAATCCTCAGTTTTAACAGTGTCTTAATTTTGTACCTGTTTTTCTAATATGCTTTTCTATATACCATTGTTGCAGTGCAAATGTTAATAAAAGTCTCCAAGTTGGTTGTTTTTTTAACAAAAAAGCAGTTCATACTACTAAAGGATAGCACTTTAATGGTCATATTGCCTCAAAACATCATCTTTTGAATACAAATCAAGATTGCACAGCTTTGATACATTTTAATACATGTACTTGATCTTCTTTCTGTTCTTCATTAAGTTTCCAAAAGCGTTAAAGTTCCTTTTGAAGCCCTGTTGACCTACTGAACTATTAAGCAGGGAGTGTGAGTTCATATCTTCTTCAGAATATACAGGGGATTTTTGTAAGGTTATGGAGTATTTTCCTTGTTCAATCAGGCAGGAGACAACATGCTTAAGTAGGTAAATCTAGTGTTTGTTTTGGTCCTACTGACCACTCTTCTGTTAAACTCATGTCTGATGTTAAACTTGTTCTTTGTCTCTGTCTTTGATCAAGTATTGAGACATTCTCCTGATACCTAGCACACAACTGGATGCTATTTTCACTGATAGTACAATTTTGGGTAAAAGATGGTCTCAATTACTCATTTAGAATTCTGACAACATGCTAACTACAATGTTGTATTGGTTTCACTTGTGAGTTTTCTAGCTTTTACCCTTCTAATTCTCTCCCCAATTCTGCTGGTGGCGGAGTGAGCAAATGGCTGCATGGGGCTCGGTTGCTGGCTGGAATTAAACTAAAACAAATGCTTGGTTTAGGAACTTCCATCTTTATTTTCAAAATTGACTGAAACCAGACCATATCCTCTACTCTGGCATTTCTCTTTCTGTTTATACTTTCAATTGTTATATTTAGAAAAAGAATTGTCTTTCATTATAAAGCAAGGTAATGGGACACCAAATCTCAGTATAAATATCTACAGCAATAAATTTTAAATTATCTGACATTAGGGAACCACTTCCAGTGAATAATTATTAGTATTGACTGCCATTGAAGAGCTGTAAGATATACAGTTTGGCATCCAGGAGTCTGTTTGGAAGAGGCATGGTTCCCCTGAGTTCTTTGTTGTCCGACTGTGCAGATGCTATCACAGTTGACAGAATTGGCAAATAGAATAGAAGACTCGCCATGGGTAGCTCTAGAGACGACCTTTTAAAAATGGTAGTCTCTCTCTACATATTATAAGACCAAACAATACCTTTGTTTGTTTTATGTTGGGTGGGTTTTTTTCTGAACAGCTAAAGAAAGTGACATCAACAAACCCTTACAAATTTTCTACTAATGGAAATTAAAAATCAAACCTATAAGGAAAGTTAGGAAAATTAATTTATAAGCAATAAGCCTACCCCCCAGCTCCCAAACTAAACGTGAAGACTAAAGAAACAGAATCACAGAGTCAACAAGTTTGGAAGAGACCTCCAGGATCGTAGAGTTCAACTATCAACCTAGCACCACCATAAACACCCCTAAACTGTATCCCCAAGTGCCACATTCAGATGCCTCTTGAATACTTCCAGAAATGGTCACTACCTCCCTGGGTAAATTATTCCAGTGCCTATCACTCTTGCAGTGAAAAAAAATTTTTTTAATATCTAATCTGAATCTCCTCTGGCACAATTTATGGCCATTTCCTCTCATGCTTTTACCTGAGATAGGGCAGAAGACTCGAAACGAATGACAGCTTTGTGTAACAGAACCTAAGGGAGCTGACTCATAGGGATGCCCTCCTTGATCCTCAGCAGGGTGGATCTCATGAGTGAAGTGGACATTGGCAGATGTCTTGGCCACGGCAAACACAAAGCAATTGAGTTTAATATCTCTGTTGATAGGAGCAAAATTTCTAGCAAACCTCAGCTCAGGACATGAGGAGAGCAGACTTCATGCTGCTCAGTAAGTAAGGTCCCCTGGGCAAATGTTTTTGCAGGTACTGGGGTCCCTCATTGCTGGTCACGTTTTAAACATCACCTCCTAAGGACACAGGAACAGGCAATTCCCAAATGGCCTCTGCCACTATACTACCCTCTTCATCCAGCCAAGGATGGAAACTCTCCCTAGCCCTCCTTTTGCTGTCAATGTATTTATAGAATTTTTTTTCAGTTGTCTGCAACTGCAGTGGCCAAATTAAGTTCCAGCTTGGTTTTGGTCATTCTAATTTTTTGCCTATGTAACTTCATAAAATCCTTGTAGTCCCTACAAGTTACCTGGCCCTCCTTCCAGAGATGATACAATTTTTTTCCTCCAGAGTTCCAGCCTAAGTTTCCTGTTTACCCAGGCCAGTCTTTTCCCCCACCTGCTTGTCTTAGGGCACATGGGGACAGTCTATGTCTCTACCTTTAAGATTTCCTTCTTAAAATACATTCAGCCTTCCTAAACTCCTTTGCCCTTCAAGATTGACTCCCAAAGGATGCTGTCAATCAAGCTCCTAAGAAAGCCAAAGTCTGCCCTCCAGAAGTCCAAGGTGGTAGTTTTGCTGGTCACCCTCCTTACTTCACCCAGAAGTGAAAACTGGAATTTTGTGGCCACTGTGCCCAAAATGGCCATTGACCACAACGTAACTCACCAGTTAACATAACTCACAAAGGACATAAATTGATTGGCTCAATAAAATCACCTGCAGACATTTTTATACATTTGATCACTAGCAAATCATGAAATACATTTAAAGCAAGATTCCAGTAAGACTAGCAAATCCACTTTCTCAATTGAGGAGATATTACTGTAAACAGAGAAACAGATCACCAATCTGATACTCTTTTTGAGAACATATTTTACTGATATTGTTTAATGGTATATGTAGACAAACTACACACATCAGTTTTGGTCCTCATTGCAAGCTTTGCAAATACAGAACACTGTCTAAAGGAAAAAGCAGTCAGTAATCCAGGCACAGAAACCAATACAAAGTAGTAATCAGAAGTGATATGTTTGCTTGGAAATTGCTGAAAGTACTGCTCTGTTTCAACCGAAGAGAAAAATAAAGTAGGCAGTAAAATAATAAAACCTTTTTCTTCTTAGGTGCAATTGATCTTAGTTTGAAGGAACAGCAGCAGAGAACACTAAATATCATTCTTCAGCCTCAAAAATATCTCAAGAAACCCACAAATATTAGAACACCTCCTAGGATTAGTTAGATAATATAAGTTGATTCAGATGGAGTTATTGGATATGCTATGGTTATTGGATTGGAGTTATTGGAGTTATGGATGCATAGATTTAGACTCAGATTAACAGTAATGAAATATGCCTACTAAGAATAATGGCCCTTTCAGAAAACAGTACATCTAATCAAGTATGTTATGCACCATTGAGTTTTTGTTGAAGGGGCTTGCTGTTTAATAGCTGTTTGGTGGCATTTGGAACTGGATGCAGTTATTAAACAAAGTAAAAAGCTAATTTGTTTCTTGGCAGGAGGAGTTAGCCCTTTTGCTCCCATTTAAATTCAAATAAAATGACCCTCAAGTAAAATAACTACAGAGAAGGAAAGGATATGCATGTGATAATAAGGAAAATGACAGCCTATTATTTGCAATCTCACAATTTTCTGGCAGAAGATTAAATTCAAAAGAAACGTAGACGCACTTCCAAGTACTCTGAATCTGAAAATACTCTGAATAAAATATGGAAAGCAGGGACAAAATCAAGAATATTGCCTGAAAATAAAATTTTGTTTGGGTTATTTTTCATTTGTCTAATTAATATACAGTACAGCACAGCTCATGATAGTATATCATAAGATATTACAACAGCATAAAAACTATAGGATGGGAAGATGTCCCTGGACTGGCACCTTTATTCAAGCAAAGCCCCCCTTAAATTAGTTAAATGTGATATAAGAACAGTATTCACAAGAAGTATACAATTGTTTCATTCAGTAATTATAAGATTTAATGTGATTTTTACTTGGTTTCACAATATCAGGCTAAAGTACAGTATCTAGAGGTAATGAAATCAGTAAGACAATTAGCTTTTACCAGAGATTCAGAAACAAATCATTCCCAGTAGCTTCTCTATAAAATAACAACAAAAATATAATTACTACTGGTGACTATGAAAACCTGATCACTTAAAGGTGGTCTGCGAAGACAATTTAAAAAGTTACGGTAGGCATTCCACAAGTAATAAATTCCACAGTAATTTATTGCATTACTTTTTGGGAAACTGGAGATTCATCTGACACCAAACAGGCACAGATAAACATGCAAACACAAACCATTCTAGTATGGATTTCAATTCGATGGTTAATTTACCATTCTGATCTAAATATATCAGATTAATTTTGTGCAGGAGACTCATATTCAGTTGCCTAACCTTAGGTATCTAATGTCACTTCATATATACTAAGATGTTCTGTCTCATCACCATCTGCTAATTCTAATGCAGCTTGTAAGGTACTTCTTTTGTCATACGCCAGCTCTGTTTAAATAGGCATCCTGGAGCTCTAAAATGGCCCAAGATATCTTCATTTAGACAGCTGAAGTGAGCCCAGAGTGCCTATTCATCTATACTGTTTATAAAAAATTTAAAATGCCTAGCTCATAATGATTGAACACATCTGATCCTTCTATGGGCTAGGTCAAATACGGATAGTTGAAACTGCCTCTGAAAACTCATGTATTTGATTTTGCCCTGAAATACATAAGAAAATTTGTAGAAGACTATATTTGTTTTTCTATCTCTGTCTACCTAATGAAAGTGAATCCACCTGATCTCGCTCTGCATGCCAGCCTGTCTAAAGCCCAAACTGACAGGGATCAGTCTGTCCCTACTGTAGATCACCTGAAAGTATGTGACTGAAATTTTGTGGAAGGGTTTAGTTCTCTAATATTGTGTAAATGTGGATGCTCATACAAGCTTCAGCTCTACTCCGAACATACTAATCATCCAACAACTAAAGTTTACTCCTGGTTTCTTTGGATATATTTGCAAACTATACAGGGACAGATTGATTTTACCACTGGTATGAAATTTTCATACTGTTAAATTATTAGCATTGCCCTTGACTCAGTTTTAGCCCATCCTACCTTGCAGTTTTGAACCAATGCTCAGGCAAGCCAAAATTTGCATGTAACTGAGATTATTCTCAGTGGATAATGTGGTTATGGACACCCTGTTTCATTAACACACACACAAGCCACGCCCTAAAACCTATTTATAGGTTCAGATGGCTGCCTCTGATCTGTTTCCTTTACTAGTATAAGCATATGAATAGCATAGTTCATTTTGGACCTTTTCAATTACTTCTCTCAAAAGGCAGTGTGGACAAGAGTGTATCAGTTTATGCTCCATACTCTGTAGTCCTCTAACACTACTCCCACAGGCACTGGGCTACAGCTCAGCTTCCCTTCACTGCAAACACTCCAGACTAACACCATCCCTAAATAGTGCTTATGCCTTAGAGTCATCACATGTGTCTTGGAGGAAATGAGGAAACCCACAGCCAAACACCATAAAGACATTCAGACTGGGCCTCAGAGGTGGGGAATAGTTGCAGGCTCTCTTTTATGTAAGTGTTCATCACAGTTAATTCATCTACACTGAATTATGCTGTTTCAAAGGCGTGGACTGCTTCTTCAGTATGCTTGTAAACTATTGTGATGCACACCACAAAGAACTTGAGTCAGTGATTTTTTTTTTCTCCCCATATTTCAAGATTAGTATTTTCACATTAGTTTTCCTCCATAACTTAAATGAGAACCCAAAATATCAAGATTACAAAAAATTAAAGGTTTCAAAATATTCTATTGAACAATATCATTAATTTCCATCTGACTTTTTTAGAATTAAAAGAAAATATACAGAATTAGGTAGGGAATGCTTCAGTCTTCAAGGACTTGCACTAAGACATTTCATGCATTCACCTCCTTTCCTGTGTCAAACACTTCAGTGAAACTATGTCTAAGACTACTGTAGCATTATGCATGTATCCTCATTTGCATAAATCGTTATGAACCTGTACGGGACAAAAAATGTTATGATAACCTACTACTGCTATTAGCCTAGTTGATAGCATTTACAGCATGGCATTTTCTTCCCAAGTGTTTTAAAGGATGTCTCCAAATAAAATTTTGTCTGAGATAGATGTGGCACAAAGGAGGTGATTCCATAAGATGGCTTTTATTAATCACCACTTAAGTCCTGATAGCAAAAAAATGCTAGGTCTGCCAACTCACAAAGCTCAGAATCAATTGCCGTCAATGAAATGCCATGCTTTTTGCCATTTAATGAGAAACTGACATTGAAGAAACCTGTTGAAGAATAAGTGCTTATGGGATTTGCAAGCATTATTTTAGAGACAGATATCAGAAAATACAGGTTAGTTTGGAAGACATTCAAAACAACTCATGCATGTAAGAAGAAACCAAGCACACTATAGCACCCCCTCTATGACATAAAAACGTTTCACATATAAGCTTTCTTAATTTTATTGGTCCTTTCCAGTTTTGTATAAGGCTTTGAGAAAATGTATGGAGTATTGTATTAGTAAATGGTAGAATGGTAGACTATTTAGATTTTTAGTTGTATATTGTTATGGGAAATATGATTTCTGCCATTGTAAAGCATTTACCTCAACATGTATACATCCAAGATTTCCCATCCAAAAAAACAAGGCATTTCCAAACACATCACTCCTGTTTCAATACATAAAGGAATTAAGCATAATTAACCTGGAAAATATTTTTCCCACATTTTCAGTGAACTTTTGCTGAAATATATTTTATAATTTATTCAAGAATTCCCACGTGATTTTCTCCTCTTTTTTGAAGTGCCAGCAGTGAATAAGCTATTTTAGCCACTTCAAATTCTAAGGAATATGGAAGTCAATACCTCTTTACATAGAAAATCTATTGTTTTTTAAAACATGAACCCCTTGCTAAATAGTTTCAAGTTCTTGAAGGAAGTAATATCAATATGAATTTCTCTGAATGGTTCAGAATACTTATCTTAATTCATTCCTTTCATAATTATTTCAAAATACCAAGAAATATTTTGACAGCAAAATATGTTGTTTGTCATACTGTTATTTATCACAACAAATGAAATCAAATTTGGAGAAAATCAAACAGAATCCTATTGTTCTCCTTGATCTGTCATTTTCTGTAGTACCTACCTTAATTTTACTTAAGCACTGTTCAGTGAATCTAGATAATGTGTAAATTAAGATGTTAAGTGGGTTAGGCAATTTTAAGATTCTGACATGATCAGTAGGAATCCAATGTCAGCAAAATGTGAAAGAATTTATAATAATTTTTAACTGTCAGTTTTAAAATTTTTATGTTTCCATTTAAGGATGTTTCTGCCAAACTGCAATTTCAAATGCAAGAGAATATATTATCTGATAAAAGGCACATTCATTTAGCAGATTACAAGAATCAATGTTGCTCCAGATACTAATGCTGAATACTGGATGCGTTCCGCAGTCAATCTTTTAAGGATTTGATCCAATGTTCATTCTCATAAATGAAATAACTACATGAGCTTTCTGGGCAACTTAATTAGTCCACCTGGAAAGTGAGAATTTTTTTTTTTTTTTTAATAAAACATAATATCCCAGGCTCTCATATCAAATGGCAGCTAATAACACTCCTAGTTAGACATACTGGTCTTGAATCTGCTTCAGTCTGAGCTGTATTTCCATACCAAGCAGAGTCCAGTAGCAATCCTATTATAATTCTATTTTTCTTTTCTAGGTCATGCCCAAAATTAACCACAGACAAGGCATCTTAAGATGCCGACACTGAATCCCATACACATAGTATTTAACTGTCAGTTCACTGTCAGGATCATTTTGCACTGTCCTCAAGAGCTCCCTTCAAAATAAATGCACCACAGAAAAGCCCACTCCTCAGCAGCGTGGGTGGAAACCAGCTTGTTGCCCTTTGGGTTTGGACCAAAGTCCAATCCCCCGGCCTCCTTTATTTAGCAATATCATCATAACTGTAGGATTCTGCTGTCTCTGAGACTATAAAGTGTCACAGTATTTCCATACATATCTCCCACACCCTAAAGGAGACTCAAGAATATTTCTTTCACTTGGCTTCATATCATCAGCAATTTTGATTCTATATAGAGAGTTTAAAATTGGATTTTTTTCTGGTGTCAAGTTGCAGCCAGAATCCAGACTGAAGAATACAAAGATGTTGAAACACAATATAAATCTAGGTGAATTAGGTCAAGAAGCTTAGATTTCTTCTTTCATCAGGTCTTCAATAATTTCTTGCTTCTTTGTGAATATAGTTTCTTTTATTTATTAAAAATGTAAAATTATTGGTATTTTCTTCTTGCTTTTCAAGATGCCTGGCTATCTTATTAATTATTGTATCGCACAAATATTCCCTTCTCAATTCTGTTGAATTAAAGTGAAACTGTTAACAGAGTAGAAGCCTATCATTTTGTTTTAAGTAGTGTTTGAATCCTCAGTCTGAGAGTCTTGACAGTCCTCTTACCAGGACTTAACTGGTGATTGCTAGAAACCAAAATACTTGATTTAGAATCATGTAGAAAAAGTAATATCAGAAGCCAGAAATACAGAATGCTGTTTTAAGTAAGTAAGAATATTTCAAAGGCACCTAGAAAGTTTTTACTAGTAGATTATTTATTTTCATACTGAAAACTACTTCATACCTAGTCACCACTCTTATGATGACATGCCATATTTTGATACTGCTTTTTCCAAATTAATCTTGCCTTCATATCTGTTGACCATTTATTCCAATGTAATCATGTTGGGTATTGATTAATAAAAGCCACCATGGAATTTAAATTCTAAACAAAGGAGAAGTTTGTGGGAGATTTTGCCAAGAAAAATTGTCAATTTAAATTTTTCAAATGCAATGGGTAAGACCAAACATTGTGCTCCATTTTAGGGGACTCTGGTCATGTAATAGATGCCCTTTCACTGTAATGAAATGTTCTTTAATTGTACATAGAAACAATCCGTTTGAGGATTTCACTTTCAGTCTGTGTTGATGGCACTTCAAATGATTAAAATGCAATAATCTACGAGATAGGGAGAGTAAGGATAAATGTTTCCCCAGGAATGTTTTAGAAAGGGCAAAATTGCCTGATTCTATGAACAATTAACTAGAACAGGCATATAATATTACAGATTTTTCATTTCTACCGCATAAATATACTTTCTATTTTATTGATTCTGCATTTTAGAAGATGCCTATGATGCTCACTGCTCCTGTTTTTGCCTTTTAACAGCAAAAATTGAGGGCTTGCACTATCAGCATTCACTTTTGTACATTTCTATCCATCACTCTCCTTTACAATGGTGAAAATAAGTAAACTGGATATTTGTTTGCAACTTCTAGAAAGCTGTTTCAGGGAGTTGTCCATCTGATAGTGTTCTACTTTTGCGCAGACCAAGCAGAAAAGCTATATCCACAGAAGGAAAAGATATTAATAATGTATGTAAAAGTAGCTGAGAGGGACCATGGGCAAAATTCTCACATATGGAAAACATAATTGTCTCTCTACTAATGAAAAGTGCATTAAATATATCCAGTTGTTTGCTTTTCTTTGTTGCTCAGTACTTCACACATATATGTACCTGAGCAAGTGCAGTGATACAGGCGCCTTATGTAACAGAGCATGTTATTTTGCTTACAATATTTTTTGCCTGTAGTAAAACACTTCTGTACCATCAGTATAGTATCATACTACATTCATTTCATCTGAACTGACATTTTTAAGTAAAATTTGTGCCAGATTTCCTTAATATGTTAGCTTATTTTGTCATTTTATTGAAGGGAGAATATTTCCTGTTTTTCCCTTTAAAAAAAAGTAAAGAAATAAAACAATACAGAACTCTCTTATGATTCATGAAAGAACAGGAAAATATATATATTACTTCAATCTATCATGACTTTTCTCTCTAGACCCCTTCTTTCTACATGCAATCAAACATGCTAAACAAAACCAACACCATGCAGCATAACTGTCCTAAAGGAATAAAGACAGGGATGAAAGGATTTTTGTCTTTATTCATATACTGCAGTTAAAATTAATTAATAAAGAATTAATTTCGGGTTGTCCATGACCTGATCACAATGCTTCCTTCTGATTTGGTGGTTTAGGATGTACAGCAGCATAACAGGTGTCCTAGCTTTGTACAAAAAAAACCTCTCTACCATTTATTTTTAACAGTGTCAAGAAAATCTGCAGGGAAATGTCCAGGTCATATGTTTGATGTTGCGTATTGGGTGAGAATTGACCTTCTAGATAGAAATCATCAAGTCAAGAATCTTAGCAATGTCCTTTTTACTTGCTTCATAATCAGTATAAAATAAGCGCACAAGAAGATTGAGAGCTGATGTCTGTCACATCTGAGAAGCAGTAATAGCTATCATTACATCTGCCACTGCAACTAAAAATGTAGATTCAGCTGACAAACCATCTAAATTTGGCTGAGGGATGGAAAGCAACTTGGTGGATCAGAAATTAAAAATACTATGATCTTTTATTTTGTTACTCCAAATTTATGCAAGTACTGAGCTGAATTCAGCAAAATAAACTTGCAGAAAATGATAAAACAGCAAGTCAGACCCATATATTTTACTATGAGAAAAGAACTGAATCTCTTAAAATATATCCACAATGAAAGACAAATGGGTGTTTTGCAGAAATTAAACTTTTTTTTTTAATAATAATTTTATTTTTTTTTAACACTGCTTTCTCCAATGCAATGTCACATAAGCTTTTAAAGCTGTTTGTAGAAGTATGGTTTAAAAGGCCTATACATTTCAAGTTGTCATAATTTTAAGTATCCTACTATGAAGAGTCAGGCTGATGGACAGTCATTATAAAGACCCTTATTTCAACTTGGCAAAGAGATAATTCATGCTTTCCAAATGCTTCCAAAAAACGAAAATAAACTCAGGTGAACAAAACTCACCTGATTTTAGAGCAATATTATACCCATTTAAATAGAGACTCTACTAATTTAGCTCACTAAGAAACATTAAGTCTATAGACTTTTAGCTATATTTCTACAATCCGACCATATCATATTCAGTAATTTGTTGTCATGGATGAATGCTATTTGAGGGGTTAAGGGAAGACAGAAGTACTTCTCTGTCTGGGTGACATATTTCTTAATGCACATGTGGAACATTAAGTTGCCTTTTATCTCTCTCAGCTGTGCTTTAAACCTAGCAGAGAAAACACATTAACCACAAAGCATACCAGTTTACAGATTTTATTATCTCAAAGGACCAGAAGCACTAACTACATGTAAACCCGATGTCACAGGTTTCAACTGTAAGCAAATCCCCATATTCTCTAAAAGGATTTCAGTGAACTCCAGAGAAGAGGACAACCCTAAAAAGGGAATAGTTTGAGTGACAGATGGGGTAGGGGAAACAAAACAAACAGAAAGGCCAGTGGGTAGGCCTTAGATATGCTTGTTTTGATAGTATTGTATCACTATGTTTGAAAGGCATTCCTGTTAAAAATCGAGCTACAGTATAAGAGTTTTTACAATGTTAACAGTGAATGGAAATCTAAGCCACATAACTCTACCTAAGTGTAGTGAAGTGAGTTGTCATTCAGCCTAAATAAATAGCTTATGGTATTGAAATGAAAAAGTTCAAGAGTCAAAGAAATCAGCAGCTTTTCTCTAAGGGTCCTTCAAACTAGAAGGAAAGGAAAGAAGTTTTGAGTACACCTCTTGTGTAATGAGAGATGGCGTTTATTTTTCAATTTATTTTCCAATTCTGTGAATATTGTTTCAAATTAAATATAAAAACAATTTTTATTCTTAACTACTTAAAATATGTTAGTATGTATTTTGTAGTTTTCTAGAAGGGCTGGAAGAGTGCAGAGTTGATAGAGCCATGGCTAAAAGACACAGGAGCAGCATTAGAGACAAACAGTGATGACTGAAAGTAGAACAAGGACCTTCTCTAGTAGAAGATGCTGGGCACATGGGTACAGTTGACAAAACAAAGTCCCACTGAAAGGTTTTCAAAACCTTAAAATGCACATAAAGGTTACGGCAGGAAGAGTAAAGTCAACTGACAATAGAGGGAAAACTATAAAACTATTACAATTATATATTAAGAATTAGTTATTATTGCCCCTCTTATTTATTTATACATTTGTTAGGGCTTTTTATATCCTTTGAAAATAAGGTTATTTATTAATCTTTAATTCATGTTCATGCATGGAAGACTTTGCTATTTGAGTACCAAAAGCTTAATACGTTTATCCCTAGTCTGCCTGAGATGGTGTTTTAAGAACAATCCCTTAAATTTTATTCCAGCCTCTATTGTTGTCTGTCAGTTCTTGGCAGGAGGGTTACACAATCTTTTTGACAAAAAGGATTATATCAAATACAAAACAAATCCAATTATTAGATTGATAATATCCCTTTTAAATTAATCCATGAGCTCCATAGGACAAATTTAGATTTCAGTAGTTCTGCTTAACTCTCAGTCCTTAGAATAAAGAAGTATTATCTATTCAGTGGCATTTCATACAGAAAAGATTCAGCCATGTAGCTGATGCAGGATGAACAAAGTCACTTGCAGGTTAAAGTGAATATTGATACTATGCCTTAAAGATAGCCTGCCTGATTTATATGTTGATTAGGGTCAGAAAATAACCTGATCCCCAACACTGAAATTTCCTACACAGTACTTAATATAGGCATTAATTAAATGAAAAATATAGATTAAAGAAAAAAAATAATTGGTATAGATCGATAAATATCTGCTGCTGAACATACAGAGACATTATTGTATATAAATTTTGAGAATTGTTTGACAATTCCTGTTGACTTGTCTTAAGTGTTTGAAAAAACTCTGCTCTAAATAGTGTTCACAGAAGAGGGAGTTTCAACCTAGTTGAGAGTTGATAACTTAGAACTTTAATAAAATGATTTTTAAGACTACAGGATTAAATGTTGAAGAATCTCTTGATGAGTTAGAGGTTATATGCTTGACAGTGTCTAACCAGAGATGTTGGCAAAGCGATCAAAGGCTTTTAATAATGCAGAAAAATCACAAGTCTCTGTATCAGGTATAGTAATATTAAAAGGGTAGAGAGAAGAAATCATTGCACAAAAGAAAAAGAAAACAACAACCACAACAACAACCACACACACACACACACACACACAAAAGCAACAACCAAACTGAATAAGGAATTGTATTTTCATTACATTTCATTACATTTTTTTTAAGATGATGTTTTGGTTCATTTCTCACCCTGACAATTCTTCAAAAGGTGTTTAAGGAACTAAGGGTCATTTTTCTCATCTTAATAATTTCCCAGAAGAACACCTCATTATTAAAAAAGGTATTCCCATTTCAGGTAGTTGGAGTAAGGAATTTTATATATATATCTTAACAAATAGACTCCATGGATAAATCAGATGTCAGAAAGATGATGGAAATTGTAAAAATTAAAGCATTATTTTTATTTCCTTGAAAGTGCTAATTCAAAATTCAAGACTGAAGGTTCAAAACAATTTTTAAAATACAAGTTAGAAAAAAAAAAAATCACCAGTGAAATGCATCGATTACACAATAATTATGCTACAAATAAAGAGAGTCTTTATAGACGTATATAAATGTGCTTTTAAATCTCACTTATATTTTTGGAACTTAACTTTTTAGTATTTAATAGTACGCTTGACATATAAAACTCAACAGAAAAAATACTGTGTAAGTCAGTGCAAAAAGTTTTATTTTCGTCTTTGAGATCTTAAGATTTATATGTTTATATGCTTCAAAGGGACAAGATTCATGTCTGCTACATCTCTTGTAAAAATTTATCTGCAGTCACCGCATCACAGTTATGGTGGAGTTCTTTTCCAGGTCTCAAAACTTTACTTAAAACTAAATCTTCAGATTTCTCTTTCAGTACTTTTTATCAAGCATCATTATGACTGTGATCCATGAAGCATAATAAACTTTTAATATTCCCAAAAGGGGAAATGCAAAATATGAATCTAGTTTGCTAGAATGATGAATATCTATGAATATATAAACATTTAAAACTACAATGATGTTATAGAGAATAATATATTTCCCTAGTGTATATATTCAAATAAGAAAGCCTGGACAAAAGAGTTATCTCACAGAGAAGATGGGAATTGTGAACAGCTTTTGAATTAAATAGTTTCCCTAATCTGCAGCAAACTAATAAAGCTTCTTGATGAAGCCAATTGCCAAGACAATCTCTTCTGTGCAAAGTCTGTGACAAGTAAGTTTAGACTTGAAATAAGTGAAAGGATCTTCTTTCCTTTAAGAAAAAGCCTTGCCCTTTTCATTCTTCTATCCTTCTGTGCACATTTTAGTGGGTAACTTTTGTCTCATCATTTTCTCCAGACCTCCATGGCACTGGAAGTCAAGCTAAAAATCTTGTTGAATTAATTAGTACCACATAAGGAAATTAGTCAGACTGAGGAGTAGCATAACACTCATATTTAACCCAGTATGTGGGGTAAAAAGGAAGAAGCATCCTTCCCTTCTCTATCGCATCTCTGCTTCTAGAACATCCTTCTGTGCCCTACAAATCTAGCTCTAGCTAGAAGGATTTTGTTCATATTTACCCCTCTCTTTAGATTCCTTTCATCCTGCTTTTACTGACACATAGTCTGAAGCTACCTGACATACTCATTTAGCAATACATCTAATTAAAGAACAGTCTGGGTTTTTACTAGTGCACCAAGTTCAGGTTTCTTATAAAACTGGGAAATGTGCATTCAGAATTTTTCTCATGTACCTCAGAGACATCCTTGGTCCCACTGAAATGAAGGAAAAAAAAAAAAAAGGAAAGAAAAACCTTTCATTTAAACATCTATAATTTCGTCACTACATAAGTTTGTTTAAGATATTGTCAGAATTTATTTGCATCAATGAATTTTACAAATCATGTGTCTGACATTTGTAACTTAAAATACTTTTACCAGCCTGAAAATTTTTGCTGGTTCAACAAATATTTTCTATTGCTACTTTTTGTAATCTTTGGAAAGTTATAATTGCATCCCCTTTTGCTACTACCTGACACCATTATGCAGGTACTTTATGTGATGATTAAATCACATACAGATTCAAAGTAAAGTACAATCATAAATCAGAGAATTACAGAATATATATATATATATAGTTGGAAGAGACCCACAAGGATCATTGAAGTCCACCTCTTGGCCTTGCACAGAAATGCCTCAAGAATTCCACATCTGCCTGAGAACATTGTCCAGATGCTTCTTGAACTCTGTCAGGCTTGATGCTGTGACCACATCCCTGGGGAGCCTGTTCCAGTGCCCAACCACTCTCTGGGTAAAGAACCTTTTCCAAATATCCAACCTAAACCTTTCTCAACACAGTTTCATTCCATTCCCTTAAGTCCTGTCACTGGTCACCACAGTGAAGAGATGAGTGCCTGTCCCTCTTCTTCCCCTCACAAGGAAATTACAGATTCCAATAAGGTCTCCCCTCAGTCTTCTCCTCTCTGGGCAGAACAAACCAAATTACTTCAGCCTCTCCACATATGACTTCTATATGGGTAAATTAAAAAAGGAAGAAAGTAGCTGACATGTCAAAACTGCTGTGAGTTCTATGCATTAGAAATGCAAGTCAGCAAAAATGCAAGTAAGAGGCAATCTAATAATTTTACATTAATAAACTCCTTTGCATAATTATACATATGCATAATTTGCATGTATGTTGAATGTGGAGTTATATACATATAGCAGAGGCACAGTCACTGACACAGAGTGGAAGCTACTGAAGAGTGCTGTAAAGTTCTCTTTCTACTGGTAGTTCTTCCCTGAGGGATGCCACACACTCATTCCACAGGATAGGAAAGGCTGTGATGCTGCATGATGTCCACAAATCCCAGACCTATCTTCTTCTGGTCCTGGCCAATTTATCACAGTATCTTCATGAAGCTACCAAGAAACACATTTTTAGATTTGGTAACTGAAAAGATTTTTTTTTTTTAATTTGCTTTTTGTCAAAGATTAGAAATTTAACAGAAACTTCCCCAATTCCTGTACTAGAATTATGACTAGTTTCAATAGATTTATAAAGAAAAATAGAAGAGGAATGGAAAGAAACTCATAGAGTAATAAAGATCCTTATAAAGGATATATTTGGCACATCAATATTAATAGATGAGTACTGATAATTGTCACTGAGATTTTGTAAAACTGATTTTTTCTTATCATATTTCTTCTCAGATTCCTGTAAATGTACCTGTAAATTCTCAGTCAACTTGGTTGGTCAATTTAAGATGGAGATTTTCTTTCACATAAATAAAAGCCCACGTAATTTGCAGTGGAAGAAAGACCAAATATGATCTGACCATTATTTAATCAACTAATGTTTTTGAAAGATTTATAAGACCCAGTTTAAAACCTTTAAAACAATTATGAAAACTGTCTAAAATTATTGATCTGAATTCCATAAAGTTAATGAGCCTTGGGGTGTTTTTAAATATGAAAAACATATATGGCACAGTTATGCAAGATTAACTTGTATCAGACATCAAAGAGAACTGCATATATAAATCGTCATACTGTCACATAGTTATTGACATATATAATGTCAAACTTATGGAGATTACAATAAGATTCTAGAACTAAAGACATCTTGACATCTTTTTTATCTCTGTAGCTTACAGTCTTGATAATTTTTTAATTGATTTCTATATATGTGCAAAGACTAGTAGCTATTGGTTGCTAAGCATAGTAAGCCACATTCAGACCTCACTTTCCTTACAGCTCTAGCCATTCAGGGTAGATGATAGTTGTGCATGTCTGGAGTTAAGTCTACAGTGATATTTCACACTTTGGATAGCCATGGCAATAAACACATACAAAAAGTTTATTAGTAGGTGGGATTATGAGTTTTCTTGTTGTGTTGAGGAGCAAGACTGATTTTACTAGGCTTAATAATTGCTCCATTTAGCAGTCTTTTAATCACAAACCCTTTTTGGTTCAGTAAGATGTGAGTTTCACTAAAAGGGTGTGTCTCCTATAATTGTTATCGATGCTGTCATTCCCTTTTCAGTCAAGCATAAACAACCCTGCATAACTTACATCTTAAGTTATTATGTTTCCTTTAGAGCAATTCTATACACACTTCCATGTAATATAAGGGCAACTGAATCTATTAAACTGCCAATTCTTTACAAAATTATTATGCTTTTCTTTGTTATTCTTTCCAGGCAGTTTCTAAAGAACTTCAGTAGAATTTTTGCTGGACTTGTTTGTTTTGGTTTGGTGGGTGTTTTGTTTTGGTTTTTTTGTTTTGTTTTGTGGGGTGTGTTTTTGGGGGGTTTTTTGTTGGTTTGGTTTTGTTTCGGTTTGGTTTTTGTTGGTTTGGTTTGATTTGGTTTTGGGGGGTTTTGTGTGTGTTTTGGTTTTGTTTGGTTTGGGTTTTTTCCAGACTTTTTTTCCCCTGGAAAAACAGGACTGTAGAAGACACAAAGTAAGCACATGCTTATAACATTAGGTGTCACTTCTACCTGACAATGACAATTAATTTTATTCAGGAGAGATAGAAAGAATTGTTGGAATACTATTACAGACAGTCATATATGAGTTATCATAGTCAGGACAAAATAACCTCTTATTTTCCTTAATTTAGTTTTGCTTTTTAATATCAGATATTCAATAGGACCAACAAAGTGGGCCTTAAGGACAACATTTTTATCTGTGATATTTTTATTGCAAGTGATTTGCAGCAATCATGTAAACTCCCACCTCCTCTTATGTCAGAAGGCACATAAACACTAATCCCTTTGTTGTTTTCAAATTGCAGTAGTTGAATTTTTATTGGTAATATTTATTCACTTTACTCAGAAAATCTGCAGCCATGTTCACAATCTTTCACAAGCAAAGCAGGGTTCTGAATATTGGCTTTCCTTGGTCCAGCTGAACACCTAGAAACATTATCTATAATTTTCAATTGCTGCTAATGCATGGGCCATAACAAGCCCTGACTTCCTTAAGGCAAAAGGGAAGGCAATTAAAACTTCACAAAGACTCCTCTGATAATAAAAAAAATAAACTGCTTCACTTGCATATGTTCACTGGCATGTACCTTAGGTGTTGGGATATGGATAAACGGGGTGGGATTTTTTTAATCTAAATTAGAATAAATTCAATACACATATCTATGTGTGACTTAAGCATCTAGATCTCCACTATGATTAGTGGAGATCACCCATACACTCAGGATAGTCTAGCCTCATGATAGACACATGAGCTAGATTCCCAGCCTCAAAAGGAGATACATTGTAGATACATTAGGCATGACTAGGTTCCCTAAAAATTGACTTCTAATGCATTTTTTGGTACCTTATTGCATCATGTCTGATCTACAGATGCCACCAAGAAAACCACAGGTCTTCCCTAATTTCTGTGGTTTGTCTTTCAAACATTTGCACATGCCTCAGAACTATTTGAGCATCAATAATGATACTAGACAGATATGCTTAGACAGGTGAATCCCTCATGAGGCTATCTGAATATGAAGCCTGTTATCCTGGCTGAAAATCTCATTCCTGTCCTCATACTGTTTTAAATCAGATATTAGAGCATGAGGAGTTCAGCCATACTTTTTCAGAGAACAGCCTGACAACACCTGTGTTCTGATGAGAAATAGCAGTGAAGGCTTATAGAAAACTGCCCGAAAAAACTCTATGATGGAAAGGATACTGAGGAACTACTGGTAGAGTCAATCTCAATCTTCTTTACAAGACATTTTTAAGGCACAGATAAGTCACATATCTCTGACAGTGACTGTAGTGATGTAGAATTAGTGCCTGGGTTTGTCTTAGATAATTTCTTGAGGTGCATTCCTATTTCATCTATATGTTACTCAAATGGCAGATGAAGGGACAGCAGAAATTATGATTAGGGATTTATTTTTGTTTAGAGGATTTTTTTTCTCTTTTTTTAGGCAAAAATGTAAAAAGCTTAATCAGATAGAATACTTGTCACTCTTGAATAATATAAAAAACGTCCCAATTCTCTGAACTTTTATAAAAATGTGAATATAACTAATTAAATTTTTAAATTCATATAGAGATATAATGTTTTACCAATTTTCATTTATAAAATTAACGTCTACTACAAATCCTCAGAGTTTTTGAGAATCAATAAAGATTGGTCTTAAAAAAAAAAAAAAAAACAGCAGCAACAGATCTGGTCATAATAGTTATTTATACATATCATTCCTGGAAACAGAGAATGTATTGACCAAACACTGATAGGTGTTTTTGATTTCCTTACTTCAAACAGATGTCTAGACCATATTTAAGGCATTATTTATCTGCCCATGCAAAAGAACTTAAGAAGTCTATAGATAAGCTTTTTTTTTTTTTTTTTTTTTTTAATTCTGACCAATATCAAGAATTCACAAATGATGTAAAACTTATTTGGCCTCTTAGGGACTATATCAACTAAATAAATTGCTTTCTTCTCCTTGCCACAGGGTGCCCAGCCTAGTTTTGAATACGATTGCAGTAAACAAACACAAGCTACAAAAGAAAATGTTCTATTTTTATATATGCATAAATTCAGCCTCCTTTTATTTGTGTCTGTTCTGGCTCATAATAAAAATCATAATAAAAAATCTACTCTTTTGTCCTGGAAAATTATTTATGGTTAAAAGCAGAAAATGCTTAAAAAGGACTACGGACCTTATAGTTTGAACACAGTTTATAATTCTGACCATGGTTTCACCATACAAAAAGATAAGGATGAATTTTCAATGGCAGTGCTCACATAAATAAGGAATCAATTAAGCAATGTTGTGCATCATTTTAGTCACAGAACATTCTGAATTCTTGATTCAGTAACCATGTCTGGGCTTCAAAATCCCAATTTAAAATTTTCAATGGCAAAAACATAGCCACCAAGACACCCTCATCAAAGCTACTTAAAGAATTGGAAAGTAATCTCTTAGGAGTGTGTTAGTCAGGACTTTTATAATGTTCTCATCACCTCTACTGATTTTCTATGGCTGGAAACAGCCAGTTTCCTCCTTTGATGGAGAATCTCTCTTTTTGTTATGAAGGCAAATAGTCTATCTATTGTCTACTTCCAGTAGTGCAACCAAGAACCACTTTGGACAAAAACCAGTCTGTTTTACAGTGAGAAGTGGCAGAATTCACTGCCTATATGTGACAGGTTAGAACATTCAACATTTGATTCATGCTGTAACCTTTTTATGCCTTTGGTAAATTCCCCCAGCTTCCATTACCCCTTTCAGCTTGGTTACCTGTGCCATAGAAATCCTGGACTAAACCAGCAAAATTTTACCCTAAGTCAAATTTCTGAGGAAATTGAAAAATTGTGTGGAGGAAAAGGTGTTGCTAAGTCTGTAGAAAGGTAAGAAAGGCAAGATTACAGACAGAAGCAAGACAGTTGAAATAGGAAAGATTTCTGTCTCAGGGATTCAAATAGAAAAACATCAACATGGAATGCATTCCTAAAGAAAAAAGTAAAAACCAAGCTAACAAAACTACAAAACAACAGAATGATGGTGAGTCATTGATCAGTGTCATCAGTTTTATCAGTACCAAAAGACGGTACTTTCACCACAGTGAAAGTACTCATCTAGAGAGCAGTGGAACTTCTCTGGACTGATGCTTGTTTTGCAAGCAAGTTTCCTATCTATTTTATTAGATGTATTGAGCACATAAACGCCTTGAATCCTATTTGTTTTCCTGGGTGTTAGTTATTAAATAATTGATTTACATTTTTAAGCTGTCTGCACCCTTTTGCAGTGCACAAAGATGCCCTTAGGGATAAAGAAGACAGCAAGCAGTTCTTTAAGGACACTTTTCTTGAAGCAGAAGAGCTCCTGATTCCCATGTGTAAGAAGGTTGGCAAAAAAAAGAAGAAGGAAGCAGGGCTCAGTAAGCACTTACTGGTCAGACTAAAGTGTAAGAGAGCAATTCATAGGTAGTGGAACCATATATCCTGGGATGAATGTAGGCATGCTGCCCAGATATGCAGGGGCGGGATAAGGAAAGGAACGACACAGCTGGAGCTGAATTTTTCAAGGGTTAAAAAGAATAAGAAGTGCTTATACAGCAGAAAAGGAAATGACAGCCAACGTGTAATTTTGAATGGACAGATCAATGGATTTGTCTGCTTTGCCCTTCCCAGAAGAGACACCTTTTGGTAAATTTTGCATCTTCAACAATGCTGAGTGATAATCCAGGATATTAAGTTTGTGATTGCAATTGTATTGTTAGTGTTATATACAGCTAATCTGCAGTTAATGCACATATCACTGACTGTCCCAAACAACCATATATGCTGCATTCAATAAATCAAGCTATTTGTGAACCTGACTGGATCTTCTGAAAGAAGGAGGGAGCTGGGAAAAAGATTCTAGTGACTCAAACATTATCTTAAGTTCTACTGGAAATAACTGATCTTCCTGCAGGTAATACCAGAGGTAACTCAATAAAAACAGAATTTTCCAAAATTAAAAAAAAAAAAAACAAAAAACAAAACCAACATACTGAGGGAACATGGTTCTTAAGCAGCATATCCTTTGATAGGATAATCTCAGCTGTCTTTCATGGATAGCATACAACTGAACATGACAAACCCCTTTGTTCCAGCTGCCTGAGTAACACTTGCAAAGCATTTGCACTTTCTACAGCTTTTTGTCCATTCAAGAGAACCAATCTGTAGTTGGTGTGTGTGACACATTGGGAGGTGAAACAGTGGACATGAAAGGGGCTTATTATTGTATGGGACTTGGCAGAAATATTGGAAGCAAAAGTAGGAACCCACGGAACATGATCATAGAATTGAATAATGGTTTGAGTTGAAAGAGTCCTTAAAGATCTAGCTCCAACTGCCCCATCATGGGAACAAACGCCACCCACTAGATCAGGTGGCTTAGGCCCCCATCCAAACTAGTTTTGTGTGGTGTTAAGGAATTAACACCAAAAGGGGAAAGTGCAGAATGAGATTGTTGTGATCCTGAGGTTGGAGAAGGATTGGAATTAGTAAAGTATTCATTCCAGGAGAAGAACCAATCTCCCAGCAAGAAATGAAAGAAGATCCTGTTTTGTCATATTTTATAGTTTATTAGAATAAGTTAAAATATTAATTATTACAGTTCTGTAATTCCTTTTATGTTCCCTTGCCCTCGGTTGGTCCAATGTAACCCTGTAGTTGATTGGTTTATACTTGTTGGGTAGCAACCCAGCCATATAAGGTTATCTCCTCCCCTGATCTTCCCTATTTGGTCTTGTTCCGTCCCTCCATTCCCATGTATTGTTAGTCTACACCCAAGTAGAAACCCTTCTAGAAACTTCCCTCAGATCCCTATATAAGTCTGATTCCCGTTCCCCGCCCCCCCCCAATAAACTGCCATTCCTACTCCATCCCGCTGGGAGTGTGCTGTCCTTCTCGTCCCCTCTAGGATCGTGACAGTTTTGAACATTTCCATCTCCTCTGGGCAACCTGCTTCAGGGTCTCACCACTGTCTAAGTGCTTCTTCCTAACATTCAAGATCTTGGATCAGCTGGACCAGATGTCACAAAGGCACAGGAAGGAGCAGGAAGGAGCAGGCAGGAAGGACACCAGGTTAAAAAAGACAAGGGAACAATTATGGACATTGAAGACAAACTGTTGCAAATGCAGGAGCCTGACGCTATATTTGTTTCTAGAAAATTAAGAACACAAATCTGTAAGAAACTAGGTACAGTCAATTTTTTGAAGATGAGATAATTTGCTTTCTGTTTAACGCTATACTTCTTTACCCATTCTGAGGTGTTAAAGCAAAAAAATCCTGATCCTTTTATGGTAATGCCCTGGCCACTTCTGGTAACTAAAAGTTATGAAGTAAATTCTCTTTATGTTTAAATTAAAACAGAATGTGTAGATCTGTATATTTATTTTATAATTTTCTTCTATCTGTATCCATGATGAATCATGTCTAATACTGAAGAGCATTTTATTTCTGACAATGTTACTGTAAACAGAGAGTAAGGTATGAAAATCACAATCATCAGAAAGATAAAAGGCTCAGTAAATCACCTAGTGTATTGCACTGCTAGTGCACCACTGTTGCCTGAAAGGTCTGATACATTTTTTTTCAGAGCAGTAATTATAGTCCTAAACAAATTAGTTTCTGTGACTGCCTTAGAAACCCAGAGGTTGATTTCTTTCTCTCAGGACATTCTGCACCCTTCACTCTAATTTATTCTGCCCTTTGTTTCATTGCATTATTCCTTATTAACCTTCATTTATCACCTTAAATCATGTCACTTTCTCCCTGGAGTTTTGTCTCCTATTTGAAGTTGTTCTGAATTGTTACTCTTTTCTCAAAATTAACTCCTCGGAATTGTTTTTGATTGTTTTCTTGTACTCTGAAATGGGTCCCAGACAGAATATTTCAGTTGGAGGAGATAATTCCAGTTCTGTGTCAGAAATAGGCCAGCAAAGAGCTACGGGGATAACTAAGGGGCTGGAACATGCGTCGTATGAAGAAAGGCTGAGAGAGCTGGGTTTTCTTGAGAGAGGGTTTGAACCAGGTGACTTCCAGAGGTCCCTTCCAACCTCAATCAATCTGTGATTGTGTAATTCCAATCCTTTACAGAAGAATAAAAACATTATGCCCATTTTCTAACACAAATATGCACATTGCCTATAAGACCTTCAAGTTTTTTTCATGTTTCTTCATTTAAAATTCTTCATTCTTATTTGCATAGTGAATATCAGTTGTTTTGAACAGATAATTATACCCTTATGTCTTGTTTTCTGGAAAAATACTATGTTGTTTTCATTTCTAATATTCTGCATTTCTTTTAATTGTATTGTTCTTTCACTGATGATGTCAATGTTTCTTTAATTATCATTGACTTTTATGAGCGTGTTCTATTTCACATTTAAAAACTGTACTGCATTTCTCTACACTGAATCAGAATGATCTTAAAATGTTCCTCCAAGAGCTACCATCTAGCTACCACTAGAGAAAGGGCAATAAACAATGAATTCCATGCCATATTTTGCACATTCCTGTTCTTTGGTTGTTTCAAGACCTGAATGCCAATATGCACACAAAGAAGTATTTATATATTTCCTTTGGCAGCTACAAGAAAGACGATTTTAATAGGAGACCCACAGCATGAGAGAAGAACATACTTCTTAGCAGAGAGATTTGCTACTTTCTTACTCTGTACAATGTATATATTTAGTTGACATATTTGTCAGTTCTTTGTCTTTTCTTTCTCTGCCCATTTTCTTGACATTTAAAACAGGGAAAATATCACATATGCTGTTTACTGTGTATATATTCCAAAAAAGACATAATTGCTTGGCATACGATGTCTTGCAATGAGGCATTCCTTCTTTGTGATTTGCAACTGGCCTTTTATTTCTGTATTAACTTTCCCCACTTGTATATTGTTTAAATTTTTAAGAGTCTGCAGCTTGATATTACTTTTTATGTTCCTGCTGATCTAAATTGCCCTCTGTTGTCCTTTTATCTCTCTTCAAACTTCTCTAGGTTACATTCCAGCTTTTTCTAGAATCAAAGCTGAAATCTCCTGGGAAATGTTGTAATGCATTCTGTTTAAAATCAATGACAACTAAAATATTAATGTTTGGAGATTTCTGCTTTGTTAAAAGCATTTGGATAAATACAATTCCTTTTCTTTCTAGTATTTCACTTGTTCTTCCTTCCCATATGTATTTGTCTGCTTTTTGTCTAGCTTGTAAAAATAAATATCTTACTAACAGAAAAATGTTTCCTTTTAACTCTTCAGTACTTGTCCTTTGCAGACACTGACTCCACAACAGGTCTTGCAGATTCTCTCTGGATCCTAATTTCACTAGGAAAAAAAAAACTCGTATACATTTTCCATCATATGTTCCAAAAGACCCTTCATCTCTTTTTCAAGCTGCTCTATAAGTTGCCTGAAATACACAATGATATGTTGACATAGTGTCCATGTCTTCTCCCTGGAAAATATTTTACCCTTTCCTCTCTAGATGACTGTAAAAGACAACTTAGCTTTCAGCCATATTTTTTTTGTTCATATACAACCTATTTTTACTGCCAGCTGTTATTCTAACTCACTCTCCCCTTTCCAATGATTTCCATCTCATCTCTAGTAATTTTAGTATATATTTTTGGAGGCTTTCCCATGACATGCCCCTTTTCAGAAGCATGAAATGCAGCTCACATGAACATAAATACAGTAAGGCTTTTTAAGACATTGATAAAACTTAGTAGAAGACATTTTACTTATTCAAAGACTCTTTCAAAATGAAAATACAGTCTTTATTATTCAAACAGGTTCCAGAACTGAATGTTATCACCAAAACTATCACCAGTGAGAAATCTTCACCATGGGTTGTTTCCCTGGGTTCCAGAGCAGTAAATACATTTTCAGTGTTGTCCAGGAAGAAAATACAGTAACAAAAATCTTCCTGATGGCAAAAGTACTTTTCCTCATAGAAAAGTAAAGAGCAAAAAAAGCAGAAAAGTCAGACTGAATAAATTTGAACAAATTTTAACTCTTCAAACAAAAATAATTCTAGAAGAACAGATACAAAGCAATATGTTTAGGAAAAAGTAATGCCAGCTAATGGAGTCTGTATTCTGGAAATCCCTGATTAGCTATGCAATGAATTGTTAGGTCAATGCCATAGCCATGTGATTAGATGTTATGCTTATTTTAAAATGGTGAGAAGGAGAACTGATTTTATCATTATATACATCACTGATGACATAGTACAGACAAAAATCTTCTGGAGTTGCCATTTATTGATAAATAAAAGACATTTTATCTTGCATATTAATTGGGAATTAATAAGAATTTTCTTTTCATTGTCCAAATGCATCTATGACCAGAAAGACTTCTTGCTCAAAAATGCAAAATAGTGAATACAGCAGACCAAAAAGAAAAGACAAGTAATCACTTGACATGAGAATCCCTTGGCTTTTTTTATCTACAAATGCATCTGCAACTTTTTCATGTATATATATAGTAAAGGAGAGTTTAATTGTTCCATGTTTCTTTTGGGAGAGCAGTGAGAAGTCTCTCTGGATATTCAGAATAAGCTATTCTCGTGCTGAATATGATGAGAAAGCATAGAAGTTCAGCCTGAGGAACTATCCAAATGGCAAAGTGGACAACCTACAAAGTAATCTGCAGCTCTTCACATAAGAGAGTGCAAAATGTAGTTCTGAGTCACATCTTGGTCCCAGGAATGTTTACTGAGAGTGAAGATTTGATCCTACGTCACCTGTGCTCAGCTTGGACTCTCAGATATTTCAGTCTACTTTATTCTACTCATTCCACTACAAGTTTTCCATCTTCCCTCTACATTCATTTCACATTATCTCTGACTGTCACACTATATACTCTACATGTTTCTATATGTGAAGGCTCATATTGCTTTAATATTATTGTATCTCTTTCTCATTTACAGATTTCACTGTAATTGTTACACTTTGTTTTCCATATCTTTTTGAAAATCTAGTAGGTCTATTAGCCTGGATGATTTATATACTGTTAAGACCCACCTCTGAAAGCAAGGGTAACTCAGGCTCTTGTTAATAGATCCAATGGGGTGGATTAGAGAGAAACAACACTGAATGATCAGTGTTTATATATATGTAGGGTTTATTTTCGAACAATTTGGTTGCAATGAAAGGGAGGTATGTAATTGCTTTGGTTATTATCTGCAGAAATATAACAATATAAAATCATAAAAATAAAACTTAAGAAAAGAACTTTTATAAGGAAAAGAAAGAAAGATAAAAACCATAAGAGTCAAAGATATCACCACTTGTAGATCCAGTGATGAGGCTTTCTTGTTGCAATTCTGATGTCCATTGGTTGAAGTGATCATCACAGCCTTGATCTGCTGTGGGTGGGGGAAGCCCCAGAAACACAGAGGTCAATGGGTTAATATACGTTCAGGTTTATGTGGGAATGTCCAAGTACCTCCTCTCAGGTGGGAATTGTTTTCCACAGTCCTCTGGTGGAAAACCCCAGAAATCAGTCTGGGGGCACTCTGAGGGTATTTGATGGTTTATGACACCTTGTAAGACATGACAGCTGCCTTTCCTGTAGGTGTAGTTGAGCCAGTCATGCCCCATCAAGAAGGGATGAACAACGCGAATCTCCCAATACCTTCACCAGGGAAGGGTGAGGGCAGGGTGGGAGTAGTTTTAAAATTGAACCAGTTGTGTAAGGGAGGGCATTGCCATGATAAAAAACACTATCTCACCTTTGTAGGGCCTGCTTCTTATCAGCGTTCTCCCTCATCAAGCTAAAAATCCAGCCTGTAGCTTCCAGTGGGGGGGGTTCACTCTCACTCAGTTTTATGCAGATGAGATGTTTCACTATCACACACAGAAAACTCTCCTTCTCCCCTTTGGTTTCAGAAGGAAGGGGAGGGAGGAGGGGAAGAGTGCAAACCTCACCACAGCAAAGCACCCTGCTGCTTTTGTAAATGGTAGGTTCTTTGAGTCACTAACCATTTACAGTTCAATCTCTCACACATACTGGCTCCCATCCTTGTCATCTTCCATCTCTCTTCTTTTCACCATCTGTCTTACATGTCAAGTCTTGTTTCATGCAACAAAATAAAACGAAGATTATGTTATGTGCCCAGAAAACAGAGAATAACAGAATTGCAGAATATGCTAAGCTGGAAGGGACCCACAAGGATCATCAAGTCCAACTCCTGTCCCTGCATGGGACCCTCCCCGAGAGCGACACCATCTGCCTGAGAGTATCATCCAAACACTTCTTGAACGCTGTCAGGCTTAGTGCTGGGACCATTTTCCTGGAAAGCCTGTTCAAGTGCCCAACCACCCTCTGGGTGAAGAACCTTTTGCTAATATTCAACCCAAGCCTTCCCTGACGCAACTTCAGGCCATTCCTTTGGATTCTGTCACTGGTCAACCCAGAGAAGAGATCAGTGCCTGCCCCTCCTCTTCCCCTCACAAGAAGGTTGTAACTGCAATGAGGTTTCCCCTCAGTTTCCTCCTCTCCAGGCTGAACAGACCAAGTGCCCTCAGCCACTTCTCATATAGCTTCCCATCGAGGCCCTTCATCTTCTTTGTTCTCCTCATTTGGATGCTCTCTGAGAACTTAATATCTTTCTTATATCGCAGTGCCCAAAACTGCACTCAATATTCAAGGTGAAACCACCCCAGTGCAGAGCAGAGTGTGACAATCCCCTCCCTTGACTGGTTGGTGATGCTTTGCCTCATGCCCCACAGGACATGGTTGGCCCTCCTGGCTCCCAGGGCACTGCTGACTTTTTGAACTTCATATGGCTGGTGATTGCCCAGCCCTCTAACTTGTAGAGGTCTCTCTGCAGGGCTTCCCTGCCTTCGAGGGAGGCAACAGCTCCTCCCAGTTTTGTGTCATCTGCAAACCTGTTTGTATCCCTTCCACTCCACTATCCAAGTAATTTATGAAGATGTGGAAGATCACAGGGACTAAAATGAAGCCCTGTGGACAGGTCACTAGTGACAGGGCTCCTGTCTGATGATGACTCATGCACTATTACCTCTGTGCTTGACCCATGAGTCAATTGCTCACCCATCTCATGATGTGTTTATCCAGCTGTGTGATGGAATTTTGGGCAGAAAGGTCCTGTCAGAAAGAGCATTGAAAGCTTTACTGAAATCCAAAAAGATTGCATCAATTAGCTTCCCTTTATCATCTAGGTGCGTTACCTTGTCATAAAAGGAAATAATGTTTGATAAATAGGACTTTCCTCTCATGAAGCCATGCTGGCTGTGACCAGTGACTGCATTGTCTTTCAACTGTTTTTCAATAGTTCCCACAATAAACTTCTCCATAACTTTACCAGGCCTGTAGTGTCTAAGGTCCTTATTCTTGTCCTTTTTGTCAATGAAGATAACAGCTTCCAGTCAGCTGGGACCTCTCTGGATTCCCAAGACTGCTCTAAATCATCACTTGATGAAGTGAGCTTTGTGATAACATCAGCCAGCTCTTTGAGGATTCTCAGATGAATCCCATCAGACCCCGTAGATTTGTATGGATCCAATTGGAGCAGCAGATCCTGAACTATTTCAGGGTCAACTAGGAGTTGATTGTTCTCACAGCCATGGTCCTGCAGCTCAGTGCACTGAGACCCCTTTGGTCCATATTGAAGACAGAGACAAAAAAGCTTTACACATCTCTGACTTACCTCTGCCCCTGTTTGTGAGGTGACCATCTTCATCCTGTAACAGGCCAATGATATTTCTATACTGCCTATTACCATTAATGTTTTTGCAAAGACTCATTTTATTTTCCCCCACATTTCTTTCCAGCTTCAATTATAGCTGAACTTTGGCCACACGAATTTTCTCCCTACAGTGGTGTGCAGCGTCTGTGTATTATTCTCATGTCACTTGACATTCCAGCTCAGCTTATTCTGTGACCTTGCTTCCACTGGCTGTACATCTTCCTTTTTTGTCGTATTTCCCAGGGAAGATTCCTGTTTGGCCCAATGAACCTTGTGCCTCACCTGCCTGACTTCCAACATCTGAGTATTGCTTCCTCCTGTGCCCTTAGGGGGTGATGTTTAAAAATGAGCAGAACTGGTGGACCCCAGCACCCCAGGGGACTTTAGTTACTAATTCCCTGAGCAGCCTGAGGTCTGCTGTACTCATGTCCACAGCTGAAGTTTTGCTGGCACATTTCCTCCTGTCAAAAGAGATTTCAAATGTTTGTTTGTGTGGGGTTTTTTTTAATATATTAAGATATTTTTTCTTTAGGTAACTTTGTACAGAACTTTGTTTTTTTCTTCCGAAGTGTGGAAACCACTGTATTTCCAAAAGAAGGCAGCATATGAACATGTGAAAAAATGTTTTCTTAAAGAATACTACCCCTAAAGATGGATTTATTTGTCTGCAGCCATGAGAGTGGGTGGAGAATGGAAGGAAGGTGGAAAATGCACTTGCTTTTTTTTTCATCATTGCCTTAATATAACAAGCAAGAAGATCAGCATGTAATACAACAATTCTACACGTAACTACCTGGTGGATGTTAAAAAAAAAAAAAAAAAAAGGAAATTAGCAGCCAGAGGTAGTAACCAGCAGCTTAGTGAAAAGTGACATTGTAAGAAGGCTAGCAGGGATGAAGAAAAAAACCCACATTCATAACACTCATCTCCCAGTCATCTACATACTAAGTACATACTATTGTCCCTGTTCCTATCCCATTAAACACTGAACAAAGTGGTAGCAGAACAGCAAGCAAGATTATGACCATGGACTTCCAGAGAGCTAACTTTGGTCTCTTCAAGTACCTGCTTAGAGGAATTACATGGATAAGGCTCTAGGAGTCCAAGAAAACTGGTCAATATTTAAACACCACTTCCTCCAAATTCAAGACCAATTGATGAACAAATGAGACAAAGGGGATATGAGACCTGCATTGATGGGCAGAGAGATCCTAGTGAATCTCAAGTGCAAGAAAGAAATTTATGAGATGTGAAAAAGCCACCCAGGAAGACTATAAGAACATCATCAGAGTATGCAGGAATGCAGCAAAGAAGGCCAGGTTCCACTTGGAATTGAGTCTGGCAAAGGAGATCAAGGACAGCAAGGGTGGCTTGCAAGGGTATATCAGCTGCAAAAGGAAGATTGAGGAAAATGTGGGGCCACTGTTGACACCAGGATGGATGTCCTGGTAATGGAAGACACGGAGAAAGCAGAATTACTGTATGCCTTCTTTGCCTCAGTCATTATTGCTGAAATCAGCCTTCAGAAGTCCCAGATCTCAGAGGTAAGAGAAGAAGGCTGGAGAAAGGAAGACTCCTCCCTGGTTGTAGAGAGTTGTGACACAACAAATCCATGGGCCCTGATGGAACACACCCATAGGTGCCCAAGGAGCTGGCAGATGTTGTTCTGCTGCTCTCCATCATCTTTGAAAAATCATGGAGAATGGGAGAGGTATACAATGACTGGAGCAAGGCCAATGTTACTCCCATCTTCAAAACAAGCAAGAAGAAGGACATGAGAAACTAGAAGACAGTCAGCCTCACCTCCATCCCCGGAAAGATGGCAGAACAGATCATTCTGGAGGTTGTCACAAAGTATGTAGAGGAAAAGAAGGTAATTAGGAGTAGCTAGCATGGATTCACCAAACAGAAATCATGCTTGCCCAATCTGACAGCCTCCTATGATGGCATGGCAGGATGAGTTGACAAGGACCCAAGCTGTGGAAGCAGAAGGAGTCTACCTCAACTTCATCAAGGCTTTTGACACTGTATCCCATAAAATCTTCATAAGTAAGCTCAGGAAATGTGGGTTGAATGAATGGACAGTAAGGTGGATCAAGAACTGACTGAATGACTGAACACAGAGTAGAATCCAACTGAAGGCTTGTAGTCAGTGGCATACCCCAGGGATCAATACTGGGTCCAGTCTTTTTCAACCTGTTTATCAACAACCTGGATGAAGGGGTAGAATATACCCTCAGCAAGTTTGCTGATGATATGGAACAGAAGGGAGTGGCTGATACACCTGAAGGCTGTACTACCATGCAGCAAGACCGTGATAGTTTGGAAAGCTGGGTGGAAAGAAACCGAATGAGGTTCAACAAAGGCAAGTGTAGGGTCCTGCCCCTGAAGAGGAACAACCCCAAGTACAGTACAGGTTGGGCTCTGACTTACTAACAGAGAGCAGTTATGCTGAGAAAGACCTGGGAATCCTGGTGGATGACAAATTGACTGCGAACCAGTAACATGCCCTTGCGGGCAGGAGTGCCAATAGTACTCTGGGGCGCATTGGGAAGATTGTGGCCTGCAGATCAAGGGAGGTGATCTTCCCCCTCTACTCAGACCTAGTGAGGCCATATCTGGAGTGCTGTGTCCAGTTCTGGGCTCCTCAGTACAAGAAAGACAAGAAGTTACTGGAGGGGGTCCACTGGAGGCCACAAAGATGATTAGGGATCTGGAGCATCTTTCTTATGAGGAGACTCTGTGGAAGCTGGACATGTCTAGAGAAGAGAAGACTGGGAGGTAATCTCATTAATGCATATAAATATCTCAAAGCCAGGTGCCAAAAGGATGATGCCAGACTCCTTTCCATGGTGCCCAGTGACAAGATGGCCATAAATTAAAATACATGAAGTTACACCTTAACATAAGGAAGGACGTTAAGGATGGCAGAGCAATGGAACAGTCTGCCAAGGTGGGTCATGGATTCTACCTCTTTGAAGACATTCAAAACCCATGTTCCTGTGTGACGTGCTCTAGGTCATCCTGCCTTGGCAGGGAGGTTGGACTAGATGATTTCCAGAGGTCCCTTTCAACTCTAACTCTGTGATTTTTTAATTCTGTTAATATCCTGATTCAGACATTTATTTTACCTTTTTGTGTGGGGCATGTACTTAATCCCTTTTGAAATCAGTAGCCCTTCAAAATTTGATTATTGTGCTTTGCTTAATAAAGATGAATTTAAGAATATCCTTAAAAGATATGATTGAACTGAAGTCTAAGATTGATTAAAAAATTGTTCTAGTGTTTGAAGTTTCACTGACTGTTAAAAATGGCAGACATTACTCCAATAATGTGCATGTCTCATTTCTCTCTATGTATAAGTCAAACTGAAAAAAAAAAATCATCTGAATGCTCTGAAGTAAAAAATTGTTGAAGCAGAAGGGATTGGACAAAGGGAAGATAAGAAATTTTCATTGAAATAGAAGCAAAAAGGAGACTGTGAAAGAAGACTGTAAATGCAAGGCTGCCACTACATAAATCAGTGGAGACTGACTTTGAGATCTAGGACACAATCACATCTAAGTAAAATATAGAATCAAATGCTATCTTTCCATAAGACTATTTTTTCCTTTTTTTTTTTTTGACTATGCAATTTAATTTTACTCTCTTATATAACTTTCCATCTGAAAATACAGGAGGTCCTCAGTAAGTTTGAACAAAATGTAAAAGATGGATTCCCAAGTTAAATACATTCGGAAATATATTGAATAATTGTTCTTGAATCTTAATGTGACTGACACATGTGCCCCAGTATCCTTGAGTTTAAATTTTAAATACCCTGATTAATTATAATTCCCAGTTTTGTATCAAATGAACATGCTGTTCTATATTATTGTTGCTTCCAAAAACCACTAATAATTCTGTTAGATTTTCCAAACTATCTTCTTTCTGTAAATTAGAACTGGGCAAATAAAGGGAGGAAGGAAAACTTTCTTTTAAAAAACCCAACCAAACAAAAAACAACAACAACAAAAACACAATAAAAAACACAAAAGCCATTCTTTTTACGTCTTATAGTCTTGGTTTCTGAAAATACTCTGACAAAATTTCACTAGTAAAATTATTGAGAGATGATAAATTCTTATGGGAAGTTTTTTGCAAGAATTCCATTTTAAATTAACATGAACACTGTGTCATATATGTCAGAAATGGTTTGTGCTTAACCGACCATTGAAAGAAATTATTTATCTTCTCAGTCCTAGCTATGAAATAAAAACTAAGCTTTGAATTATCACAGCCAATGAAAAAGAGGTAGAACAGTCCCCAGTCATGCTGGAACCTTTGATATGTTAAATAAGGAGAAAGAACCTGAAAACTAATTGCATTAAATTTTTTGTGTGAATTCTTAGTGCAACTCTATCAGCTCCAAGCTTTTATACAGATACAGCTCCATTTTCTTACCTGTTTTTTGGTTAGGTGGGAGGTTTTTTTGGTTTTGTTTGTTTGGTTTGGGTTTTTTTGTTCTTTTTCTAGTTAGTTAGTTCACAAATATTTCAGATACTAAGATCTATGTTGAACATGTCAGCTAATTATAAATGTCGGAGAATACAACCTAAAATCAATGTGCACTATGGGGCAAAGGTGCCTGGTTTTACTGCCCTTCCAACTGTATGTTTTATATATTGGCAAAAGTAGCTTACAACTGCAGCAGTATAGAACTCATGGCAATAAAAACTTTAGGGCTTACAAAATGTCATAAAAAGCTCATGGACTATTTCTAGAAAAGTCATGAATTATTTATGAAGCAACTTTCAGAACTAGGTTTTCTGTCCTGTTTCCATTTATATTATATGTCTCAGGGTCATCAATTTCAGTTTATTTTAACTTATGAAGGATAATCTTTCACTTTTTCTCTAGAAAGTAATAAACTTCAGGCATTGTTTCAAATAAAAGGAAGCCAACTGTTTATAGCATATATATATATATATGATACTGTTATTAATTAAAGATATACATTTAAAAAGAGGGAAACTTTAGGTGTCCACAGCTTCAAGGCAGCTTAAAGTTTGTGAGAGCTTCACTAAATGATTTATTACTGTTTCATCTGATAACTAAAGTTGAATAAACTATTTTCAACTAATATTTTCTTTCCGAGTAAAATCATCTTCTTCGTCTGTTTAAAACTTGAGTAATAATTATGCCAATGGCAGCTCAACAAAAAAAAGCAAAAACCATGTTCAGAAGCAAAGGAAAAAGAAAAGAGATTTATTCTCGCAGCTTAACAAAAAAAAGAAAAAACCATGTTCAGAAGCAAAGGAAAAAGAAAAGAGGTTTATTCTCTACTTCCCTCATCACTTCCTGGTTAGCAGGACATCAACATGCATAGCAGTTGGTCCAGAAGACTAATGCCTTAATAGCAAATGCCCACTCTGCTCCACCTTTCTCTCATAATGTTTAATGCCAAGCACAGTGTCATAGGTAAGAAGCACCTCTTTGGTCAGCTTGGGTCAACTGTTCCAGCTGTGTCCCCCCTCAGCCTCGATCACTCTCAGCCTACTGACCATCAGAGGGCAAGTTAGAAGATACACTACTGTAGCTGTGCAGCACTGGCTCAGCGGTAGCAGAAACATGGGGGTGTTAACAACATTGTTCTAGCTACAATTACAAAGCACAGTGCTATGAGTGCAGTTAACTCATTCTCAGAGAGACCCATACAGTTCCTTGATAAGAAAAATAAAAGGTTATGTACAAGTGACATCCACGACGTTAGTACATTAATAAATAGGGCATGGTTTCTGTGGATAAAATCCTAGTACCTTACATACTTTTGGACAGATCAACCACAACCTGTCCTCAAAGCCAAGACATATCTTCAAGAACTGTGTTTTTCTTTAGCAGAGCTATAGAACTGATAAGTGCAGAGATATCTTTATCAGACACAGGCAAAGAGCAAAAACTGACGTAGAAGGTATGTTCATCACTGAAATGTAAGCACCTCCATGTATGAGGAAGTCTTCAAGTTGCGTTTTTGAACCATCTAAGAGAAGTTAGCGAAGGACTGGGGACAAGGGACACCTGAACTGGAAGAGAGACAGTCCGTCTCAGTTTTTGCAAGCTGAAAGAGCAAATTGATCAGCTTTGCAGTGGAGTCTTGCAGAGATTTGCAGCCAAGACCCACAGAGGGAGAGGACCCACGCTAAATAGGTACAGCCAGCTTTACATGAGAGACTGCACCCCATGGAATGACCCACGAGAGAGCAGAGGATTTCTCTTGTGGGGGGGACCCCACGGAATGCAGGGGAAGGACTCAGAGTTGTATTTCCCCTGTGACCGTGGTGATGACTGTGGTGGAGCAAG
>JAWWMP010000001.1:74923137-74961322 GCA_035047865.1 Dendrocincla tyrannina
GGAAGGCGAGGGGGGAGGAAAGGCCTTGAAGGGGGTTTGCTGGACACCAGGCATTTTTCTAGGGTCAAACCACCACAGTCTGAGATGCTTGTTAAGGTGAGGTTCTTTGGTCAAATAAATAAAATAACCCCTTGAATTTCAACAGAGCTGTATTAATTCAGTTCTGTCTTTCTCTGGCTGAAGGAGCATATCTATTTAATGGTTTGTTTTAATTTACATTGCCATAAACAAAGGGTCTTTTGCTTAGGAATTCAAAATTAGAAACAAGTCATCAGTGCTTTTCGCTAGCATTACATGCTTTACTACAGTACACTTTGGGGAATTACAGACTCCAAATGTGGAATATGACAAATTGTTTGAAAGGGTTTTGACATGGGTTTAGTGATCTAAAATAGATAGATATACAAGAAAAACAGTGGTGTCTAGTAGCAAAGAATGCAGGGACAGTTTTCAAAAAAATCCAAATTTCTAAAGTCACAGTGAGCTACCTGTTAGGACTGGCCAAGATAAGCCTTGTAACTCTCAAGGTGTCTACTGAAAACTTCAGTCAGTGAGTGTTCATCTGCTCTTATAGGTACCTTAATTTCCTTAAATCTGGTTGACAGTTCTTACAAACTGTGACAAACTTTTTTAAAAAGTATACCTTGATCTTTTCTCTTAATAAATGAGAAATTTAAGCTCCACAGTACAGAAAGCCAAAAAATCAGTCAAGTACCCTGCTGCTCCATTGTACTGACCCTGCCAGACTGGTAGTTCTCAGTAGCTATACAACAGCGACTCCTAGTTCTGAGTAAGCAGAGAGAAGGCTGAAACAAAATAATAAAAAAGGAACCATATAGTGGGGTAAGGAGGGTAAGCTTCAGGCAAAACAACTTGAGTGGGAAGTAGCTTTTGTTCCAGGAACCTTGTGTTCTGATGAGCTATTGGTGCTTGAACAGCTCATGACTGGTGGTGCACAGTAGAAGCCAAGCCATTTGAACTATGATTTGGCCATCTAAGAAGAAAATTTGAACACCGATATACTCATCTGCTCTAGTGAAGTGCAGGGGCTCCTTCAGCTCACCAAATGCACTGTAAACAAATGGTACTGAATGCAAACAAATGTGACAGATACCTATTACCACCTCTAATGTTAATTTCTTCTGCTGGCAGATGGATTAATCCAATCAGTATATTTTACTGGAATTTAAGGTTGTGGAGACAAGAGCATTGTAAGAATACATAAAATCAATCCTTTCTGCAATTGTTAAATTATCAGGACAATTGCCTACACTGTCATCTCTGTGTCAAATTACGTGAGAAGTGAGTAGCCAGGAAAAGTGAAAGCAGGAATAATTCGATTTTATCCCTTTTCTGCCAGTGTGCATATCTTATTTCTAATAAATCATTTGCCGAATACTTTCTTGTTGTCTATAGAAAGCTCAAGATATTTTTAAGTATCATTAAAGAATCTGAGGACCTATCTCCACCTGTGATGGGGAGGTCCGATGGGCTCAGTTAAGACTCATATCATTACCTACTTGAACTCTCCCAGGTACTTGAACTGAATCTGTTATGTTATTGTTTTTTTGCCATCAGGCATCTGACATGCTCAAGTGTATGAATGAAATCAGTTAAATGCTTTTTTTTTTTCTTTTTACAGGACAAGTATAATATTTTCTTAACCAAATGAATTACAGTTACAAATCATAGACTATGCTTTGAAAACAGAGTAAATACAGTTTCAACTACATCATTTTAGTAGATTAATTGTTTTCTTTATAATCTGGAAACTTTGAAAAGAAAGTTCTTGATGTCCATGATGAGGCAACTAACATAAGTAAGAGTTTCAGCATTTGGTCCTCAATCCAGATTATATTTCTACCTGCAAATTTTTGCTACAGGACTTTTCAAAATTCAGATGATACAAAAAAACGAACAAACAAACAAACAGACCAAAACAAAAAACATTGTGCAGGAGCCTAAACTCCTTCTCCTGGCAAAATACCTTATGAACCTAATGAAAACGTCTGAGGGGAAAAATGCAGAGATGGACCTTTTTAGCTTGAGTAAAAATTGAAAGATAAAAAATAAATCACAAATCTGCTATTCACAGCATGTCTACTTTCTATTGATGCAGCTAATCTCATCTAACAGGAAGGTGGGCCAGGAATGGGTAACACAATGGCTTACCTTCATTTTTTTGAACAAGCCATACTTTGTTCAGAGCTTGTTTTCTTTGCCTGAAACATGGCTTTGCCTAGTAACTACCATTATTAGACTATATTTCTTTCCTCACTTTCAAATATTTTATCCAGCTCAGCACAAGCTTTAAGACCCCAGAGGGACCTAAAACTTCTAAGAGCTTTTGCAAAAATAGATGCCTCAAACCAAAGAGCACCTCAACAGATAAGTTATTTGAAGTTTGTTTCTCTCAAAGAGAATTTTATTTCTTAAGGTGAGCCAACATTTTAGAAATATCTTATAGTCCATCATCCAACTCAAGTTAATAAATTCTCTAACATCTCTGTAAAACCAGAATAAATTCACTTTTGTTTCTGATCTGAGAGACTTGGAAATATTTTTCTTGATTTTTTTTTTTTCATTTTGAAAGAATATGTTTGTTTTTTCTGCTTACCTAATATAACTGAAATGGACACAATTATTTTCAGAGGCACTTTTAGTGTTCTTTTCTGCTTTTTCTCAGCATTCTTGAAAATTTCAGAATTTATTTGGCATAGTATTAGTCAACTAATATTTCAAGAGCATATAAGGGGAAAAAAGTTATTTTTTGTTGATTTTTTCCTCCTAAGGAAGAAATTAGTTTGAAATATTTAAGGAGGAAATTTGTTCTGTCTTTTTCATGGTGATATAGGTGTACAAAGTAATATGACCAAAAAGAAGATATATATTCTGCCCTAAATACAAGCACTGGAGAATCTGAACTAGAAGACAGCAATGAAGAACAACTCTTTTCTGCACAGGATGTCAAAGAGACAAAGGGACTGCATACATTACACAGATCTTTGCAAGAAAAACCCTCAGCTGATCCTCCCATGAAGAAGCCATCACCTTTAGTGTATATACAGGCAATCAGATGAAATACAGGAAGCAGACAGCTTTTCTTTTTCTCTGGCAAAGCAGCTGTGCCATACAAGAGTAATGGTTTTATTCCTTTAAAGTAAAAGAGGAGTCAGTCTTGCTCAGGTCATAATGAAATATTTAATTTAACCCTTTCTCTTTATTTTGACAAAGGTAGTTAGCATTTTCCAAATGGGGAATTTTTCCTAATAGGTTGTAGAAAGTCCATACATCTAACATAAATTGTTTGCAAATGTTGTACTAATCTCATCGATCTGTTTAAAAAAAAGATTTTGAATTTAATGTCTTCATAGATTTTAGATTTAATATGTATTAGTTAACAGGGTTTCATTTTTGTAATCATTTTGTCGCAAGCCTAGTGTAAGAAAAATTATCTATTTTGAACAAAAGAAACAAATTATAAGATGATATTTCTCTTCCTTAAAGTAGAATAACCTACCCTTCAATTACCTTTATAGGTTTATAAAAGATGTCCTGGATAATTCCAAGGAAAACCATGTTTTGTTTGTAAAGCAGAAGAAAATCCATAAAAGTAGAGCAAGGGCGCCCCCTTGTGTTCTGATTCTCATCTAATAAAACTGCCATGCAGAGGTTCCAATACTGATTATAAAATACCTGGAAAATAATTACGTTTTCTATAAGCAAGTATAATAGACAGCAAGCAATCCCAAACACTTCATAAAATCAGTATATAGACTTTGGCATAAATCAGCATATCTTGTGCTTACTCATGGAGTATATAGAAATGTGTACTCTTAGTCTTTTAAAATAAGAGTGCTGTATCTCAGATAATTCATGATCTAAAAATTCTCATTGGTCTTATTAACTGACAATTAAATATATCACTTCACTTTCAGAACATTTTCATGCCAAAAAATAGTCATTTTTAGGTGCATTTTTAAATTGAACAGTGTTCTTGAGTCTGTAAGCTAAAATATTGCTTGTTTAAAATTTCCAGCTATAAAGTTCTATATATTGTAGGCAAAATCATTTGAAAGTTTTCTCAGTACCTTAACAAACATGATCATTGACAAAACTTCTCTTCACCAAATACTTATTAACTGAAAAAGAAATCATGATAAAAAGAAATTGTCTGACAACACATCTGGTAAAGCATACTGTCTACAAAATTGCTGCCTTTTTTTTTTTTTTTTTTAATGTAACTGGAGAGAGTTTGCTGTAGAGAAGCAGATAATCCATAAGTATTCAGACAACCTCAGGCAGAAAGAAAGACCTCTGGAAGAGAATGAAGAGAAAAAGAGCAAAAAGATTAGAAAAATACTGTCAGGCCCTCAAGATGAATTCATAAGCAATAAGGAAAGGGAATTCATGACTTTATAAGATGAGGAAGTAGCTTATACATAAAGAAGAAGCTATCATCCTATCTCACTTATGAAAAAACTATAAAAGCCTGTTGGTACTGAGAGACCGATGCCTTAGCAATTCTCGTTAAAGCTTCAGCTGCTCTAGTTTCCTGAACATGGCGATTTCCTCATGGGGGAATAGGGGCACAAGAGGAATAAGCTGTTCTGCACTTAGCTAAAATGGTTGGTCTCCACCTGTCTTTTTTCTGCATTTTTGTTGTAGTTAGTTCTATACAGACTCAGGTACAGCAAAGCCACAGATAATAGGATATCTTTTGCAAAGCACAGATCTCTTCTGGCCAAGGTGTCACTTACTGCATTAGCAATCCCCTACACACACAACCCCCTTGAAAAATCTGGGATATTTTCAAATATGAAACACTTTTATAATTCATGGGGCACTAGTAAAACAAACAAATAAACAAATACCCCACAAGCTGGTTCCTAAGTCAATTGCGGAAATTGTGTGATTTCTGATGAGAAACTTGGCTGCTGCTGCCACACAGGCCTGCAAAAGAAACACAAATAACCTAAACAGAAAGACCACCTGTTGTATTATGTCATCACCAAAGTACTTAAATTGCACCTGTAATCATGTTATAACTCAGTTACAAGGGGAACAGACTCGCTTGGAAATGTAAGTCTAGAGGAAAACAGATAGACTAGCTGCTGGATTAATACATACTCTGTGAGAATGGGGGACTTTCTTCAAGACCTTCTCTAAGAGATTTTTTTTTTCTTACATGATTAATGTCAGGAAGCTGTGCCAGTGTGATGTTGCAGACCTTGGCTGAGCCCAGCCGCAGACCCAGTGACACCAGACCTGTGGTAGTTCTTCTGCTCCTGTAACTCTCCGAATCTCATTAGAAGCAATGGGAATACGAGACAGGAATATTCACTAGCCCAATTAATATTTTAACAGTCGAAGAGTCCACATTATCTAATTATTGCAGAAAGGCTCATTAATCATCCTCTAACATATTTTACAGATAAAATCCTTTCTAGATTCTACCTTTTCTTTCCCCCTAGTGTTACACTAGTGTTACTTGCCTAGTCAAGTATTATTTTAAGGCATTATCTGTTGACCATTTCAGTCTTTCTCAGGAAGACCAGGGCCCACTGCAATGAGTGGGGTACTCAGAGGTACTGGTCCCTTGACCAGTGTCCCATTTGGGTCTCTGAATATACATTTCTTCTCCTTCCTTACCATTTACTGATAAGGGCCCATTGCAGGAGTGCAGCAAGTGTCCCTTCACCCTGTGACATAAAGGATACTTTTCCCTACTCCCCATTTGTCTGCTGGAAAAAGATAATTAGTCTGCCCTCCTTAAACTTCAGACTTTTTTGTGAATGATATCCACACCTTTGTTCCTAAGAGTTACGCCTTACTTGTCTTCCTGCAACCCATGCGCTTAGGACTATAATTGCACTTTTATATGTATATCTATACTGGATCAGCCCAATACCCTCTCTCCACTCCTATGAAGCACAACAACCAAATAAACACGTGGTGTAGTTCCCAGTGCTATGCCAGTCTCCAGTTGTTTTAAGCTCCTATACACCACCCACGTATTGAGGCTTGTCTTGAACCTGTTAAATATTCTTTATAGTAACCTACCTTTGATCAGACCTAGAATACTTGTCCAAACTTCTTGAATCTTGCAAGCTTGAATTGGTAATTCCCCTTGGCAGTGTTCCACAGGGTATGAATAGGCAATATCCTTGAACAATTTTCTAGTTCTTGTCTAGAAAAGACAAATTATCTTTTACCCACCTTCTTCAGGCTACTCATTTTGCAGTTCTTTCACACATGCTTCCAAAACTGGGTCAGATTTTAAAATATTTAAGTAGATAGAAACTCTTAGTAGTTAGATTCTATTGTGCATGTAAGTCATACCACAGAAATCCCACTAGATGACTTGTGTATCTTGATATGTCTAAACACTTATAAAAACCTGCTCAAAATGTATAGAACAATGAAAAGCAAAACCATCCCACTACTATTAGCAGTACAGATTACTTTATTATATTTAAGAGGACTTGCATCAGGCTGACTGAATTTACAATGTGGCTGAATGGTTGCTAGGATCAGAAAACAATTCTCAAAAAGAATAATGACAGATAATATTTCTGAGCTTCCTTTCACTGTGGGAGCATGTTGGTTCCATGTATCATTTATAAATTACATTTATTTGAAACTGAAAAAAAGTCATGACCACTAGTTTTTAACATGCCTTGGCTCTCATCCTCTGTCCTTCCAATTGTAAGCTGTCTAGCAATTCTGATGACTGTGATGTTGTTATAAAATATAACTGATAGTGTTGTTTTGGAGGTTAAGTGTTGTTTCCTTTTTTGAATTTAGTCTGGACAGATATTTAGATCTACACATTTCCAGTGTTGGGCCAAGGCACTAAATCTAACCAAACTTTCTTTTCAAGAGTTTTAATAGCTCTGTGGCTTTCCCTGGGGCATCACATATCTAGAATCCTTGTCTTTTGTGCTTGTATAGTACTTTGTATGGCCTTTTTTAAGGTTTTAAATTAAGAATGATCTCATATGACCATTCCTTGTTTTCATGAGTATAATGTCCCAAGCATTACATTTTAAAACTCTATGCATATTACCTGTGTGAGTCTCATTAACCTTTTTTTACTGACAGGATATTTGTTCACCACTTTTAAGCCGTTAATACCATGACAAAAATACTAACATAATTCCCAGTAACAGACTTTAGTAATTGCTGCAGAATTCCACATTACCTGGATAATTGCACACTCTGATAGGCTACCTAAACCCCATTATTTTCTGTACCATATATGTAGATAAAGCAAATTTTCAAAATCTCTTTCAGTGAAACAGTACATAGATAATAGTACTGTTTCTGTTCCTTAATTAATTTTATAATCTTAATTGCACTACATTTTTAAAAAAAACCCTCTAGTTTCAAGCTGGTAACACATGTCAGTCACTAACAATGTTTATAGCCAAGTAAATAGAACAAATCCTATGCTATTTTGCTTTATCAGAAAGTATATTGACTTTTTTAGTGACTTCTTAAAGAAGTCACTAATTAAGTGTTGATAAGACTTTCACTTCCCTCTTTCCTTTGCTTCGTAAGGAAAGCATTGTTTACTGCCCAAGCATTTAATCTTTATACATGATTTTCTGTCCTGTGTATACAAAACAACAGAAAACAAAACAGTTGCTGAAGACATCTGCAATGGCTGAAGGAATTGATGGATATTTAGGTATGCACAAAACCTATTGGATCCCTGTGTGCAAAGAATATGATCAATAGGATAAATAGGATAAATAGGATAAATAGGATAAATAGAATAAATAGACAACAGTCACTGACAATGTACCCAGGGGCCAATCCCGAGGCCTGTTGTTTTTTAGCAACTTTATCAGTGGACTGAACAATGATAAGACTGAAGCATTAGTGAAGCCTTTAATGGCACTAAACTGGGTTGAATGGCAGACACAAAAAGTGGCAAAATGTCAGTTCAGAGGGGTCTCAGAAAGTAGAGGGCTGGACCAACAGAAACTTCATGAGGTTCAAGAATCATCGAATCACAGAAACCTCTTGAAACTGTCTGGTCCAGCTCTCCACTTCAAGCAGAGTCAGCTTCAGCATATTTTCTACTGAGAGTTTGGCTCCCTCATCTTCATTCACTTCTGTCTGGTGTTCATAAACATTGATAAAATCTGCCCCTGAGCCTTCCCTTCTCCAGGCTGACTAGTCCCAGTTTTCAGGCTCTCCTCACATGAAAGATGCTCTAGTTCCTTACCCATCTTTGTGGTTCTATGCAGGACTTATTTCAGTATGTCTGAGTCTCACATACTCAGGAGTCCAGAACTGAACAGTACCCAGATGCAGTCTCACCAGTGCTGAATAGAAAATAAGGATTGCCTCATCTGAACTGCTGGCAACACTCTCTTGAATGCAGTCTGGTACACTTTCAGCTTTCTTTGCTATGAGAAAGGATTACTGCTGCCCAGCAGAACCCTAAAGTTCTCTGCAGAGCTACCTACCAGACACTTGGTATGCAGAACATCCTGGTGTCTTGAGTTATCAAGCCCAGGAAAAGACTTTACATTTCCCTTTGTTGGACTTCATGAATTTACTCTCTGCCCATTTCTCCAGCCTGTCTCAACTCCTTTGAATGGCAGCACAACCATTTTGAACTTTGTATCATTCTGTGAGAACTTGCTGAGGGTGCACTGTGTCCCAGCATCCTGGTTGTTAATGCCAACATTAAAGTTTTGGCCTCAGCACCAGCCCCTGGGTTGTACAGTGCTAGTGACTCGCCTCCAGCTGGACTTTATGATGCTGATTAAAACCAAGTAGGCTTGGTTATTCAGCCAGTTTTCCATCCACCTCAGTGTGTACTTATGTAACTCATGATTTGTATGCCTATATTTGAGGATGCTTTGGAAGACGGTGCCAAATGCTGTACCACAGTCAAGGCAAACATCATCCAAAGCTGAATTTGATCTATATTCAGAAGGCCTCTTTTTTTTTTTCTTTTTTTTTCCCCAGAAGAAGCTTGTTCAGTACTCTTTAGAATTCAGGTTCTCACCTTGTTTTATGTTTGCCAAACTAAAGCTAAGGAACTCCAACCAGTAATTGATTGAGAAATATTTCAACAAGACATTCTTTTATCAGTAAAAGTTTATCAGAATTTAAATATTAGCATTACAATAGAAAAGTATAAGCAGCACCTTTTAAGGAAAGCAATAGACCATTACTGTTCTGCGTTTATGTGAACTTATCATCAATTTAGGATGTCTATTATCCCACATATATTCAAAAAGACTACAAGTATATTTCTTTCTCTTCCTGGACATAGTTTACCCATATATAATCAACTTTCCAAAGGTCCAGTGCACTAAATTTCAGCAAAGACCACCAAATACTGTCTCCAGTTTAGGAATATACATGGAATGAGATTCTTTTGTAGACAGAAGGACTTAATCACGAATTCCACTGATGCTGCACACAGTGTGTAATAGATGTAGAATTCACAGTTGCAGGATGTTGTGAACTCTAAAAGCGTGTTTGAGTTCAAGCAAGGAGAAGCAGACCAATTTGCGAAAGAAAAAAGCAAGAAACAGTGGCCAAAATGTAGCATCTTGCTCAGGAAAGCAAGAAGCCTCTGATGTCTGGAAAGTTATAGAATGTGTAGGACCAGTCTGTGCATCCTCTGTGGGTTACAATATTTTTCTAAAAATCTGCTACCATCTCCAGTAATATTGCTAATAGTTTGTATTATTTGTTATCTTACCAGCATGAGAGTTTATTATTGTTCTTATGCTTAATATAAGAAAACAAATAAAAAAAAAAAGGAATAGGAGCATGAATAATCTTGTTAAATTCAGTATGACTACTCAAATACTACAAATTAAGACTGTGCATGTATTGTGCATGGGATATGAGCTTTTCTCATATTTGAAGTACAAGTAGTTATTTGTTCAAAAGTTAGTATAAGGCAAAAAATTTATAACATCAAAATTCAGTATCATGGGGGCACAGTATTTCCTTTTTTTCATATTTTTCTTTTACAGGGAAATACTTAATTTGACTTTAAGTGAATATGGTTGTAACTGCAGCTCAAATCACAAATTGATTATATCACCTCTGTTGAAAGCAAAAGAGCTTTTCAAGGACTAGTACCACAGATGGCTGAATTCTGAGTGGTTTGTACTGCTGTGTTGTAGGAATTTCAAAAACAATCATTGTTTCTTGTTAGCATTCTGTGATAACATTTTACGCTGCCTCCAAGGTAAAGACTTCAGTTGCCAGGAGGTGATTTGCTTTCATTTACCAATTCATATCCACATAATATTTCAATAGAATAGTTTGCTTTTTAAAATAGTCTCTATTTTATTACTGTGAAGTGCAAGATTATATGATAGCAAAGGTCATACATTCTGTTATTTAATGAGAAAATTAAGAATGATCAATGTCTTCTGCTCTGGATGCCATTAATTGATGCCTGAAATCAACATAGAGCTCTATGGATTGATAAAAAAAAGTGAAATCATTAAGTTGCAAGCAATGCAAAATTCCTTATAATGAGATTGAGAAATCAATGAAAAATAAAACTTGAGTGTGAAAAGACAAGGAAAAAAATGCTATATTCTTTTCACACTCAAGTTTTATTTTTCATTGATTTCTCAACATGGAAGTGTTAGTAATGGTAATGAACATGTATGTCATTTACATTTGAGCCTACTTACTTCAGTTTGTTAAAATGGCAACATTTTTAGTATTCCTTATGGGTGGTAGTGTTTAGGCAGAAGGAATAGTAGTTGTCTACTTAAACTTCAAGTCACAGAATAGCCCATGTAAATTATTAGTGAGAAATTATTAGGCAGGTAGTTCGTTTTTTCTCAAGGAATTTTGTATGCTTTGATGTAACAGTTACTTTCATCATCATTAACATAATTGCAAATTTTCATTATTCATAAACTATGAAATAATAAGAAGACTTCATTACAGGGGCAATTCAAACTTATTCACTTCAGTTACTAATACATGGATGGATCATTCTTGGAGAATTTTAACTTCATGATAGATTTTTAAAAATAGAATGTCAAAACCAAAGGAGCAACAGTAGTGTCTTCTTTCTATTATTTGTTCAAAAAATAACAAATTGCAGGAGTGTTTTTATAAAACAGAATGGATTTATATTTATATGGAGTTCAGTGTGCTTTTTAATGTTCAGTTTCAGCAAAAAATTAGTTCCGCATATATGATAAATAAAGACAGCTTAAGGAATATATTTCTGCAAAAAAACCTGATGGTTCACCACTGACTGAAATAATAAAGTAATTCTTAGAAATGCTTCAATAATAGTTAAGCTTTCTACCCAATATGAGGACCTCTTTTTCCGAACATGCATATTAATAAATAGGACATAAACCTGACTTATCTTGCATATGTACCATAACATAGTTATAAGACATAGTAATCAAAAACCATATGAAATTCTACAAGGGAAAGTGCTGGAGTCTGCACCTGGGATAGGGCAAGCCCGGATGTTTATACAGACTGAGGAATGAGATGCTGGAAAGCAGTTCATGGAAAGGGACCTGGGGATCCTGTTCAATGGCAAGTTGAATGTGAATCAGTAGTGCCCTGGCAGCCAGGAGGGCCAACTGTGCCCTTGGGGACATCAGGCACAGCATCGCCAGCCAGTTAAGGGAGGGGATTGTCCCGCTCTGCTCTGCACTGGGGCGGCCTCATCTGGGATATTGTGTACAGTTTTGCACACTGCAATATAAGGAAGATATTAAGCTGTTAAGAGAGTGTCCAAAGGAGAGTAATGAAGATGGTGAAGGGCCTTGAGGGCAAGCCATATGAGGAGCAGCTGAGGGCACTTGGTCTGTTCAGCCTGGAGAAGAGGAGATTGAGGGGAGACCTGAGTGCAGTTGCAACCTCCTTGTGAGGGGAAGAGGAGGGGCAGGCACTGGTCTCTTCTCTGTGGTGACCAGTGATACGACCTGAGGGAATGGCCTGAAGTTGTGTCAGGAGAGGTTTAGGTTGGATATTAGCAAAAGGTTCTTCACCCAGAGGGTGGTTGGGCACTTGAACAGGCTCCCCAGGAAAATGGTCCCAGCACCAAGCCTGGTAGAGTTCAAGAAGTGTTTGGATGAAACTCTCAGGCACACGATGTGATGGTTGGGGATGATCTCATGTGGATCTAGGAGTTGGACTTGATTCTTGTGAGTCCCTTCCAACTCAGCATATTCTGTTGTTCTGATTAAAGATAGCGTCTGTGCCATACTAGTCCATTTTCTTCCTGAAATCAGCTGCTCACTATACTTACTCTTTGTCCTAACAGGGGGAAAAACAACTTACAGATGAGAATATATATATATCATATATATATCATCTTTATATATCTTTAGTGACTCTTAAAATCAGGTTGCTCTTATTTTCTTCTGTTCTGCAATACTCAGATGTATTTCAGTTGTATTATTTTCCAAAATTATTAGAATAACTTCTAAGAAGTTTTCAGTTACAGGAACCTGTGTAATCTGCACACAGTTTACTTGCCTGGGTGGGACTGTGTTTCTCAGTATAACTTAACAAAATAAAATTCTGTGAGAGATGTGCAAGAAATACACAAGTGTTTAGTTATATATTTAAATGGCTTTGCCTTTTAATTGCCTTCTGTTCCTTTAACACTTAGCTGTAAATATTAGCTTATTGGTTTTGACCAGGATTAACTATTGACAGCAAATCACATTGCTGCTGTGCACTCTCCATGGCTGGCACTGCTGGTAGACAGTCCACTTACTTGAACCTGCACTGTTTACAGTTTTTCCTCCTTAACATTTCCAGGTCTAAATTCAGTTTTCAGTTGAAAGTCAAGGTATTTGGTCTCCTGTCTCCTAGATTTATTTTTTGTTGTATGCTAGGATGTTGTTTACTGTCATGCAAGTGTGACTTTTATGGTTTTCCTTGATCTAGTAGGTCACCGGTATTTTTCTGTAAGAGTCAAAACATGAGAGAAAAATTCAAAGCCATCATGAAATAAAACCTTAGATGGGATTTTCATTCAAAGTATTTTTGTTCTGATCCCAATGACAGACACAAACTACATTTCTTATTATACAGATTAAAAAAAAAAAATAAATGAATAAAAAAGAATCCTCATTGGAGCAAATATAAGAATACCTGTTTTTCATGTGAATTCCTCACCTGCTAGAGTACGCACAGGACTTTTCTTGTGTTCTGTCTTCATGGTACCATCAGTTTTGAATGTTCATCTACAAAAGAAGATATATAGGCAGTCCTCAATCTGTTCTTGATGATCCTTTCAGCCTAGACAGGGAGGGTATATGCATGACCTTGTATTCTTCTTTTTCCAGTACTCAGGAGGAAGGAACAATTTATTCAGCCCTTGCACTTCATGCTCACAATGATACTAAGGAATAAAAAGAATTGAGGTATGCACTGCCTTTTTTCAAAGTAGAGAGCAAACTGTTCCTTTCTCAGCAAGAGTGGTTACAAGTGTCCATGATCATAAAAAGATTCAAGGTAAATTGTCCCAAATCATTTAAGTGCCTAACCTATCAGAAGACGTGGATTTCAAACAAACTGCATACTTAGCATTTCTTCTTGACTACTTCTGTTCCATCTAATATCTAGTATGTAATTTGGACAAAACTGAGACATGAAACCCTCCTTATACACTGAATAGGGCACACAGGAAGTAGCATGTAGACTCTGGATTATGTTTTTGAGGTGTAGGAAGGGAAGCACCAATTCACCGACTTGGTGACTTCAACTTTCTGTTTTAAATAGTCAGTTATAACTTTTTAGTCAAATTTATTTGAATATGTTAAAGAAGAAAAAAAAAAGACTACAGTTAGCCAAAGTTAGCATTTTTATCAAATCCATTAATGAAATTGTGTGAGAAAAAACAAAATGACATTTTAAGTTACGATTTTTCAATTCCAGCTATATAATCATTTAGTGCAGTAAATTATGCAAATAATTTCCTCCAACACAGAAATGCTGTTTTCCAATTTAAATTACATTGAGTAAACCAAGTTTAGATTATTCAAAGTTTTGCTTTTAAATTTTGTCTTATTTATTTGTAGTAAATCATGTTAGCTAAAACATTACAGTGGTCTCTGTCTCACCAGTTTTTATTTTGCTTTGGAGCATTTCTAGTTCCCTGCAGTTAAGTAAACAAAGCCAGAATTATTTATGGTTTTACATCTCATGTAGTTATTCTATAACGTCAAACTGTTTTACAAAGAAGTGTCTGCACTGTAGTAATAGGGGTCAGGGAGCAAGTTTGATCAGTAGACCCCTGGTCATGCACATAGCAGTTCTTGACTGGTTAAGGTCAGCTTGTTTGCCCCACACAATAACGGACCATGCCTTGTGGAATTGTTCACCACAGGAACTGCTCCCAGCAAGCAATAGGGATAAGACTCCATCAAGGCTGCTCCTGAATTGTCCTCTCACACTGACTCAGCAAGTTTTTCACTCTGGAATACTCTTACATGTTTTTATGTGCCCACCAGGATACATAGTACATATTCTTTGTTTCACACTGCAGTCAGTTACAGTAAAGTCCCATCAGTGCCCACTGATTTTTATTTGGTTTTCCCACCTAGACAACTTTATTAAGATTTCTGAAAAACGCTCGTATATACAACTAGAGCTCGATCAGTTTTATGGTGTACTGTTAGGGTATGATTCAAACTATGTATTTGTAAACCTAAAATATAGTAAAAACCCCACAGCTTCACTTCAAATTGATCTTGTTCTTGAGGGGAAGAAGGTGAAAGGAATCAAAAACAAACTAAATGAGAGCAAAGAAAATCTGCATGGTTATTTCCACACAGTAATTCTAAGGGATTTATCTTTTTCTTTAGTTGTTTTTTTGGTATTTGGCCTGTATCTCACCTTTTCAAACTAAATAAAATATTTTCTTCCCATTTTCTTAGTGTGCTGGGTGAATAGCCAGAGGGTTTTTTTCAGGTTTAACAGTGTAACCTAGACAGTCTTAGCATAAGACTTTGGTTGTTAGATTCTTTGTCAGTGGTTTTCCACACTGTTTAATGCTACTAGGAAAAGAGAGGAAACTCTAATCACCCACTGAGATAGGTTTCTATCCAGCTGGATCTCAGACTGACCAGGAACATTGCCTATCAAAGACAAGGAACAAAAATTTGTCCTGGAACTGTCAAAAATCTTCACATTTACAATTGATCTTTGAGGGATAAGCCTTTTTCTCTCTCTTTTTAAAATGTTTTCCTCTGGCCTTTCTTGTTAATATGTGTTCTGTGATCACAGTTGACTTTGAAAAATGATTTGTAAAAAAAAAAGAAAGGAAAGCATTTATTTTTCAGTAGGCTAGGAACAGAAGTGTAACCCAGTTAACACTTCTACCGTTGAAAAAATTGCTAAGAGAGAAAGATAACTTTGTAACCTGGGCATTCTGCTCCTGTGGTAAGATCATGTGGAAAGGAACTTCATGAGAAAGGGTAATACTAATACCAGCTGAAACAGAACAGATGGAAATTTCCTGTTCAGTGTATACTACATGATGTGATGGAGACACAAAACCAAAATAAGTCACAGCAGTGACTTAACAGTGGTGATCTCAAATATGAATTACAGTGTCCTGTTATTGACTCCCCAGTAAAAGTATGGAGAGAGGACAGGAGACACTCCACTGAAAGACCACAAAGCTCACTAAAGGACTGGAAGAACATCTTCAAGGAGTAACGGATAAGAGAGCTGTGACTTTTCAGCCTGGGGAAGGATCAGGAGGAAAGTCGTCAATGTGTACAAACATCTGAGGCTAGAGCCAGGCTCTTTCCAGTGGTGTCCAATAACAGGACAAGAGGCAATGGGCATAAACTCAAAACCAGGAGTTTCCATCTGAACATCAGAAAACACATTTTCCACCCTTGGAGATATTCAAAAGCTGTCTGGACATGGTCCTGGGCAATCAGCTCTAAGTATGTGCTTCTGGACTTTGCTGTCTACCTCACTTACCGACATTTAGGCAGTTATAAAATCCAGGAACTGGACCATCTGAAATTCAGCTGGACAAAGGAAAATATATGTTTATTTATTTTCAGCTATATCTGGTTCAGCTACAGAAACATTAGTGCCCAAAGAAAGAGATCAGGGGCTAAAGGAGACAAGGAAAGAACCGCCTCACAGCAACATGGGTGCTAACCAGCTGTGAAACAGCACAGCTAGTCTTTTTGTTGCCACTGTGGGACCAAACAGGCAGTCCTATTCTTTACGACCCAGATACTCATGTTGTAAGAAAATGTGCTGTACAATGAGCATGTAATAAGCCAGGAACAGAAAATAAAGGCATCCATCACCACATGAAAGACAATTTTATCACACTCCTAGACCCAAAAGAACTGTAGAGTCAGACGTAGAAAAATCCCAATAAATACAGTCAAGTTCATTTTAGCAAGGCTTATTAGTTCTGCCTCAGTTTGAGTTTTGTAGAGCTCAGACAGCTTCTTGCAGAGCAACTCAACTGTTTCTCCTAAGCTCCAGAGTCAGAAGGGCTCATTACCTGGGACACTGGAAAAATACACAGAGACAGCTCTTGCCTGGCACTGTGACTGACCTAATAAGCTTGCTCAGGACTTGGTGCTCTGGAGACCTAGGAGAAGAGCAGCTAACATTAAACCAGAGCTAATAAGCTGAGTGACTTTGAAACTGATGCTGCATTTGGATCTGTTTCTGCCATCCTCCTTCATGCTTGTTGTAGGAACATGGTGGCTTTTAGACCTGAGCTGCCTCTGGAAGCAATAAACTTGCAAGGCATAATATACGTGTACTGTGTTGCAACTCCATTATTAAGCGGGGTAAGCACTCATTACCACCATTCCCAAATGCATCACATATATTCAAAAATGCTATGAGCTTGTTTATTTTGCTTTGTACTCGCTGTTTCTGTGCCACTCCATCATATTCAGCAGCACTTACAGCTGCAACAGCCCAATGCAGGGATATTTGAGCTGATTCTTCACTGTGAAGGATAGGAAAGGCAGGAAATATGGGCTCAGTGTCATGATCCATACCATTCCCAGTAACTGCCATTGCTAACGCCCCCTTTCCCTTTTCCATACCTACCAGAGTGTTTCTTGCCATATTTACCACATCAGCTTTCTCACAGAATAGGACAGAGAGGAGGGAACAATTGTCAAAAGAAGACAGACTTTCAAGAGAGGAAATGAGGAAAAAAAATGCAACAAAAGCAGAAGTTGAGCTGTCAAATAATTGTATGCAGAGTGAGAAATCCTGAAACTGGCATCTGACACAAGCACAAATATGCTAAAAAGACCTTACTGGATGAATCTGAGAGAGAAGTTAATCCCGTATAATGCCAATATTTCAGCTAATGTAAAAATTCCTGATAAGCTGACAATATAATTAACAGCTATTATTAATTGCATGGCTAAATTTTATTTTGCCTAAATACTTTTTATTAGAATTTGCTTGCTTGTTGCACGTAATCCTCTTTTCTTTGTTCTCAGAGATTTATTTTTCTTTTTTACTTCAGTTTCCTCTAACCTTTCTAAATTTTTTTAACCATCCTTGGTTTTATTTTAGAAATACTGAGCTGTGACCATTTTAACTTTGTCTTTTTTTTTATTATTATTCTTTATTCCATGTCTTCCTATACCAATTTATTTTTTCCATTCTTTCTCTACAGTCACTTCTGTTGATCTGTCACATCCTTTCTCCTAATATTTCTTCAATCTGTAGCTTAGAAATTCTTTTTGCCTACTCCGCTTCATTTTGAAAAAAGTTCAGGAATGAACTAGAATGCCTAAGGAAAAGGACTTAGTAGAACAAATTAAAGGATAAGGTACGGAAACTGACACAGACATCTAAAGTTACAGATAGTTTCCCCAAGAAACAGGAGACAAAAGTATGATATCTTAGCATTCACTCTGTTACATTATATATATATATATATATATATATATATATATATATATATATGTAGATCCTTAGGAACTGAGAGCAGCAGCCTCTCTAAACTAGTCAGTAGAAGAGTATAAATGAAGAGAAGTTATGTAGAGATGGCTGTATAACCGGTGTCTTTTCTACTGCTCCTGAGACAGAGGGACATATGGAGCCCTTACCATCTGTAAATATTGCGTCTAAGTATGTATTATTTTCTCTTAAGCACTCATGCTTTCACAAAATCACAGAATATGCTGAGTTGGAAGGGACTCATAAGATTCATCAAGTCCGACCAACTTCTGGACCTGCACAGGACCTGACAAGAGTCACACCATGTGTCTGAGAGTATCAACCAAATATTTTTTGAACTCTGGCAGGCTTGCTCCTGTGACCACTTCCCTGGGGAACCTGTTCCAGTGCCCAACCGCCCTCTGGGAAAAAAACCTTTTGCTAATATCCAACCTAAACCTCCACTGACACAACTTCAGGCCATTCCCTCAGGTCGTATCACTGGTAACAGCAGGGAAGAGATCAGTGCCTGCCCCTCCTCTTCCTCTCACAAGGAGGTTGTAGACTGCAATGAGGTCTCCCCTCAGTCTCCTCTTCTCCAGGCTAAACAGACCAAGTGCCCTCAGCCACTCCTCATACAGTTTCCCCTTAAGGCCCTTCACTTCGTTCTCCTCCTTTGGGCACTCTCTTAAGAGCTTAATGTCTTTCTTATATTGGGGTTCCCAAAACTGCAAGCAGCATTCAAGGTGAGGCCACACCAGTGAAGGGCAGAGCGAAACAATCCCCTCCCTTGGCTGGCTGGTGATGCTTTGGCTGATACCCCCCAGGGCACAGTTGTCACCACATTTGTCACCACAGAAGCCAGCTGATGTGCACTAGCAGGTAGGCAGTTAACCAGTTAACTCAATTCAGAGAGCTGTAATTTAAAATAAATGTACATACACCAAATTAGCTTGAAAATGAACCAAGCATATGAACTAAGGGCAGTGTGAGTGAACTTTACATTCAGCCATGTCAGAGGTATTTTTGGGAGCTAGCAGAAACCTTCCCACTTCTCTCACTGAGTTTTTAAATCAGATCATATAAGAGTCAGTCTGTCAAATGCACAGAAGAGGGCCACAGGGAAAATGCTTATTCTCTCTATATTTATGTGTAGGAAAAGGAAATCTGATATTTGAGAACACTTTGATTTAGAAGACAAAAGCAGAGACAAATTCTGTGGCCAGATATCAATAATGAACTTGCTTATCCTTGACAGAAGTTATTTCCATCTTAACCAAAGTTTGGACTTAGTTCTACCAGCGGGGTTGAAGTTGTTGGGAGGGGGTGCATTCACAGAACTACTTACTGAGAAAGGATATGAAGAACTAATGTAACAAGAATACTAAGTACATGACTAAGCACTAGATTACACAGTGTGAGCTCTGACTTCAATGGTGACAGGAAATATCACTGAATAGGAACACACATGGACCAAGAACTCATTGCACTCCTGGAGAATCATTACATTCCAGGAAGATGCTTTTCTTTGGAAATAACTTACACATAGCATCAAATAATGCCCTGTAGCATCTCCAGTAGGATATATTGTCTGCCTTTAGGTTATTGCAAATAACCTGCTGATTACAGGTATCAAGCAAAAAAGCAAGCTTAACTTAAAATTGGTAAACAGAAATTCATGTCAGCAATAAACATTTGATTATAATGAGTTTGTTCTATAATTTTCTATTTTCAATTTTCAAAGAGTGAAGTAAAACAATTAATTTAAAGAAGAATCAACAGTAAGTTCAGATGCAAGTATCATCATTTAGCATTGTATTTACCATAACACAAATATCAGGAAGTAGGGATTTATAGGTAACACAAATTATAGTACAGTCTAGTTACCTGAATCAATCAAAAACAAGTTCATGGAAAAAAAAAATACCTACAGTAATTAATTTACACTGTTATGATCAAGGTAGATAAAATTATCAGCCAGGCTAAAACAGTGCCAGTGAGACCTACAATGTGCTAAAGATGATGTAAAATAATGTCAGGGTCAATGGTATCTGAAGAAGATGCTAAATTGAGCAAAATGAGCCATGACAGGACATTGTTAAGTCTGAAGACGAAGAACATTACAAATGTTTTCAAGGGCAATCTTGATAGAGAATTCTTATTTAAAATCAGCTCTACTGTCAGGAGAAAGTAGGTATGGAAGAGAATCTCTGTATGGTTTTTTTTGAGCACCACTGTAGGAAAATTAATCAGTTCTCCCTACTGATAAGTCTTGAAATTATTAAATAGTTTGTAACACATTTCAAAAGTAAATGTACCTGTAACTATAATCTATAAGGTATTCCCCTCCCTCCCTCCCCACTCCCAAAAGGAAAGTAAAAATTAAGACATTACAAAGTAAAGACAAACAAAACAGAGACAAAAGTGGTAACATCATATATATATATAGAAAATACTATCTCCATTCATGAAATAGCTTAAAATAAATATTTCTGAGTGTTCTTGCAAGGCAAAAACAAATATTTACATTAAAAATATAAAAATATCATACTAAATGGATGTTTTAACACTGCTAACAGCTTTTTGTGGATTAGAAAAAATTTATATGGGATACAATTTTTTTTTCTCATAGTGAATGAAATAATTAATCGATTGTGTAAGTTTTACTAGTCACTATTTACAGCAACATGAATTATGTTTTCACAAAACCCACAATAACTACTGATTTTCTTGCACAGTAGTTTAAAAGAAGATCAAGTGCCTTCGTGTGAAGGACACAATCTTAGATGTATCTGGATTTAAATGGGTTAAATTCTATCTGTGTTTTCTCTGTATTTAAAATTATGACCTTCCATTGTCTTACAGCCTTATGAGTGGAAAGATGAGGAACCAACTATTTTATCATAATTTAAGCCATCTGAATTGACTACCTGTGGAACATAAAACTTAGACACCCTCTAGGTACTTCAGTCAGGCACTAACATCTGGTGTCATGAGCCTTATCTAAACTGTTAAAGACATTATTTTCTGAAAACAGTGGGGTTATTTACCATAAGAACAAACATTCACTGGAACAGCCTCCCCAGGGACATAGCAGAGTGCCCTTCAATTCACTTGTTCAAGATTCATTTGGAGAAGGGTCTAGATAATCTCACCTAGGCTGTCTTTCCCAATAGCAGCTGGACCGGATGATCTTTCAAGGTCCCTTTCAACCAGATACTCACTGAATTTTTTAAAAAGCTTTGATGAAAGGTTGATAGTTGGCTTGGTTTTAATTTATTCAGACATAAAAATCACTAGTGACTTTGAAAATCCTAATCATTGTGCTTATTTGGAAAACAATTTAAATAAATGCCTAGGGGAAAGAAAAAAAAAAAAAAAAAAACAAAAAAAAAAAAAAAAAAAAAAAAAAAAAAAAAAACAAAAAAAAAAACAGTCATCCAGAACTTAATCTACACACTTCAGTCTTTTCTTAGTTGGGTGTTCTCACCTACAGTATTTTGAAGAAAATATGAGGTTGGATTTATACTGAAAAGGCAAAAATTACAGTTCCTAGAAAGAATTATTTAATATTGTTGTCATAGTAGCCAAATAATAGTCAAAATTCTAGAAAACTTAGAAAATTATGTATGAGACAAATAGTAGTAGAATAAAAGATAATATTTTAAGGATTCATACACAGTAATCCATAAAGAATGATAAGTATGGTGTGTCATGGGTTGACTCAACTGACTGTCAAATGTCCACCCAACTGCTTCCTCACTCCCCCTCCTCAAGAGGACAGGGTAAGAAAATAAAATGGAAAAGATTAAGCATCAAGATTAAGACTTGGGGGTGACTTAACAATTATCATCACAGGAAAAAAATGGGAAAATAATATATTTTATTGCTAATTAAAATACCTTTGGATCATGAGAAACCAAGACAAATAAAGAACACACTTTCCCCCCATCCACTCCTTTCTTCCCAAGCTCAATTTCACTCTTTCACTCCTGACTGCTTTACCACTTCCCCACAAACAAGGCAGGGGTTTGGAAATGGGGGAGTTACGGTGATTTTGTAACAATTTTAATATACTCCTCCTTCCTCCTCATGCTTTTCCTCTACTCCAGCTTGTGCTCTCCACAGACCACAGTTTCTTCAGTGTATATCCACCTGCTCCAACCTGGGGTCATCCGCAGACTGCAGTGTTCCACTGTGTTCCTCTCCATGGGTTGTAGAGGCATACCTACTCCGCTGCCATCCAACCACAGGCCACAGCAAAATACCTGCTTCTCTATGGTCTTCTTCATAGGTTGCAGGGGGAATCCCTGTTCTGGCACATGGGGTACCTCCTTCTTCTCCTTATTATCTGACCTTGATATTCACAGGCTTCTTTCACATTTTTATCTCATTCCTCACTGACTACACAGAACTTTGCCCTCCCAAGGTACAACCAGTTTGGCTGACAGACACACTCATGTCCTACAGTGGGTCTGTTTTGAACTCATCTGGAATCATCTCTATTCAGTACAGGGCAGATCCTGTCGTCCGTGACCATCCCCTTGGCATTTACTCCTCTACAAAGGTCCAAACTTAACCATTCTTACAATTCTTTGCTGCCTTTTTTGTATGGCATATTTGCATATGTGTATGGATACAACCATAATATTTATATTCTTTGTTGTTATTTCACACCCACATGCCAATTTGAGACCTTTTTCTTTCTTTTTCAGTCTACTTATTTGGTATAAAGATCCCATGCACATGAGCCCAAAGCAAAAAGCATTAACATTCAAATGAAAAAAAAAAAAAGTCTTCTCTTTATAACTGTTAATAGATATAAGGGGAAGACCCTGAGGAAGCAATGACCTTCGCTTCCTGCTCCTGTAGTCTCTATAGACAATGTGAATAAAAACAGTAGCCTTTGAAATTTTGTGTAAATGACTATTTACCATCATAATAGATTTATATTATACACTTCCCACACATAAGTGTTTATATAACTCATACTTTGGGACATGATAAGAATGCTTTTGGCAGGTAAATAGCAGTGTTGGCTTTCATTAATGATGACTGGGTTTACAGAACACTCATACATTGTTTAGACAGTAACAGTGTTTAATATAGCTATCTATCACTGAATTCTCAGTCTTGAAAACTTTTATTCAAGTACCTAATTTTAGATAATAAAGGTAAGCACACATTAAACTGTCTGCAAGACCAGGCCTGCCATACCAATTTTAACTTACAGTAAGTACAAGCAACTGTGAGATGAGAAAAAGTGTATGTTTTGTCTCCAGTGGCATTGTTCTTTGTGAGAAAACTTAATAGTATTTTTGGTCGGAAAATATTTAATAATTATAATTTTATAATCTCTGATTCTTTAATGTCAGAATAATTTTACCAATTGTCATGCCTGTTTAATTAAACCTTCAGTTTTTTGTAGCAGGCCAACAGTCTAAGAGAACCATCAGATCCAGGGCTTATAATAGAAACACTGACAAACCACTAAATACAATGATGCTGTTGGGACTTTCATTTTTTCTTTTAGAGTTTCTCAGGAATAAATTGCCCGGTGCCAAGAAGTTTTACCATAGAAAATAAATCTGAAGTGTGTTCATTTTGATTTTGAAAGAGAATTTGATATCCAGACTGAAAAGGAAGTATATTAAACCAAATGATAAAATCTCATAAAGGCAACTGGTTTGCTGGGTTTTTTTTTTCTACTTTTATACTATTGTATGTTATGGAAAGCCCAAAACAACATTATAAACTGAAACAAACTAAGAACTTTGCAGATGTTTAGACTCTGGGCTAAGTATGTCTCAATAGTTTCCAATTATTTTATTTCACATATTGAGACTTGAAATGCCTTTGAAGGCAGAAAGTCATTACCCAAACCTTTATTGAATCAGGCAGAGCCACCAAATATCTAATACTAGAACAGAATTATTAGAATTCAGAAAGGTCTGAACAATTTTGTTATTTCCTACTGGTCATTGTCTCTTCAACTGTCACTTTCTGATAGTTTTTGACCATAATTTTGAACACTTGTTCATAAAGTAATGGTTTGCCTATTTTCTTCTGTGGTTACACTTGTGCTCTGCCAGCCCATTAGTCTATCATCATTCCAGATCTTCCTCAGTCTTTTCTATTCATTACAAGTATTTCCAGACACAGCTCGAGTTCCTCCTCTCTGTGTAAGTGCACCTGTACAGAAACTCCAGAATACCACAAGACAAAGAAACAGTTTGTTTTGTTGGGGTTTTTTTTCTCTTGTGAAGCCATATAAGTGGTTAGTGTCACATTTTCCAATTTCTTAAACATGAAACACTAGTGACCTAAACACCTAAAATAATAATGCAAGCATTTTACCAAGAGTTTAATTAGCTCTACTGTTAGTATAAAAGAAAACCTTGAAAACCATGCTAATGTGAAATTTGAAGGCATTATTTATATTACTTGAAACAGGTTTTTTATGATTTTTTGACTGAGTCAATAGAAATTCACTCATCTGGGAGACCATCATCTGATTCATCAGAATAATGCTTTGAAAGAATGGTGTATTTACAAGATGAGTTTTAATTCCTTCATAATGATGACAAAAGGATTCTAATTTTACACACACTGGGGTTGCATCGGAGCTAATATCTTTCTTATGAACATGCATATCCTTATCATAAATCATCCTACATTTAATATTTTTAATTTATTTTTTAAAGTCCAACTCCTGGAATTTAAAGAAAATTTAAACTCCTTTGTATTTATTTATTTATTTATTTATTTATTTATTTATTTATTTATAATGGAATAGGTACAAAGGAAGCCCTGAGATGAAAATATCCCAACCAAGTTTCCCAAATATCAAGAATTAAAAAAAAAAAAAAACAAACAACATTGAAATATCAGAAATTGAACACTTAATATTCTTACTACTTGATCGTTTTGATTTTGCATCTCAACAACAATATCAAAATTTTGGAATATGCTTGAAAAGTAAAAATTTTTGTCATGAGTTATCAAAATATTTAAAAGTTTGTTTTCTTTTTTTTTTTTTCAACATAATTTAACATGTGCAGTATAAGCTTCACCTGTTTCATATGTATTACTGGCCATCATTGGCATTACTCTTGAAATAATCTTGGTTCGATCCTTAAAATATATAAAAAAATTAAAGATTTCCTGTGATTTAATGAAGGCTTGATTTTAATTATATTCACTTACTATGTAAATTAGGTCTAAATCACTCAGTTTATTAATAACATATCTGGATATGCAAAAATAAATGTCATTTAAATTTCATTAAACATGCTTGCATTTTTAAGCTTTTACAGAAATGCATATTTAATTATGTCACAAATTAACAGATTGCGTTACTTGTTAAAACAATGTTTCTTGTTAGATGATTTAAACATTTACAAATGTGGTACAGATGTGGGCACTTTTCTTCTCTCACAGCTAATAGGAGAAAAAAATCTATGAGGATAATTTTCATTTCAAAATGCAAATTAGGCTACACTAATTTCCCCATTGAATTTCAATCTGTAATCATATTAAATTAGTACTATGTTCCTTCATGCTTTTCTGAACTACATTTTCTGATGCAAACTTGTTTCTACTGTGCGAATCAACAGCTTCTAACAATGTGACATATTATTTTGAATTTTAAGAACCAAATATTTAGGGTTTGACTTTTTCAGACCTTGAGAATGCTTGAATTGCATTTCAAGGCTGGAAATGAGAACAAATTGTGTACCAGTGTTGCAATATATACAATTTGAAAAAAAAATAAAGAAAGTACTCTTTAGTTTGCTTATTTCAATAAAAGAAAAATGAGATAACAGTAATTCTTCCTATTTGTATTGTAGTTTCTTTTCTTAAATCAGAATTCAGTTGACAGATATTAAGTATAGCTTTTGATTATATTTCCATATTCAAAATCCAGAAAAGATCCTCAGAGAGGTTAAGAAATTTATTTAATGCTTCAAAGCCAACTAGTAGTAGTATGGCAGTAAAATGTCCAGGTTCTTTAATTATTAGGTCATACAAGTGTTCCCCTAAAATGGGACAACTTTCCTTTGGTAATGCAGACAAGGCTGTACTTTACATATTTGAATCTGTTCCAGAGATAAGCCTAAATATTTTGTATATTTTTCTTCAACCCTTATTCTGACTGTAATGTGGAAGGTCTTAATTCCGCAAAGATTTTCACAAAGTTCTACACAGCATGAAGTACTGCAGGGAAGTTACTGGAACAGCTCATGAAGAATAAAAGTCACTGTATGTAAATCTTTTATAAACAAAGTTACAAATTCAGTACCCCAATCTTCTATGTTCTGCAAATTACTTCTTTGTTGTTTTTTTTAAACATGTTTGCAGAAACTAGCTATATTATACTGAATTGTAATTAATATTTAATTAGAAATTAAAATGAGATGTCTGTTATACATATCAGCATTGAATCAAATGAGTTCATCATAAGTACTATTACACCACATGACTAATGAAGACCAAATTAAAAGACAGAATGAAATTCTGGTGAAATTTCATTCCTACTTGCAAAGCAAATGGAAGAGGCCTTACAAAGCTTTTGTATCTCCATTTCTAATATTAGTGCAGAACTGATAAGAATTATTCAGCTATTATTACAGAGCAGGGAGGTGGCAGATAAAGGAGCTTTTCTCCTATCTCATAAAATATGTTCCAGTCCTCAGATCCCCTCATTTCTAAAAACTCTTCAGTTCCCTGATGTATATGTGATTCTGTATAGATAAAGGAAAGTCCAGTCAAGGCATGTCTGCCTAAAGCTTGCTCAAACAGCTATTCAGTCTGTCTGCTCTTCCAGCTTAGTTAACCCTGTTAATTCCCTCTTTTTAGCTAAAAGCTAGTTGTTTAATCCAGGTGTGATCAGACCTACTTGTTCTGAGGAGGTGGACACTTGCCTCTTGAAGAGGACAGCACTGAAATTCTAGGCAGACACTTATTTCGTGGACTGTGTGTGATTTGGAAAAATAGTCTCATAGTAAAAATCCACCATACAGGGAAAACTGGGTTTTCCCATTTAGTTTGAGTGAAGACACATAACAGAATATTGACCTGGAAGTGTCAACAGCACTCCCTTAAGTGCAATTTACACTGAATTAAAAGTGAAACAAAACATAACAAAACAAAAAAAAAAAAAAAAAAAAAGGAAAAAAGAATAAAAAACAAAAAGCAGCACTGAATAGAATTTGTCAATTTTCAGCAGGAATGCTTCAAAGAACTAGATCAATATGTGAAAAGTGGGCAGTCCTTCCATTATGCTGTTTTATTCCATTGCTCTATTTGCTGTCCCTCTTCAGAACAGGGCTCATTCTCGACATGCCTACATGACCATTCTGACATATCTATGTTCCAAGCAGTCAATAGAGATTGGGTGACTAAGGAATGTTTACTCTCTGCTTTTAGTGGTACCTTCTTCCTTCCTTGGATTTTACAGGGAATTTAGGTGGAATTTTTTTTTAAGTAGACTGAATTACCCCAGTTTTAGAACACATCTAACATTTTAGTTAGGCAAAGAGCAATGATTGCTGCCACTGGTCACCTAAAACTGGATTCCATGATTTCTTCAAGTTACAGCAATATAGATTTTCTTATTCTGTTTTTACAAAAGAGATACACAGGTTTAACTCAAATTAGATTTTAAATAGAATCTAAGTGTAATTACAGCTGCAAAGAGTGTTGCTGCACTAAAGTACCTGACTGCTGCTGTATTTAAGCAAACTAAATGGTAGCTGGGAGATCTTTATACAGACAGAATAGAATCAGAACTATTGGATTAATTTTTTAAAATCTCTAGTTTTCATATTATTTAATGAAGTGAAATTAAATTTCAAAGTTTTGCACAATTAATTAGTGTTTTAAATTAGTTTAATTTTAAAATTATTTTTTATAATATTTAATTTTGCCTCTTCCTCTATAGTTTTGACTGTAGTTCTAGCTACTGATTATGCCACACTAAAAATTCTTGGCATAAAACTCCTATGTGGAAATAATCTAAATCAATAACCTGTATTTCTCTCTGCATATCTATTTTGTGTGGTTGATATTGTTATGAATTTTAGCGGCCATTTGACAACATTCTCAGAAATGGTCACTGTCTTTTCCAAAATGGAGGTTTACATTAATATGTGTTTACTAAACATCTTTGTCTTCCAACTTTGTTCTTGTCAGTTCTATTGGCAGTAAGACAAGGTCAGATAAAAACAAAAGTATCCATCTTAAAAGGTGTGAAATTATTTCATCTAAATATTTTGTACAAGAATTTGAAAGGAAATCAGGGGGCTTTATTTAGATTTTAAAAACTTAGCAATTGAACAATCAAACCAGACAAACCACCTAAGAAATTAAAGGAGCCATGACTTAATATTAGTACAGCTTTAGAATCTACATCTGAACATACATTTGAAGCCATCAATAGGAAAAAAAATCTTTCCAAACACATAATGTTAGAACTGAATTTTTATTATTTCTCTTTTTTTAAAAATGTGTGGTCATGGTTCCTGTGAATTTTACATCAGCTACTTTCTGTTTGTATTTTTGTAGAATATGCTGTTTTACTTATTTTTTAAAGGTAAAAAGAAACAAGAAATATTTTACATCATTATGCATTAATTCATCTCATTATATGTATTCAAATACCAACAAAAACTATTTACAACCAAACATTTTCCCATCAAATGGCTACTCTTCTATAGCCATCAAAATGAGCTTTCAAAACTGTAGAAACACATGTATATAATTAGAATATTAAATTCAACAAGTGCCAGGTCATAGAATTTTATGTGCTCGGCCCCATTGTCAACTTTCAGCAATGGTCCTCTGAGTATCACCCCTTGAAGGTTCATGAGCTGTAAAACATGTTCCTTGTACAGGAGACGCTGGTCACAGCCTACTGCAGTCCAGGGGAGCTCAAAGGCCCTCACTTCGGACTGCTGTTTATAGGGTCACAAGACAACTGGCATTAGTCATCTGTCAGTCTCCATTGTGGCCATAATCCAGGATGGTAATTGCTGGAATTTTTCAAAAGTCGAACAACAATAATACTGTTCCACTCTGGCTATGATTCAGGAAAGTAATGTTCCAAGGCTACCAGGGGATGACTGATTATCTCTCATCCCTTTCCTTCATTAGGCAACAGAGTTCCTGATACAACAGTGCTTCTGATAAGCTCAAGGGGAATGGCATCACCTGGGAGCTATTTATCAAGGTTAAGGCTAACAAGAATTCCTGAGACTGTAGAACAGCCTGAGTTGGGGGAGGTGGGAATTGTGGTGCCCTAGACTGCATTTATTGGACAGGATAGCAACATAATTATATTCCATTGGGAATTGATGATCAGAATCAACACAAAAAAATGTCCTCAATGGAATTAAAGATAATTGCTATTTTCACTTCTGAAATGATAGTGTTCGACTGCTTATGCCATGCAAACTTAATCACTGATGCAGAACCTCTGCACAGACTTGTCACTTGCAAGTGTTAGATGAAAGCAGGATGAGAATAGATTTCCTTGGAAGGATGGCATAGCAGTGTCTTCTGGATATAAGCGCATCAATTCTGCAAGGACAAAGCTGTGATCTAATAATGACATTAAAAGGAATCAGGAAAGAACACTTATTTATGAAACATTGCTCAAATTAAGTAACCTCAAAGGGGAGGCTATAGAATGTGGATCTTTGGCTCTGTCACTTCATTTATAACAGCACAATAAGCAGAGGAGAAATCCTTGTGCCTGTGAATTACTAGTTTATGTAATTGCTTTTATAGCAGTCCCAAAAATTATGGCATAGGGGATAGAGGCAGAATCTGGGCCAAAAGCAGTCGAATCCAATTGTTCTACTGAAGTGGGATATAAAATAATCCTTAACTGATCCCTCAAAAAAATAAGAATAAAATAAAATGTATATTTACATTGGGAGTGGGTTTTGTTTATTTGCTGACAAGTTTATTTTTAAATCCAGTTCTACCCTCATTACTGCCCTAGCACTTTGAATACATTTATGATAAGTATTTGCTACAAAGATCAAGATATTGCTTTTCATTTACACACACAGAATCATGGTTTATTGGAAGTAGTCCCTCATTACTTCACTAGCACAGATGCAGGTTTTACAAACAACCCATAAGATTCTCCAGTATTAACAGGTGTCTAAGCTATGTCCTTCATATCCTTTTAAAAATTTCTCTCCACTCCTTACAATCTAACACAAAAGCTCAGCTATCTTATGGAACTGGTCCTGGAATATAGAATCATTTGTTTTCGAATGGCCTTCTTGCTGTTCAGTGATCTGTGTGAAACTAACCAGTGTCTGAAATTCAATTCCTGCAGAACAATTGCTTCACAAAAAGTAGAACTATCATCAATTTCATCAGAGGGATTAGGCAAACCCTTAGAGACAGTGTTAGGTCTGAGATATCTCTGTCAAGCAACTTGCAATATTATTTCCTCTTTGTGTTACTTTTTAAATACATGGAGCACTACAGCTATGAATATTGCCAATTTGTGAAACTATAAAAGCACTACATTAGCTTTTTAATTATTATATGTCTGATATTAATTATCAGACAGCCCCTGATAAACATTTGCATCCAAGGAACTGAGAGAGAACACAGAATGCCACCAGGCTCACTTCTATATTTTTATTACCAAAACTACTTTTAATAATTTTTAATAATTTAAATAATTTCTTGGGAAACCAACTGTTCCAAAGACATAACTCAGATTCCTCCTTCAGAGCTAATTATAAGTCTTCAGGGTGAGTGTAACTGCTGCACCCTTTGTTGGAGTTTCAGTAGGGCTCTTGCTCTGGCACAGATAAGGTTTGCCTCTTCCACCATCTACTGAGGAGTTCAGTCATCCAATCAGACGGGGGGTTTGATATCACAGTCCAAAGATTTTCTCACATTTGGCTGTCTTGCTACTTGCTACTCTGGAAGGGTGTGAGGCCTCCTGTAGGTCCATGCCATATTTGCCAACTTCATGTGGATACCTTGGGTGCCCTAGACATTTAAAATATCATTCAAAGTAACTGGTTTTTTAAGTAATAGAGACTCATCTGACTCTTTCATTTGAAGATTTTGGTTTTTAAACATCAAACAAAAGCTTTTGAAAGGTAGGATAAAAAGGTATGGATACTATGCTGGTATTTTAATGTCAAAATTACAGCAATGATCATTGTCTTTACATTTTTTTTTCTGCTTAGTTTTCAATTGGTCTGCACAATTCCCAAAGGCTTGTATTACTTAATCTGAAAATGTATTAACAGTTAAAGGTTTATTTGGTTTCAGTGATGAAGTATGTACCTTGAAGTCAGTTTAACTTATATAGGCTTAAAGATTTGTAGGTTTTTTGTTGCTACGTTGCAGAAAATAAAACATGCAATGAAATATTACTTCAATGTGACTTTTGAACTGTTCCGTCAAAACACTTTATCAGTCAGCTACTGTGACTAGCCTTGGTGCTGTAAATTAGAACCTCTTTTCTCTCTTCTCTGTCTTAAAGTGTCTTGATGTGAAAGAGTGAATGCCACCACATTATCAAAGAAAGAATAGAAAGCTTAATATACAATGCAAGATACATCAGTATCAAGTGCTAATTTAGAATCTTAAAAGGAAATCATTTTCATTTGTTTAAGGGCAGGATAGAATACTTCAGTAACTAAAGAGCACTAATAGCCTGAGAGCACATGCATTTGACTTGAGTTCTTGCCAATTTCTGAACTTAGTAATTCTGTTTGATAGACAAAAAATCATTGATATGTCACTCATCAGTTTTCTATCCAACATGATGTGGTTGGGGTTTTTTTCCTTTTTTTTTTTCCATGATTCACAATGCATTTCACATAAGTAACACAGACACATTATTTCTCATTCTGTGAATCTAAATGAAAGACAGATATCGGAAGCTATACTGTTCATGGCCTATTTGTTTTAAATTGCTTTCTCAGTTATATTACTGCAATCTTAATACTGAGATCCTATCGAATATAAAATATTTTGCTTTTTTTCTAGTAGAATTACAAAAAAGGTACATGAGTTAATAAGGTTGGAAAAACACAGCAGGATTGTAACATGGCTTTCTGAGAAAACTGTCTACATTTCTGTGATTCAAATTTTTAGGAACTTTGAAGAACCAAGAAAGAATGTAATAACTTCTCTCTGTGCAGAAGACTCAGAGATCCAAATCTATAATAACTTGCTTTGTAGAACTCTCATTGAAGTCAATATAGTTTTAAACCCTTATCAAAAATAAGATTAAGCTTCATTTTCTCTTCATGCTTTATATTCTACAATAATTTCCTTTTTCATTATTTAACAAAAACACAAGAACAGAATTTGGACATTATAAGGGAAAGACAAGTTAAAAGGTTTGGTTCCTGCAATGGTTTGTAAAATGCAAATATCATTACATCTGAGTATCAGGATCCTTATTTAGACATCTAGAAACAATCAGAGGAGTTATTCAGAACACTTCCTAAAATTTAAGCATTGTGACTGCTGTGGGATGACAGCTTAAGAGGACACACTATCACACACTTGCTAGCAAGGACTGTTGTCCTAGAATTTAAACCTGTCAGTGAAGAGAAGCACTTCCAATGTCAGCAAAGCAGATATTTCAAGCACAGTTGCTTTTATTTATAAGAAAATATTTCAAACTTTTAATGTGATCAAAATGATGGGGATGTTACTCAACTCCTGTACGATTATTTTCTGAAATAGAAGGCAGCATCTTAGAAACCTGCTGCCTCTGATGCTGTTCCATTCTCTTATGTGACATCCACAGGACATGCTGATGATAACTTTTATGGGAGGTCTATAACTAAAATGCTCCATGAATTGAATAATATTCTTTTCCATCACCCTATAACCTAATTTTACTGCAGTATTTGTTCCTTGCTAGCTGTGGAGCAATATGCAGCTTTCTTGTATTTAGGATTTAGTATCTTTCCCTCTCTCTTTTCTGGAAGGAGGGATTTTTTTTACTGATTTTCTTTACAGCTTCATAGGAAGACTAAGTATACACATGTAAAATAAAAAGGACGCGTGGACCTTAGCACTTATACACAATTGTCCACACTCTTGACTCTTAGCACAGACCATGGCATATTTTTAGCGCATGCAGACTAGCATTTTCTAGATTAAGACAGGAACAGGTTTGGGGTTATCTGTTAAAACTAATCTGAATAGATATTTTGGATTCCCTCCTTTATTTAGGGAGGGAAAGATGTGATCATGATGCATGCATGTGAGTTGAATGGATATTGTATGGGCTTAACCATGTCAGTTTACCCCAAAATCAAAGATCATTTCCTACACCATGTAATAACTAGATTAAATTTAAATTTTGAGTGCCACATTACACATTATGAAGTATCCTTTGTATTAATTTTAAAAACAAAAAAGAGTTGTGGCATAATCTATGATAAATTTCCATGTCAACATTTTGTCGATATTTACATGCTGGGAACTATTTTAAATTATTTAGAATCAGTTATAATGAAAGATAATGAAAAAAAAAAAACCACAAACTACAACTGCACCAGTGGTATTAATCTGAAAATAGGTTTTTAAATCATTTTGTCTCTTTGTTCTCTTAGGAATTTGTTCACAAACAGATGCTGATTTTCTATGAATGTATTCTAAATACACTTACTGAAGAGCTGAAATGCACAATGCATTTAATGCACACAATACATTTACTGAGCAGGTAAAACAAAGTACAGTTTGTGTCTTGATTAGTATGGCATACATTAGCACATAAAAATATGACTATTGTATTAAAAATAGCCAAGTATATACTACAGTGAAAAGAATCTCTGAATTACAGAGGCGTGTCTTTGTAGCAAAGGTTTACTGTCCTTATGTTGTTAAACAATATGCTGATACAAATGCAAATGCACTGATGTGTGTTATGAAAGCCATGTTCTTCTGCCCTTCAGTTAAACCTGTGATGCTATTTCTAGTTTATAATGATGAATTTGAGGTATCACTTTCAGAATCTAAGGGTAGAATTTAAAATCTTATTGTAGAAGGAATAAACTGAAACATTTTCTGTATGTATCCTTTTACAATAATCTCTTTATACTCTAATTGTCAATAAATTTGAAGTTAAAAAGTGCTGGGTTGAACTCAAAAAAAAAAAAAAAAGGAAGTGAACATGAAAGGATGACAGTTTCTCACTTTTGCTTCATAGAAGTGATATTTGATGCCTCATTCTCTAAGGAGATGTGCTTGTACATTTTCATTAAAGTACTGCTGACCATTTAAAAACCCATTTCTGAGTCAGCTCTTTTAATTTCAACTCACTAATTGGCATGAATCAGTAGAAAAAGATGGACTCTTTCACAGCACAGCTCAGGCAAATCGCATTGTTAATAAAACTAAGATTTCCTCATTAAGAAAATCTTGCAAAAAATGGTATAGAAACCAATAAATTCTGGTTCACTTACTATCAAGTTCTGTATGATTTGATAGTAAGATCATATTTTTCATAAGTTTTATGGATACATTTAGAAAGCAGTGTAAAAGTAAAATGCCTATTACATTCTGTAATAGGGGAATCCTTATTCCATTTCTAAATATACCATGCTGTTTCACAAACCATGGTTTGCCTAGCAAATAAAATTATCCCTGTATTACTTTCTCAATATTTCAAATAATTTTCTGGGATGGTTTTATTAAGCAGGAAAGCTTACAGCAAGGATTTCCTCCAGTGAGTATACATAGCAAGAGAATCACTGTTTTCAGTGCCATGGTTTCCACAAATTTGCATTTAAGCTGATGAGCAACTTCAGCAGGGACTTAGGGCCAAGAGAATTAACTATGACTTGTAACATGCATCTTCTTGCTTAACTTTTTGTTTACTTTCCTACAAGCTTTGTTAAGAAGTCTGAGTCTGCATTAATCCTTCAGTATCTACTTTTGACAATTCTTGACAGGAAATGGATAAATATGAACATAATCATTGGTGTTGCTGTCACTGCCCATGAGTAACAATCTGTTGTTTCTCCACTACTCTGTAAGGAAACTTTTTTAAAAACTTGAGTCCATACTAAGGAAGTTAAATGCTTTATAACCACCATCAGTTTTCCTGGTTTAGGCACTAAGTTGTTCTTATTTTGTCCATATGTTAAAAAGTATACAGAAATGGAAAACACTTTTCTTAATGCAAAAAATATATATCTTGTCAATAGCTGTGAGACTTTTTTGCCAATAAAGGAAAAGTTCTGCAAGTACATATTGCACAATAAAAGTGATGCAGAAGATAAACTGCGGACTCTTCAGAGGACTCTTCAAAAAGACATGATGGGACAGAATGCAGTGAAGAATGTTTATATTCAACAGAAAAGAGGAGTAGAAACAGTTTTGAGATCTATTAAATTTTGCACTGAACTATGAAACAGAGAAACTATTGCTCTGCTCAAGGAAAACCCAGAGATCCAAGGAAGTGGTAAGGATGAATAAAATGTGAAGCTAGAATGAGACTCAGTGCTATAGATCCATAGAACCTACATATTTATCTCCAGGACAGGCAATCTGTCAAACAGACACTACCACTGAGATTGCATAAATGTTAATAACTTATATATAAAGGAAAATACTACAGGTTGAAAATATTTATGTATGAGTCTGCATGAGTAGGACATGACAATCTCTAAAAGGATCTGAATCCTTGATCAAGTATTTCTCAACAAGTCTTTATAAAACTTCATTAAAGATCAGAGTGTAGAATTAAAAGGAATTCACAGAATTCCTAATTCATATGTTGGGGTTTTTTTGTTTGGTTGGGTTGGTGTTTTTTTTTTTTTTCCTGCATCCATATGGCCATTTCCATAACATAACCTACTCCATTTTTAAGTCTGTTAACTTTCTCATTTTTGTGCTTCCACCAGTGTACGGAAAGCTGGTCTAAAAACTTACTCATTTTACTATTACAGATCCTTTATTTTTTGTTTTTTATCTTGCTCTTAATGTAACATTTGTCATGATGCTTAATTGACTTAATTCAGACTCAAATCCTTCAGAAACAAAACAGTGACAGACAAATGTTATATAATTGCCACTGATTTCACAGTTAATGTAACACATTGGAGGTAGGAGACAAGGAAAGTGAGAGAAAGTATGCTGTCAACTCCTAATCAGTCTGACATGCAGTGAAAACCCAAGAACTTGCCCTGGGCTACATGAGTAGTTATGCCATTGATGGCTTCAGCTGAAAATCTAACTTAGAAAAAAAAAAAAAGGTAAAAAGATACAGAGAGGAAGTGGATTCACATACGAACACCTGGCACTGTGTCAATAACTCAGTTTGAGGCAGATCCCCTACACCTAAGGGACAAGCCACCAGGCGAGACTTGCACAAGCATTTATAGAAATACTCATAGGCCTTCACCTGTGCCTCGCAAGTTACACGGGAACTCATAAGGGTGTTGACAACTGGACTTAATCTAAGAGTATTGAAAAATCCAATATTCATAGATTTGTGGGTTACACAATCAGTTGACAGATGTCCTTGTTAGAATGACACTTCTGCCCCTTCTTTCTGAAAAAAAAAAAACCTTGAATGTTCATGACTAATCACATATTTTATCCATAGATCTTTCTTCCAGAATAAATTTGTTAGTTGTTTCAAGGATTCCCATAGACGTGTCTATGATGCTGTGCTCACCTTTTCTTTTTTTTCAAGTCCATGTGAAATATTAAATCAAACAATTCCTTACTTACAATGACCTCAGGCTTCAGTTAGATACTACTAGGAACATCAAGATTATTTGGACCATCAAGAGCTGGTCCAAATAATGATCTGCCAAATGGTCCAAATGGTATGAATCTATGCCTTATATTAAAGTTTAATTATCTTTTTTTTTTTTTTCTGTGGATTTTTATGTATTATTGTCTAATTCCTGGCATGGATCCCTACAACTAAATTTTATTGCTCTGGTTAACTAACAGGGGAAAAACAGTGGACATCTTTGAAAAAGAGCTAATCAATCCTCTCATTATTTTTGCTTAGTTGCCTCATACAAACATTTCATTTCTATGTTATTTACTACCATTCCCACATTCAGCAATAAGCATGGAAATTTCATCACCAGTATCTCTGCTGTGTGCTCAGCAACCCAACAAACCTTTTTTTATCATTTTGCACAAGTGTGTATTATAATTATAAAAAAATGAACAAACAGTTGTCTGCGCTTTCAGAAAGTAAAATCAAAAAAGAACCCAGAATTGTTATCTGCCAAAATTCTGTAATGAGGAACTATGTTCTCATTTTTAATAGGACAAATGATGCAGACTAATCTGAAATATGTGGTAACCAGGTAGCAACTAAATCTGTCAATCTGAGAAAAATACATGGTACATTTTAAAGCACAACAAAAACTCTTACATATCATCCCTCAAAAGTTACTTGTAATTTATTCAGTGGGATGCCATGGTTAATAAAAACCAATTTCTTTTTTTTTTTTTTTTTTTTTAATATCCTGCAGTTTTGAGATGTGCTTAAAGCCTTAGCAGAGATATTCACCTGATAATATAAACTTCATGGTTTATTCAATCACAGCAGCTGTTGTAAACCCTTGGTTACCATTTATTTTTCAGCTCTGGAAAAATATTTATAGTCTGGTTTTAAACACAACATGTAGTCAGCCCTCAGTTATATAGCAAAAGCAATCACATTGACACTTTACTAGACCCAGAAAAAGAAGCAGTAAAATATCATCACGATAATAAAGAACGAAGTGAAAATAAATGGATTTTACTCCTTGTTTTTTTCTTTATTAAATACTTCTGGAGTTGGGGAAAAAGATATTTTTGTCTGAAATAATATATGTTTTGGCATGACTAATGTTATAGCTCTTAATCTGGACCAACATAGAGATAATGTGCTATAAGCAGTCATTACAGAACTTGTGCATATCCATTGTGGACTGCACAATGCATATATTATCATTCTTTGGAGTCTTGGAAAGATTTAAAAATAATAAACTCTCATATGTTTATTGATCAATTTATTGCATTAAGACATACTATGGAGTCTGAGTACACAAAAATTATAGCAGGCACCAGTGACCTCCTTCTTACAAGGAGCAGCATGTCCCCCTCACACACTAAAAAAAAAAAAAAAAACAGGTGAGAACAGCAGGAATCTTACAAATTGCTCCTCATTTGGAAGCCTCCATCCTAGTAGCAGGGCTAGTTTCCAATTGACCAAAGTAGATCGGAAGAG
>JAWWMP010000001.1:74989367-75099999 GCA_035047865.1 Dendrocincla tyrannina
TTGATAGTTTTTAAAGTTTTTTATTATAGATAGCATTTCTATGTATTAGACAGTCAGTTATTACTGTTCCATTTCATCTGTTTCTATGTTTGTCCCCACTGGTCAGTTCATACCCAGTTACAGTCCACCCATTAGTTGTTTCAGCCCTGTTCTCCCATTGGCTAGCTGGTGGTGCAGTGCAGCATCACCATATACGGCTAGCCACTCCCAGTTTCCCCTTATTTGTGTTAACCCCACCTTCCCTTTCCCTTACTTGTCGTGCTCCGCCCTAACTCCTCCCAAGTTCCAGAAGCCTCTGAACCCGACCATATACAAGTCCCATGCGCCCTCAATAAATGTTCCACTCCTGTTCACCATCCCTCGAGTGCAGACCTCTCATTACCACTCCAGTGGAACACTGACAAATGGCAAAATCTACATTAAAAAAAAAAAGTCATATCTTAGATGTCAAGGTCAGAATAGGAACACAAACATAGGTACAAATTTTAAACTCTTTAAACTCCAGGTGAGAAAGTACAGTCTGAGATTCATTTCTGCTCCAGACTAAAACAGCCACAGTCAGGTACTTAAAGATTGTAGCTGAACCCCATACATCTTCACCCAAGCACAGCTTTTTGGGTCGGCCTTTTTTTAGATTATAGGTGTCAAGTTTTGATTTGTTCCTATCTATACAGCTTTAAATAGGCTATGGCTACAGATCTGAGTTCAGTAATGTGGTATAGTTTGTATCACAGAAACCCATACTACTGTCTCTAGAAGTCTCCAACTTACATTCACAGTGATAAGGGTTGATACTGATAAAATTATGCAATGAGCACATATATAAGGTTATGTATAGGCCACAGTTTTGTAAATTTATGTAAATATTTGTAATGCTATTCTCTCAGTGAAATTAAAGGTGAGACTGAAGTGAAACAACATAAACTGCTTCCTTTAACACCTGGAAAAATATTCAAAATGTTTTTTCAACAACATACAGCATTTGCTGCCACTTTACAACATAGTTTTAATCCAACAAAATAATTTAAGAAGTATTAGTATTATTAGAGACTGAATCAGAATACTTCAGAATTGTTACACATCCACACCAACCACCTCTTTGCACTACTGAAACAGAAGATTCCATCCAACTTTACAACATTACACTAATATACTCCTTCATCTTCCTACAGCATTATTAAAAGTCCCTGCCAGCAACTCCATCTCTTTCAGACTGGAGCATATTCATCCTGGACTGATTGATTATAGTGATCTGCCACTGGCTGAGAGCAGTTACTACCTCTCAAGTCATCACATTTTATTTACAGTGTAGTTTGAATTTTATTTTTGAATTTCTTTTTAGCCATAAATTCATTTTTCAAGTTCATGACACACACACAAAAAAAAAAAAAAAAACACCAAACAAACAATAAGCAACGTCCCACAAACAAACAAAGGAAAAAAAAACATCAAAGAGACTATAGTAGAAGAAACGTGTAGCTTATCTATATGGAATACATACAAGAAAACACATACATAGTGCAATACTAGTTTCAGTATTCTTGACTAGGTATTCATCAAATTCAAGGAACATCAATCTTCTAGCTACCCAAAAGATTACATAGAAAAAGTGGAACATACAAGCCACAAATTAATCAGTGAGGGGTCTGGGAGCCTGTAACTCACTCCAGCTGACATGTAAGGGAATGCACAGAACCCCCGCTGTCGTCACGCACCTCCCCTGCAGCTCTGCCTGTGGTGTGCACCGGTAAACTGGTAAACTGTTATACAGATTATAGATGCAACTTCTAGGGACTATTGCTATGACGACATTCACAGTACAATTCTTGAATTATCTCCACACATTCATTTGAAAAAAAAAAAAAAAAAAAAATATATATATATTTGTTGGCAATCAGAATGAGACCGAAAGGTCTCTGGTACCTGAAGGGACCCTACAAGAAAGCAAGAGAGGGACTCTTTGTAAGGACATGCAGTGATGACAAGAGACTTTAAACTGAAAGTGGATAGGTTCAGATGCAGTTTCTTATTAGTAAGGCTTTCAGAATTTTGGCACTTTACAAGTTAAAAGTGCTAGTGCTGTGTGGTGTTGATGTTGGGTTTTTTTTGCTATTATTCTGAGAATAAAATAGAGTTACCTATGATGGTCTTATAATTAGACACACAAGGAGAAATATCCTAGTCAACATCTAGGAACAAGACAATAAGGTGTAAAATTATGATCTTTCTATATTAGTCTTAACCACAACCAATGTGAGTTTGACATGAACAAATCTCCATTAGATAAGTAGAATCTTAAACAAATTTTAATTCAATTGACTTTTGTCCTCTGCTGTATTCCTTATTACACTGTAGAAATATTGTTCTGCTAGATAAGCTATTTACTGTTCAAGATTCCTTATTACACTGTAGAAATATTGTTCTGCTAGATAAGCTATTTACTGTTCAAGATTTGGGTAACTCGAATTCTCAAAATGAAATTATATAGTCCTTTTATGTCTGTTAACTTTCTAGCATTTTTTTAATCTCTCCTATTAGAACTACTTCTACAAAAGATGAAAATTATGATTAGGAGTGGAGCACACACAGACATGAGAAAGGAGCTAAAGCAAAACAGAAACCACTTCGGCATGTAAATTTTCTATTGCAATTGGACATATGGCTCAGAAATGCTAGGCCACTACTTTCTTCATTGCATACACTTCTATTTCCATGTTAACTAATTGCCCTGAACAACTTTGCCACTAGTAAATGTTAATTTCATAGAGGTAGCTCCAGAACTTACTTTTACTTTACTTTTCATAGTCCTTGCATTTTTCAGTGCGAAAAAACAATTGAGATTGTCTCTGCCTTTCTCTCTAAATACACTTTCAGCCTGTCACGTTATTGTTTGTGGTCATTAAGTAATTTCAGTACTTAAATGTTTTGTTAGGTTTAAACCCTTAACCAGAATTCAAACAAGGATATAATGTGATTATAGTGTAATCCTCAGACCTCTAGCTAAAGCTTCAGGCACCTAATTCTGTATTAAAAGGGGGTTAAACCCATCCAGTCTTCTTTTTTTCTCTGCAAACCCACAGTTTTCACATATAGCTCTTTTGTAAGAGCTGCTGTTCTCCACAAATTGAGTCTACTTCTAAATTTCCCCCAGAAGTTCAGTCTGGAAGGGATTCTGTTGAATCCAGCATGCTGTACATGGTGTTTAAACTGCTTTATCACTTCAAAGAACTGCTGTCTCCCATTTCCTAGGAGTATGCCCCAGCTGTTAGGCATTCAAGCTCAGTAGGATAGCTGACTGACTGCACTGCACAGATGGGACACCTCACATCAGCTGATCCAAGGGATATCCCATACCATATGACATCATGTTCAGCATATAAAGCCAGATGAAGAAGGAAGGGGGGAGTAATAGCACCTGTCTTCCCAAGTACCCATTATGTTTGATGGAGTCCTGTTTTCCTGAGGCTGGCTCAACACCTGCCTGACCATGGGAAGAGGTGAATTAATTCCTTGCTTTGCTTTGCTTTGCTTGTGTGCATGGCTTTCACTCTACCTATTAAACTGTGTTTATCTCAACTCAGTTTTTCTCTTTTACTCTTCTGATTCTCTCTGCCACTCCACCAGAGGCAGTCAACAAGCAGCTGTGACAGGATTAGTTGCCAGCTGAGGTTAAACCAGGGCATTCATTTTGTGTACAAGTGATAATTTAAGATAAAAGGTGACTGAAATGACATACAAGACTGGTATTTTCACTAAGAGTATGGACTAAGAACCTATGTCCTGTGTAAAAAAACTGTATCTAGATTTCTGTGCCCTCTCCCAAGACTGTTGATGGAGTCTATAAAGTGTTTAGGAATGGAGAGCTCAATATTGTGCCTCTTGCTAAATGAGTAATAGAGTGGCAACAGAGACCTTAGAGGCTCCAGAAAAGATGGAGCCCTCTGTGAGGACAGTTTATTGGATGTGTCAGACTGCACACCTGCTCTGTTACAGTTTAAGATGAATGTTCTTAAACTAAAAACATCAATTATTTATGTTTGATAGTAAATGGTATCAGGAGGGAAGGTAAGGTGTTTGGCAGGAAAGATCACACTGTACAGTGCCAGAAACTGCAGTGATGTCTCATGGGTGCCAGAAAGGAAAATCAGAAAGGGACAACACAAGATGCCTCTGTTTTGCAGCAAGAGGTGCGATCTTGCTGGACATTTTTTTCCTCTGCTTCAGAGAGCTGTCACACAGCAAATGTTCTTTCAGGAGGCCAACAGACCAGCAGACATTGCCACATGAATATTAGTAAACTAAGCAGAACAAGGAACCATTCTTTGTCCCTGAGGCAAGGTGACATGGCAAAGCCACCTCTGCACAGCACAGCACTTGGCTAAATGCCTTTTCCAAGCCTTAAATGGGCAAGGAGACCTGGTTTTTACTTTTTATCTATTTTTATCAGTTCAGAATCTCTGATTTTTTTTTTTTGTGGTGGTTTTTGCTTTTGTACTGTTTTATTGTGATTTTTTTTAATAAAGACATAGTCAGCAAGAGTTGAATTGAAATCACAAAAAAAACCACACACAAAAAAAAAACCAAAAAAAACCCTGATGAGAGCTGCCTTATTTCAACGAGAAATAAAATAAAGTTCTTATGCCAGAGTGAATAAAATCCTTGCTGATCTAACAAATTTTTCAAAGTAAGCCAAAAACTCTGTACCGTTCACCTGATATAACCAGAAAGACAGATTGGATGCATAGAGGTAGCTACTGCAGGCATCAGTGTGCTGGCCTTTCCTCACAGTTTGTAAGTCCATAGTTGTTAATCAATAATAGTTCTCAATGCAAAGAGGTCCCACAGATCCAAGATATTTGCTTCCCTTTCTTCTCTTGATGGCACCCTCAACCTTGCACTTTTTTTTGTACACTCTGTGTGTGAAAAGTTTTGTCTGGTTTACAGTTTCAATCCTACCTTCTATAGTCATGGTAAACTTAGTCCATATAAATCCATGCAGCAGTGAAACTAAAGTAAGGTGCAAAAGTTGTGAGTTCCATCTGGATTTAGGATAACTATGGGGATTAACTGGATGTGCCCTTCACAACAGATCAAATAGACAGAACTAAATATGTCTTCTTTGCTGGTTCTAACATGCAATGTTTGAAAAGACAATAGATCTTCTGAGTTTCCAAAGCTTTTAGGTCTAAAACAACACATTCAAGCAGAGCTTTTCAAATAGAGATCTGCAGTTCTAATATATGTTGATTCACCATATCCTAAGGTGACAACTGCAGTAGAAATGGCCTTTGACTTTAGTTGCTCTGTTAGGTATTTTGGGAAATGGGAAATCTGTTGACAGACAGTATCATTTCTAGTTTTTTACACTGCCTTACAAGTTCATCCTTGTTTTTCAAATCTTAATGTACAGTTTCTGCAGAGTCTAAGAGCATTCTTTACCACTAATGAGGTCTTTACCACCAAATGCTTTCCCTCTGCAGGAACTGTCCTTGAAATTTGAAAAATTAAGTCTTTGCATTAGCCTAGCCTAAAGTAGTATGCAACAATATTTCCTTTTTATTTAGCATTTCCAGAAGACTTCTCAATATTAACTTCCTGCTTCAGATTTCTTAGAATATCTTCCTCTAACATCTCTCTGCTTTATCTCGGCTTGTTTTTTCAGCATAAGGGAGTAATATATATTTCAATAACAGTTTTCCCTATTAACTAAAATGGCTTCCTTTTCAACTGGGCAATAACATACCTCTTTTGAGTTATTCTTGACATTTCTCTTATGCTAGCTCATAAGTCATAACATTTGTTTTCTTTTGTCTATATTCATAAACAGGTCTTGTAGACTGAATGTTCTTTGTATGTTTTTTCTCCTCTAACAAGGAACTATTTAATTTTCATTTTCATTTACTTCATTAAGCACAACTAGAGTTGGCATTTAAAGCACTAGCATAAGCAACAATTAATTATAAACAGTCAAGCTGCTCTGCCAAATGACAGGAATTGCTCAGTTAAACCAGAGGAATAAGCAATGAGGGCAACTAGTACTGCACAAGTAGGTCATCTGTGCTGTTGCTTGAAATCACTTGCATGAAACAAGCCTTAGCATTTTGGAACAAGCTGTTTTAGGGTCTAGAGAATAAGCCATATGAGGAGCAGCAGAGGGATCTGGGGTTGTTTAACCTGGAGAAAAGGAGGCTCAGGGGAGACCTTATTGCCCCCTACAAATAGCTGAATGTAGAAAGACAGAAGCCAGTGTCTTCTCTCAGGCATCAAGTGACAGGATGAGAGGACATAGCTTCAAGCTGTACCAGGCTGGACATCAGGAAAAATTTGTTCACTGAAAGGGTAATTAAGTATTGGAATGGGCTGCCCAGTGAGGTGATGGAGTCACCATCCCTGGAGGTGTTCAAGAAGTGACTGGACTTGGCACTTATTGCTATAGCTTATTGGATGTGGTAGTGTTTGAAAAAAGGTTTGACTTGATGGCCTTGGAGTTCTTTTCCAAACAATGATTTGATGATTCTGTTTGACCTTCCACCTTTTTTGCTATTGCCTCAATGAAGATGAAAATATTACACTATATCCAGCACTCCTACTATCCTTACCAATAGCTGAGTGCTTAGAAATACATCATATGTCCCAAAAGTCAAAAAAGTCACTTCTGTTTAATAAATACTGACATGAGCTGCAGTTTTTCACAGAGGCCATACGTATTCTCTTTCAAATCATCCCTACACTTCATCTTCTTCATTCTTTACCGTTACAGACTTCTCATGAAGATGTTGAACTGTGATCTGGTCCCATTTCTTCTCTCTTCCTGTCTATTGACAGCAATGACTTCTTGTCACTCCATGAATAAACTGAATTCCTCCCACAATAAAAAGCAGTTTCTGGGATTTTCACAACTGCTCTGCCATTTACCAGTAACAGTGTAAAAACCTTCCCTTTATCTAGGTCTATTCTTTTGTTGTTTCTTACTTCTCGTGAACTGCCACTGTTTTGCTCCATTATCTCCAAGTTTTAGATCTAGGAGCAATTCCTCTCCTGATCCAAATGGCACCTAAATACAGTGCAATGAAGCATGATATAGTAAGTTAAACCCAGGATCTGGAAGGCAGTGTCTATATTTACCCAGGTCCATCAATGTTTCTTATTTCCACACATTTCATCTAAAATTTTAAATCCAACTTTATGGATTGGTGTTTCTGCTTGAGCAGGAGGATTGAAACAAATTAACTCCTGAGGATCCCTTTCAATTTCAACTATTATGTGATTTTGTGATATGCCTGTTTGTTGACTCTAGGTCAATGTGGCCTGTCTATATTAAGAGGGAAAAAAAAGAATTGTCTTATAGAAAAAAAAAGCAGTGAAAGACAATGCTCTAGATGAGATTGGATGACAGTAAACTGGGGGATCTGGAACTCCAAAGCAAACAATATGGCAGAATAAATTTATTTGACCAGAGATGGATTTTACTGTAGTTTGCTCTCTGTTGACAATAAATGGTGAGACAGAATTCTTAGCTTTTGAGTGAGGTTTCTATTTAGCGGGTGAGTTGCCTGTTACAAATGACCTCTGCATTGGAAAGTTCTCTTAAAGTGATTGCATTCTTTCAAAATCTATTTTTAAGCTTTATGGGAATTTGAACTTGTATCCATCCAGTACAATCAATACAGTGGGATCTACCACAAAGCTGCCAAAATGTGTTGTTCTACTATGGTGCATTCTAAGGAGAAAACAGTAGAAGGCATTTAAACTAATGCTACTGTGGAAAAGGAGCAAGACAAAATTGTAATCAATATAATATGGCTAATGTGTATTTGTTAAAGCATTTATAAAAGAACAGTTTCTCCAGCTGGTTCCTCTTCTATCTCTCTAATAAAATTTTACCTAAACTGGAAATAAGGAGTAATTTAGATTCATTGTTAACAAAACATAACCTGGGATATGTGTAAATGCTGATAATTTCTATGTTATTTATAAAAAATCTGCAAAATCAAACAATTAAAACTACAGAACTTTAAATGTTTTCATAAATGAAAGATCTTCAGGTTAAAAAATCAGAAATGTGATTTTACTGCTTAAAACGATTTTAAGTGTGAGGTTTCTCCTATACATAGCAACAGGTCAGCTTTCTTTCTTCCCTTTTTTTTAACCAGATTATTTCTTTTCATTGTTTCTTCAGAGTACAAGGAAGATATATTATGTTCTGGCAGAATACATTCAGTCTTTTCAGATAAGTGGCTTATATATGGGGGAAAAATAAAAGCAAGAATGAAGAAAAAAAAACTACAAGGACAAGGAAAGGGAATGTATGCTAAGTGGCCTTGCACCACACCGGAGATAGAGGAAATCTCCAAAGTCTGCAGAGTGATACTTCAGAGGAGTAATAAAGCAAACAAGAGTGGGGTGCACAAATGGCATGAGTAGATAAAAATGAAATTAATGAAACGTTCTCCTAAAAGAGACTGAGTTATAAGTGCTATTAATATTTGTATTTACCTTTGAAGAGAGCATATTGGAAAGGAAAAGTAACAATAGGGAGCACAGAGGGTAATATAAGAACTCAGGCTGTTATAATATCCATTCAAATGGTTAAGAGGTAAGTCTATGTGGGCAAAAATGTGAGGCTGGACTACACTAGCGGTGGCAAAATTCTGAAAACAGATGAAATTACTCTGAACCTTAATCAGGGCAATTTTTAGTGAAGACTTCTGAAACATTACAAAATGTTTCAAAGTATTTACAGTCATTTTTGAACAAACATCTATGCACTGCCTATTACAAAGATATAAAACAAGATTACAGCCTATAGATACAAAATACATGCTCCTGCCTTCAGATGCACTACGTTTCTATGAGTCCCACTTTTAAAAAATACAGTTGCCATTTTGTGGGTAACAGCGATGTGACATCTTAAAGAGAGGATACGGACTAACAGTTCCGAGATTACATGCATTTGCTAACTCATTTGATCTCAAGCCTCAAGCATGCAATAAGGAAGATAGTGGGTGACAGAATACTTACCCTCATCCCATACACCCCATACCTTACCATTTGAAGACAGACTTGGGCTATATCCACCACTTACTAATGTCTAGTGGTCTGTCCTGTATCACCCTGTCAATACTGGGAAAGTATTTCATCAAATAAGTTTTCATCTGGAAAAGTCTCCAGCTACAGAGATGCTGAAGAGATTTATAAGAAGGGGCATTTCATGCATGTGAAAACACACTGACTACAGTGATAAGTAGTAAAAGAGTAAGGGATGAATGATCCTAAACAAGTGAGTTGTATCCACATTAGATCCCTGTAGGCAAGTTTTGTCTTGGAGAAAGCCAGTCCAGTCCAGAGCCAGGGAGCAAGCTAACATTTAGCAGTGAGGGCAGTCATATATCCATTCCCTGAGCACTCTTTATCTATTAACACACCATACTTTGTCAAAGGCAAACCAAAGAGGTAACCACTTGCCTTATAACAGTTTGTGTAACTGAAGAACACTTGTACACAATCTCTTTAATGTTTCAGTCATGCTGTATCACAGTGCCATTCTTTCCTCTTAATATCATAGTTCCACAACAGTTTTTTCCTAGGTTTCCAGGTTTTTTTTGAACCCTGTGTTTCTCCTTCATTTCAGTGCACAGCAGTTTACAAGTCCGCTTATTACAGACCTGTATCACTTCAATGAATTTGTATCTAGTAGAAAGGAACACCCAAGGATCTATACTTGGAGATACTGAAAAAACAAGATGATGCAAACTAGAGGAAGCTGAAGAACTGGATCCTTACACTACCCCCATAATAGCAGAGTAATAAGTCATGCTATGGTATAGAACTACAGTGGCTTTGAAAAATTGAAGTGTTAATGTGTAGCTGAAATATAAAATTCTTTCCTATCTGATAGAAAGTGTAGAAACAGGTTTTGTTTTTATGAGCTTCATCTCAAATTTAAAATGGACACAAAAGTTCTCACACAGGACAGCACTAAAGTGATCTACAGGCAGAGCATCCTTACCTGCAGAAATAAAGTTGGTTACACTGTAAAGAGAGAGTCAGGCTTAATAAGTTGATCTGATCAATATTTAAAGAGACATTTTGCTTTACTTATCGATTTATTCCTAGAAAAAGGATTTTTAAGTTTTGTCTGCAATTCATCAGTATCCTTGACAAAACTATAATTCAAGCTGAAGTATTCTACCCAACAAAACATTTTCTTTGAATTAATATGTATTTATGTATGCAGTGCAAAGGACGGTTTTCTCCATTCTTTTCAATGTCAGTTCCCTATAACACATGATTAATGATCTAAAGTACTGACCAAGGCTCAGAATGTTGCTTTATAAATTCAGCATGAATTTTTTTCCATAACGCTGTTTATATCCCAAGCACTCAATAACAAAAAAAACATGAATTATTATACATTTTTATAAAGATAAAGAGTTTGCAGATTTTTTTCATGAGATATGACTGAATCTGTAGCCACAGTTATTTATTTCACTGTAGAACCTAAGCAAAGCTTCAGTGTTATTTACAATAATGATTCCGTGATCTTCAAATAGATCATTCTTTTTATATAAAAGTATGTATAAGTATTAGTGTTTTTAAGACTGAGGATTGTCTAGGCTTTTTTTACAGTGATATTCCTTTTCTTTTTGTTTTACTTTTGCTCTGTTCTGGCTACAAATCTGATGTTTGAACAAGTATCTTTGCTAACCTGTTATAGATTATATAGATATATAAATAATATTTCTATATTTATATATAAATATAAATATATAATATAGATATATAAATATATGCATAGATATATATATAAAAAATCAAGGTTCTAACTTGAAAAGACAGATGAATTTCACAATGTGTTAAAAATATCATGAATTTTACTACCTGACCATAGAAAATATGAAAGAAAAGAAATTCAATTACATCTCCATCCCAGATGAAAGTTGGGGGAGGGGAAAAGAATGTCATACACACTATTAAATAGATTTCATCACTGCAGATTTAATGAAAGATGCACCACATTGAACCCTAGCATTTCATTACTTACAAAAAACCTCATATGCTTACATGAGGAAAATCAATGGGACTGAGACAACCAATAATGCTGCAGCTTTTAAAGGTCTAGAGGAACAAAATTACTTTTGTTCACTTCAGACATATATATATATAGTAATGGCTTTTATCAATATTGTATTAATCTGCACTTAAAAAGAATTCATTTCCCAAAATTATAAGAACAGTAGTCATTTTCTATCAACAGTGAAAATGCAATAAAATGAGAAACACATATTGCTAAAAATACCTTTTTTTTGGCTTCAAAGCAGCTTTCCTAAACAGAAAACTCAGTTAAGGATATCTGGGAGATAAAGGCTGGATTTGTTATCTCTATTGTGATGCAACTCTTTGTTCTCTTTTTATACAAGTGAGTATGTAGAACACACAGGTAGAAACTGTGTTGTTCTGTACTCTTACACAGAATACTTGGTAAAATTTTTCTTATTTTAAAGAAAGCAAATTACTCTCCAACTGAGAGACTTGAAATGGAACTTGTGCTCTACTTTCTGTAGTAAATGAGAAATCCATACTAAGTTTACAGAGACAAATCTTTAGGATGTCAGAAAAAAAAAATGTTAAAAGTTAAAGGTCATGCCATGGAAACAATGTACAACTAAAACGTTGATGCTTAAGAGAAACAAAATACATTTATCAAGAGCAAGTAAATAACAGATACTCAAAGAGATAACAGTAAGGCTGTCCATAACTTATAACACTAATGGAGAGATATTTAATCTCTGTGCATTAAATATGTAGTCTGAATATTATCAGTTGTAACTACCAGATCAATCTTACTAAATACTAAAATACTAAATACTAAAAATAAAAGCAATACTAAAAAAAAAAAAATGTTTAAAAAAATAAAAGAAAATAAAGACAACTAAAAGATCTGAAATAGTAACAGCATAAAAACAAGAGCTATCAAATGTTTTAATCTTGTGACTTTCCAAACAATATAATTCAGTATATTATGCCATACTGAACAATGTATTCATAATGCATAATATTAGATTAGGCTGGATTGCATTTGATTTTGATTGATGATTTGAAAAAATCAAACTTTTATAGGTCAGTTGTGACCATCATAATTTTATGTAGGCTTGGTAGAATACTGATATATAAAAATTTCTGAATTTGTGAAAGCACCTGTGAGGTTGTGATGTGGAAATCATATTGCAGGGTAATTTCTGTAGTGGCCATTATGTAACGTGATGTATTTATGGCATTTCATATCTAGAAAAAATATATTTTCTTACGACATTTGTTCTATCTTGAGAATGATACAGTATAAGAAAATTAAGACCAGAGGATTGGAAGCTACACTTCCTTTTGAATACACTGAAGAGACTGGCCAAGAGTTTTAGTGCTTCTAAATTTCTCTTGTCAGCAATTAATCAATACTATCAGGATTATTCTCAATAAACCTTTTTAAGCATCCCAGATCACTGGAAGTCTTAACCTGGGGGGTCAACTCCAAAGCAACATCTGTTAGAACAATTGTGTAAGATTACATTCTTCTTCAACAATCTTAATTGTTAATTGTATGGAAATTTGGGGTCCTTAAATATTGACACCTCAGCTGGAACAGGCAGTTAATACACAGACAATATTTACACCTACCTGTAAAGTCCCATAGTTTACCTGCTACTTCATACATTAGACTGGCAACTTTTCTGCTTTTCTGTACTTAGGAACTATGTGACCTTACTAATTGGCTAAAGTTTTATGCCTGTAAATCTTATCCCTATTTTCAGACCTTCTGGATTATTTCTTACCCTTGATAACACATCTGGCTTCACAATCTAAAGAAGACTGCAGAAAGGTGACAGGACATTCCTTTCTCCTTTAAGAATATGGCAAACAACTGTGCTCCATTGAACTGATTGTCTCAAAACTACCTAGGATGGTTTACAGAGAGTAAATTGATCATAAATTCTTAAATAATACTAAAGCTTCTTCCTAAACTACCAAAATAAACCAGCATAGCAATGTTCCCCCATTTGATCTGCAGTTTCTATAGCCAAACAATCCACTATATTTCTGTTTCTTCTTCTATTCAATGAATTCATAACTTTTTCCTCATTCTCACCTGCTTTCTTCTCTCATCTTCTCCATTTGTTTTGCACAAATAATTCAGTTTGACTGAAATGCTGAAAAGATGTTCTTTCCATACCAATTTATAGTCTAGTACTGAATGCCCTGTCAGGGAAGACATCTTCAAATACTTTTGTGCTGAGGAGAGCACTACATTCCACTCTCCGGATCTCACCTTCTCAAAATTTTCGACTAAATTAAGTAATATGGACTTATTAAAAACTTATGTGAGAACACTATCAAAAACTCATCTTAAAAGACTGAAGTTATTACTCAGATTAGAAGAAATATGTTATCAAGTGCAACAAACAATTCTAGACCTGAATCTAGTCTCACATGGCTTTTAAATCAGTGGTACTTACTTCATTGTCTAAGAGAGGAAGATAATTTCAAAGATGCTTTTATCTTCATATTTTTTATTGACTGACAAACCTATCCTATAAGGAAAATTTAATAGAAGTGGGTTTATTCAGCCTGGAAAAGAGAAGGCTTAAGGGTGGCTTACTTGTAGCCTTCCAGTGCCTGAAGGGAGCCTACAAGCAAGATGGAGAGCTCTTTACAATGGCATGTAGTTCCAGGAGAAGGGGAGATAGTTTTAAGCTGAGAGAGAGTATGTTTAAATTATACGTCAGAAAGAAATTCTTTACTGTGAGAGTGGTGAGGTAGTGGAACAGGTTGCCTTGAGAAGTTGTGGATGCCTCCTTGCTGGAAGTGTTCAAGAGTATGCTGGATGGAGCTCTGGGCAATCCTGTATAGTGGAAGGTGTTCCTGCCCATGGCAGGGGGGTTGGAACTAGGTGATCTTTAAGTAAGGTTCCTTCTAATTCAGGCCATTCTATGATTCTATAGTAATAGTAATATTACTATAGTAATATTATGAATAGTAATCTTCTTTTTATAACACTTCTACCAAATGTTTGTGAAAGATACAGCTGAATATTTATGTTCTTTACTGCCTCTGGGTCTTGAACTTGCACTTTGAGATTACGATATCTATTAGTTTACCTTCCTTTTTTTTTTTTCTCTCATTTATACTAAGAGGATATTTGAGACATAGGCAGCTTCTTTGGGAAAAAAAAAAAATAAAAAAGCAAACCCCAGTGAGAGCCACAACATCTGCTGGGGCTTATACATGTTGTTATACCCCATTTACTCAACATTAATCACAACCAGTCCATAAGGTACAGTTGTTGATTAATGAAATTAATGGTCAGTTCCTGGCTGATGTTAACTGAAGCAATATGATTCTTATATATCTATCCAGCTCTAATACTAACGAATCACAGGTCACAGCTGCACTGCGATTACATGCTTAACAAAAATGTATTGTTAACAGGGCAACCAGGGAATGAAAGGGTTGGCTGCTTTTTACCACCCACCTCTTTGTGAGGAATAGCCAAGGCACCTGAAGGGCAGTAAATTGGCTTCTTTTCTCCTTACAACAAATCTCTTTTTATCAATGGTACTTGATGATAGCCTGCTGTCATGTTTTAACCCCAGCCAACTACTAAGCACCATGCAGCTGCTCACTCACTGCTCCCACCAGCGGGACTGGGGAGAGAATCAGAATAGTAAAAGGGAAAAAATTGAGGGCTGAGATAAAGAGAGTTTAACAGGGAAAGTAAAAACTGTGCATGCAAGCAAGGCAAAACAGGGAATTCATTCACCACCTCCCATAGGTAGGCAAGTATTCAGCCATCTCCAAGAAAGCAGGGCTCCATCATGTGTGATGGTTACTTGAGAAGACAAATGCCATCACTCCTAACATCCTCTCCTTCCTTCTTCCCTCAGGTTTAATTGCTGAACACGATGTCATATGGCATGGGACATCCCTTTGATCAGTTGCAGTCAGATTTGCAGCTGTGTTCCTCTCAGCTGCTTGGCAGGGCCACACAAGAAACAGAAAAGGCCTTGATACTGTGCAAGCACTGCTCAGCAATTACAAAAACACCCCTGTATTATCAACACTGTTTTCATCACAAATCAAAAACACAGCCCCATGCTAGCTACTGTGATGAAAATTAACTCTACCCCAGACAATACTAGCATACCCACTGGACTAATTTTGTGCATCTTCACTTATTTCCTCTGCTGGTATTTGTCTGCACAGCGGACCGGCCATAATTATGCTGGGGGCAGCTCTCCACTTCTGCAGAGGTGGGCTATGGCAGTGCAGGTAACTAAAACACCTACTTTTGCTTCTGTATTTCTAATGTCCACATATTTTTCTTATGAAACAAAAAAACATAAAGACATGTCAATAGACATTCTGAGCACTGGGATAGGCGGCTTCACTTGCATATTTTCACAGGTAAGTGACTTTCTTCCATTAACTTCCTTATGAAGAAGCTAAAGTGTAAGTATGCATCTTTCTAGTATAAGACAACTCCCTGTTCCTGAAAAGGTCATGTGGGGTGACAGCATTTCCTAGTCAAGTTTAATAAAGACTTACCAGCATTATCTGTTTAATTTTTATCAAATATTCCTGGAATTTCTGTACGGAAATAAAACTATTTTTTTCTTAGGTTTTTTTGGGTTTTGTTTTTTGGTTGTTTTTTTTTTTTTTTGGTGGGGGGGGAATTGTCATTAAATATTAAAAAAGTTTTAAATACATTTTAATATTTTGGTTTCAAACTCTAGTCAACATGATTCAGGAAGTAAATAGTTCTGCCTAACTATATGCCTCCTGAGGAAAAATAGTTGGTAGAACTGATTATTCAGTGAATTCCACATTTCTTTTTAACCTGCAAAAACATTCATGATCTTTCCTTTCCTTGATGGTTTGAGCAAGAAGCATATACACTATCATTTTTCACTACATTCTAATAAATTGAACGTTTTCTAAATGTCACCGTTTAAATTTCATGGGGCATGAAATCTACTTTTGAAATGAAATTTAAAGCTCTTTCCCAAATAAAAAGTCTAATCTCCTAGTCAAAAACACTCGATACTTTCTGACATTATTAACCTTGCACAGCTGCCTATAAAATGATAACACTGTCTGACATATTAAAACTGAATTTCCTTTATATAATTATGTTACAGAATATTTAAAATATAAAAGGTTCCAAGAATAATATTAATTTGAATTTAGCAGTATTTTCATTTACTAATGATAAATATAACTACTCTTCATTTTAGCACACTAATGGTAACACATATGCTAACATATTACTTCTAAAGAAAACTCTTTTTGGACTAAAAATGGTCCTTAATGTCAAAAAAAGAGTAATCTCAAGGAAGCTCAATATTAAATACACTCACTTGCTATTGAATTTATAATGCATCTTTGCAAAGACAGAGAGAGTCAAGATTTTAATCACATTCTAAACAGTTGTAATAATTCTCATACTTTTTATGGAAATCCATAATTAATTTATTCATTATCATGACACCTAAAGCCAAGGGTTTTTACAGTGAAGAAACATACAAACCGAAGTGAAGATTTTCAAACGTCTTCATCTCAGAGATTCTAAAACTCAAACTGGGGAAAAAAACAATGAGAAACTCTTAAAACATTTAAATATCTGTTTGGAAGGTATCAGGTCTTGATAACAATTTTAATTAAAAAAAAATTGCCTTTTCCTTATTTTTCCTTTTGAACATTAGACTTGGTGCTCTTTCCATTTCAACACTCTCTGGTATAAGCAGAACAGTAAGACAGACAGATGTATAAAAGAATTCTGCCCTGATGCAGAATAAATACTGAAGACTTTGATCCCATGTTATTTAGCATCTTACTTTACCACAAAGCAACCATATATTCAAGGATAAAATACCTTGAGAAAATAAGCATGAATTATCAACTATGTTCACAGTTTTTATAGTGGAAAATAATAGAACAGTCACTAACTTTTCTCACAATTATCAACAAAATATACTTTCAAATGATTAATTGGAAAGGAAGAGTAAGCCTGCTGGTACAGACATTAAGCCAAATATTTAAAACCTGGGTTTAATTTCTGAATTCAGCACTTCTTTTTCTCTGTAGTCATATACTTGTTAATTTTATCATCACCTTGTTTCCAGTGAATTTTACCAGTGTCCCAAGAATTGGCTCTGGGTCAGTTCCTTCATATTCCAGCTGAGAGAGCTACATTTTGCTTGACCCTTTAGACTTGCAAATCTTCTGTTTAACTTTTTTTTTTTATTTTTTCCAAGTAATTTGTCTTCCACAGATTTATCCAGGATAAAGCTGCACACAAATCAATCTGTTAGAAACAGGTGTAGCACTGAAAAAAGCTACTGACACCAAACACTTTGTATCTCAGTTGTAACTCTTGCCTTGGGTGTAGTGGGATGCATCCCCATCAGAAGTTGAAAGCCCTCTGTAAAATCTTGTTCAGTTTCATATCCCTCTTTGGCTAAGGGCAGATGACATATGTTGGCACCAGTGCCAGCACCGTGACAATTCACAAGAGGAAGTGCACAGTGGCACAGGGAGCACAGACCTCAGCTGTCCCCAAAGTCACAGAACTGGGTATGTAGCCACATGGGACTGACATGAAAAACAGTGAGCTGACAGGACCTGCTACTCCATTTCTCCCAAAATTTCATGCCTGAGGTGATTTATGAGAATTCTCTAAGTCTCTATTTTGACCTCCCTTTTCATTATGAATTTGGAAGACAGATTTTTGGTGCTGAAAAACAAGTTCAATGATGTCGTTGTTGAGGCGACAACGACAAAAATCAGGCATACATCCCGAGTGGATAAAAAGTGAAGGAACAAGGTTTAAGTGAAGGGATCTTTTTATTCTTCACACAGCTGCTTTTATAATTTTCTTAAATGTACATGCACTAACATTATTGGTGCTCATTACACACAAACAATCATCTACTGGCCACAGTTGTAAACGACTGTCGGTGTACAAACTCGTCCAGGTATCTTGTGCCTCTTCTGAGTTCTCTCAGTCTCTGCAAGTGGTTTATCTTTACAGGTACACAGCAGTCTGGCCAAGGTCAAATTCTTCTTGCTCTGTCAAGAAATCCACCGGCCTAGTGCAATTTCCCACACAGTGACAGCAGTAGTGAGTTCCCACACTTCATGCACCTGTGCTGTAGAACTCAGCGCTGCCAAGTGCTGGCTGTCCCCAGGTTCATAGAAATGGGTGTGTGGCAGCATGGGCTGAGACCAAAAAGAAGGAAACAGGAGAAAGCAGCAATGCCCCTTAATCTTGATCATGGTTATTTTTGGGGTGTTCCAACACAAAACCATTAAATATTCTCCTTGAGTTAATATTTTTCATAACTTATGTAATTTATACTATTCTTGTATGATGCTGTTCTCTCAAATTTCCAGTGTCTTATGTGTAAGCATGCATGGGCACATACACATACGCACCACAAAATATTTTTTTGAGATCCTCTCTAGATAACAGGCACTTGAGTCACTGCCACTTGCAGGCACCCATTTCTGGTGGCCACTGTAAAAGAGCAGTAAGTGAGAATACTCTGTGAAAATACGTTATCTCACTTCAGGAAAAAAAAAAACAAAACAACTACAGCACAAAATCATGTTTATCAGCTGTACTGTATTTGACAAGAATTAGGCAAGAACTGTTTGTTTTACGTGGTTGCTCGTACCACTGGAAGATTCTGGCTTCTGGTGTCATCAGCTATCTAAGTCTGGAAGCACTCAAGGACAAGTTTAGTATAACTAACTTCAGATTTGAAAAAGTTGCATTCTCCCTCGTTGGGAGAAAGGCACTCCTAGGCAACTAAAGGGATCTACTTTAAATACTCTTTATGAATTAATCACCTCTAGCAGGTACATAACTTTCACACTTGGCTGACAAGGGAGTACTGACTAGTTCATATTTAAGCATGTGATGTTGAGATGCTTAAATGAGGACAGATGAAAAGAAAACCATTTGTCAGTGGCTTTAACTGGCACTATGAATTGTTACAATATAAACACCTAAGGTTTCTACTGTTAACAATCTTAGAGATAAGTTCCATAAAATAAAAACCTTTTACCTGATAACCCCAAGATTTCTTATATGAATCTGAGCTTCAAAGCCTGATGTATGTGCAGACAAAGGACATCCTTTTCAACTGTCAGAAAAGGTAATAAAACACAGCAAGGCATAGGGCAAGCAGAAGATGTAAAGTTGTTGCAAGTGTGATACATGCCAAAAATTCATGTGGCATGCCGTAGCATAACTGTAAAGTACAGTAGCTAAGAATGTTTTGAAGATGTCAGATCAAGACAAGACCATTCCTATTTTATTGGAAGCATTTTCAAATTACAGTGCTGTCTCACTGTCATGACTAAAAAGCTTTGACTTCCTTTGGTTTTCTGTATCACTTCATACAGGTTTTCTACAAAATGCTTATGAGACAAATGTTTTCAGAGACTAACCCTATCACAGAAGTTCCAACTAAGCTTTCATGCAAGCTAAAAACAAGTACTCATTTGAGCAGTACTGACTTTTATCACATTTATTATATGTTGCCTTTTCTGCTGCAATCAGTAAGGTGAATGTCTATGCAAATAAAGCATTTTCAGTGCTGAGCTGAGACATGTATACTGCAGGAGATCACTGTACAAGCTTTATCCATCTGATAAAAACTGCAGCATTTTGCTTTTCAAACATAAGGTTTCTCTTTACCTGTAACCTTCCCAGACTGTGCTGAATAAGAAAATTAAATTAAAGCAATCCATAGTAAAGAAAATTGTTTTAATTCAATCTTGGGAATAATAGATGATTTCCAACCTAGTGCAAATATAATCCCTACAAATTTTCAAGATATCATTGATCATAATAATTGATGACAATAATAACAGAAAATAATTGACGCCAGTAGAATCCCTCTACATGTAAGAATCCAGTAAAGCATTACAACACATTCTAGTAATTTATAATTCTAAAAAGGATAATTATAATTAATAGCAATATTAATAACAACTAACAATAATAGTAACCAAAAAGGTGTCTCTAGATGCCACCCTTACAGAAACTCCATAAATAAAGGGAGGCTCTAGATGCCACCCTTACAGAAACTCCATAAATAAAGGGAGGCTCAAACCTCCCTTTAAACTTCAAACAGTTGGACTTAATGCCTAAGAAGATTTGTGTGTCATAAAGTCACCAGCAGCTGCTTAAAATTAAATATCGAGAGTTTAAGGGTCCCCTTAACAATATTATCATAATTTACACAGCAACTGACGGAAATAACCTGTCACCTAAACACCTTTATAAAGCACCATTACAGGCTCTCAAACTGGAGAATACACTGCAGGTATCTATTTATAGCTATTCTCACTAGTATTTTTCAACTAATTACATCTTATGCCAAAAGCTTCTTTCCTATATTGGGATTTCACTTAAGTATTCCTTCTTTCTTGAATAAAGCCCAGAATTTAGAATAACTATATTGAAATTCTAGCTTTATATACCTGCCAAAATCCCAGAAAGACTTTCATTTCCTAGGGAGACTGATGCTTCTGAAAAGTTGTGGATACCCCAACCCTGGAAACGTTCAAGGACAGGTTGAATAGAGCTCTGAGCAACCTGATACAGTGAAAGGGGTACCTGCTCACAGCAAGGAGAGGGGGAACTAGATGGCCTTTAAGGTCCCTTCCAACCCATACCATTCTATGATTCTATGATAGTGATGACATTTGGTGTGACTGCATCAGCTAAGAACACTGTGCAAAAAAAAAAAAAAAATTGGCTTCCGCCCTTTCCCTTCTCAGACTTTTCTCATCAATTTCTAGGTGCCTTCAGCTGAGGTGTCCTCTCGAAGTGTGTGTGTCTCTCTCTCTCTCTCTCCCTCTCCCTCTCCCTCCCTCTCTCCCTCTCTCCCTCCCTCTCCCTCTCTCCCTCTCGCCCTCTGTCTCAGCTATAGAGAGACTGTGCACCCCTGCCAGGAAATCTTGGTTGTCTGAGTAGGGCAAATTTGGGTCTTAGTAGTATAGTGCATTGAACTAAAGCTGTAGTATGCTTACTTTTATATAAATAGATATTTAGAATGAAAAGTTTACATACAGACAAATAAAACCAAAAAGTTTTTTTAAACACTATCCCCTTAAATCCTTTGTGAAACTTCTGTGATTTTGATAATTACAGCCTGATTTCTGAAGAGAGTGAAAAAAATCAGAAACCCAGGCCAGTCAACAGCAACTGGTGACAACAGAAACACAGTCTCTTTCTAGCCCACATCCTGAATTCCTGTTTCTGTTGCTGCCACTACCTCTTTAATTCAAAACATACAGAATTATCTCAGAGCAATACCAGGGCTGGAGCTCTGTCTTATCTTTCCAGAAGGTCTGACTTCAAGACCACAGCCCTTTCTGCATTCCCTCTCGGTGGTTCATTGCCCACATTTTATTTCTGCCACTGGAACAGCTTCCATCAGGACAGGGAAAAAATATTGCCATCTCATCTTTGCAGTACCTTATATTTTCTACGACAGTCTAGAATGTTAGAAGCCTACCAGTCTCTGCATCCACTGCTCAATTTTTAGAACAGCAATTTTCTCTTGGCAATTTTGGAAGTCCTCCCTGTCCTATCCCCACTTCCCACTTTTCACACAAAATAGTTTAACTGTTCACACAGCATTGGAAAGAATTATCTATAAAACCAATCTTCATTTTTCATTCTTGTTAGTATAACTGCCTTTCGTTATGTCAAACAACTTTTGGATGAGTATATTTTGGTTTTCTTTATGAATTAAAAAAAAATAATTTTCCTTTCCAAAAATGCACAAGCTGCAAGTATTATTCAGGCTTCTGCTGAGGTCCTGGGACATGGATTATATATGGCTTTTAGGTTATGTCTACTGTTGAATTACTTTGACATTTGCACATGTAAGAGCAAGCTGACAGTACACTGTAAACTGCAGAGGAAGCAAGGAGTTGGGTAATTTAGGCTCACCATACCCTTAAACATAAATCAAGGATCATTTCTAGCTGCAATTTAGACACAAACACAGTCTACTGAATTGACTATACTCAGTAGTCATGCAGTCAGTGTAATTGCCCTTCCCAGCATAACAGCAGAGCATAATGTCTTACACAAAAAACCAAAACAAAGTAAACAAAAACAAAAAGCCTGTGTAAACATCCTAAGCACTTTCCAAGACCAAATGCAGAATAATAGTCCAACATGTTTTCAGATTCACCAGACACTTATGTTCTTGCTTGAAGGATGACCATGAACAAAATATATCCAAGAATTTACATACAGTGAGCAGAATTCAATTAGCCCAAGTGTGCAGAGTCAAAGCAGGTGGACTAGACCTACAGGAATCTCAGTGTTTAATTTGAAAAATATTGCATAATTTCAATTTATTTTCACAATCTCAAGTTGGTCCAGGCAATAGCAATTTAATATATTAATACAAACAGAGACACAGTTAAACAAGGGCCTAAATGGAGTCAGACAAAAAAAATTTGGGAAACCATCACACAGTAATCCAAAGCAAAAGAAGCAGAATGCAGATTTGAATAATGCAACACAATTTGAATAATGCACTAGAATATTAATATGTATCTAAATAAGAAAAAATACAGTCCAAGGAATAGATAAAATTCTTTCTCTTTGCGGACATTATTGATGTGTTTGCATTTGATTTGGCTGGCTGTCAGAAATTTTCCATCTGTGAGGCAACTAATATCAGCAGACATTTTTTTAAAATGCTATCAGGTTTTTTGGCCCATATTTTGATTCACCATTACTGAAAAGTACTAATGGATCAGGACTACATTCTGTTAGCTTAGTAAGAGACTAGATTATGTTTGAGGTTTAATGAAAGCTAAATTCACAATGCAGAAAGAAATAAGGTGTCACTTCTACCCTTTCTTAAGACAAACCTAAGGCCAGCTTCTTACAAGTCACATAAGGTTGAGGTGGAAATCTAGACAACAATTATTATTTATCCTTTAATGTTCCTCTCAAGGCCATTTTATGGTTTATAAAAAAGGATCCAGCTACTTCGTTATTTTTCATGGCAATGTTTATGCTGTGAAGACCCCAGCATCCCTGTAAATAGTCAGCAGAGCCATCAATAAACAGAGAGAAGAGGCAAACTCTCAGCCTTAGTGTTTCATGAAGGAAGCTTTAACATTAATACAAACATTTTCTTTCTGCAGTTTTCGGTGTTCGTTTTTTTTTTTCCATTCTGTGGATGAATGAAAAGCCAGGACTGCCTTATTGTAATTAAATTTAAAATATGCTTTAGAAGATATAAATCCCTAATTCCACCTTCACAGGGCATAAAGGCACATTTACATTGAAAATGTAACACAAATTCACTTCTTTTTCTTTATTTTATACACTGATTGTAGGGTCTGAGAATGATTTTTTGTTTTGTTTTTACGGTACTGCACACAACAGGAATACTGTGACTGATTCTTAGTTTCTGAGATAATACAAATAATTACCTGTAAGAAAAATGGAAAACAAAGAAATCTGATTCAGTTATTCCATTTACTTATGAGACATGAACAAGCGTTTTGCCTCTTTGTTCATTAGCTGAAGGAACATAATTAGACTGAAATTCCAGACTCTGAACAGTGCTCTAATGGGAACAAGGCATACAAACAATCACAGGATTTGATATTCCTCTCTACTTGGTGTTGCAAAACATTGGTAATTGGTGGACAAATATATTCAACAAATATTAACAATTATCAAGGATCAGATCAAATGGAATCATCTATAATTCCAGTAGGAAAAAGGTGTGGTGAAGAGTGAAATCTATTAAGGGAGGGATAATCTGCTCTTTATTTTAATGTAATTAGAGTAAAATCCAAAACAGATTTGGATACGATCCAGCACCACTACTTAAACAGTTTGTTTTTTTTTCTCAATGGTAAGAGTTCTCATCTATTCCATTCACAGTGCTAATTGTTATATAAATTGGTCAAGCTGTTACCTAAACAAGAAGAATTTATTGTGCATACAAATTCCAGTATATATCCTTGATTCCCAGCAACAGCAATCACACAAATGTGTGACCTTTGGCTAATTTGGCAATACAGCCATCTGATGAGCAAGGACATGCAGAATGATGGAAGGAAAAAAAAAAAGAAAACAGGATGTATTTTTTTAAAAAAACAAACTTACTTCCTGTAGTAGAAATTTAAATAATTCTTTGAAGTATATTAGCACAGCAATATACTTCAAAGTATATTGCTTACAATATTGCTTGTTATATTGCTTGTTATATTACTGCAACAATTAATGAAATATAAATTGTATAGAGAACAGTATAGAAGTTCCTTCCAATTCCCATTGCAATTCTACTGATTTCATTGCAAGCCTACTAAATAAGCATCCACCATTTCTGCATTCACATACATGCACTAAAATTTCTATAAATGTGCTCTCATGAGACAATGGTGCTTTACCCTTTTACAAAAGACCCAAATGTACAGAAAATACAGCTAACAAAAAACTAAAAGCCCTACCACAGGAATTAAATTATCAGATCACTCTAATTACAAGCCGGGTTTCTTGGAGTGTGCCCTCTCTAGCACATATCACTGTGTGACTGTGCATTGCCTTAATTGCCTAAAAAAAAAAAATCAAAAACCAAAAAACCTTTCTCACAAACAGTTGTCTCCTTGGGAGAAGCTGACAGCAAAAATATTCAGTGGATGTTAATTATTCAATGTACTTACCATAGGACACTCAGGTATTATGATGATAAGCACAGTGTAAGAGCACATATAAAAAATAATAGAACATCACGCACTCCAAGACTCTGACACAGCTGCAATAAATTAAAAGCTGAAGCAGCAAGTAAACATTAATATCTTCATTAGAAAAGCATTCTTTAAGGTATTTTGAAACCTTAATGTACATGCTTCATTTCTGTCATTCATATTAGCACTAACTTGTATAGCTTTTCAGATTGATTCCTTTTGTTTTTTGGTCTTTCAGGGTACTTAAGTATTATGTACCTCTCTGAGGTCATCTGTGGCTCAACAAGACATCTACAGTCTTGTCATGTCTTCACTAGCTGCCACTGGAAATACCTGTGTAATACTTTATTTTTTTCTTTAAAATTCTACAACTGCAAACTTATTCTAATCAAAAGAGGTTCTGTATTGTTGCATAAAGCTACTAAAAGAAATTAAAACAGCTTCATACAAGATCTAGCATTGTGCCTGTTACATATGAAAACTACTGTTCTTTTACAGAAACATTTTTTGCTCACTCTTAACTCCAGGAAAATGAAAACATGAGAAATGAACAAGTTTGACTTCAAGGTTAATGCAACAGAAATAATTTCATTCCAACACATTTTCTTTCTAACCTGTGATTTCTACTACTACTATTATTATTATTGTTGTTGTTGTGAGAGTTCAGAGGCATATAAAACCAAACTGTTTAGGATAGAATACCTTTCTTAATATGTGTGTGCTCCTAAACACTAATACAGATTTGTAGAAATCACCCTCTTGTTTAGATATGTACAATTAAATTGCAAAGGAATATGTAGTCTATATATGCCACCTACTGTAAGAAAATATTACTGCAGGTTTCCTACTTGAACCAAAAGTTAAACGAAAAATTAGACTGTTTTACAATTTAGATTAAAAAAAAATAAAGACTGGCAAATACAATTAATAAAAAAAAAAAGAAAAAATATTTAATATTTAGAAAAAATAAAAATTTACCATTTAGATAAAAAATGGATGAAAGCATAGCTATACTCTAAAAATATATGTCTATTGTTTGGAAAATATTTTCACTTTACTGCAAATTTAAGAATGGGGATTCAAACAGCACAAAGAAAATGAACTAATAATTTTAGAGTGTTTGGCATCATTGGGATACAGTGTGTGAGTAACAACTATAAACACCATAGAGAAGGTATGAACTATTGGACTTTACTCAGTGCTTGCATACTTCTCTTAATATATAAATATAATTCCAGCTTTAAACCTCACTAATATATCTGACTTCCAGAAATCGTGAAAAAAGATAACTCTCAAGTTGTGGTGCAATTTTTTTATTGGTCAGCCCCTGTAGATGCATCCACATTCAAGCCTTGATTTCCCTATAATCTATATGATTTTTAAGTTTTCCCCATGGACCTGTGCTGGATTAGTCCAGCTGCATATCTGCACACCTGTGGGCTTTGAGGCTGTGGATGTTTCTCTGACTGTCCTATTTAGCAGCAGAGACGAAATTTGCATGATCTGACTGCAGTGGTGTACAGTAATCAGCTTCTTTTATCTGATCAGGCCAGTAATAACATCACCTGGGAAAAGAGGTGGTGTCAAAGAGGTACTAGTGCTGTATTAGTACAGCTTTCTTTGGAGCACAGGGAAAACTTTAGTGTCTATCCAGGCAGACTTAGACATGTTCCTTATTACACACCCATCAACTGACCCAGATCCTGAGCAATGAAGAAGCTTCTTCAGCGGTCAGCTCCTCCTAATGATTTCTCACTGTCAGCCTTGGAGAAAACCAAGACGACCTTTTTAGGCTCCAAAGAACATTTCTTAAAACTCCACCTAAAGAAGAGCATTAAACCAAAATCAAGTCAACCTGGAATGAGTGTGGCAAGCCTTCACTGAGGCATTATTTCAGTGCCTCTCCTCTGCAACATACAAAGATATACATCTTCATTGTACCTCACAACAGAAATTTGATAGATTAATGCCTGAAGAAGAACATCTGCTAGTTGAATAAACCTTATGCCACATTACAGATGTTAGAATTATTTTTTTAATTACAAAATATTCTTCCAATCTATTTCTACCTGGGAAGATAATATTTTTTTTATCTTTTTCAAGACTTTTTATCTTTTTATAAGACATTTCTTATGCCCATAATACATATAACTTTTATGTCATTCTTTGTGTGCATGGATGTCTCATAAATGAGACTTGAAAAAGACAATGCTATTGAAAAAGAGGGACTTTTACAGAACATGTTTAATTTGAAAAATATCCACTATTTCAGGAATATATAGAGAATATATATATTTTTATACAAACATCTAAAATTATGTTCCTTCTTTTTTTTTTTTAATGTTGCTCAGATGTGCTTTTAACCTGCGAACATACAATGTCTCAGTTGAGGGGATTACATCAAGCAACATTTAGTCTTCTCTTCCATTCTTGGTTAACTTTCAGTTCTCATTCTCCAACTATCATGCTGGTCTCTTCCATTAAAATAGCAGAATTAAGAAAGTTACCTTCATTATTTACTTCAGTTTTCCTGGGAAGGAAAGAGACACTGAGGATTTTGCTTTTGCTAACACTATAGGCAACAACACAGATCAATGTGATAGGTTGTTTTCAGATGGGTCTTTCAACTTTCGGGGTGTTTGTTTTCCACTCTTTTGGGTCAGGGAGATGCTGCCACTCATTCCTGGCTCAGATAACCATCTTTTTCACTTCCATGAGGACTGGGGAATAGAGCAGAGGATGATGTACATTGCACATCAGAGTTTCATACAAGGCAGAAGAAGTCACCTGGATACAAAATGTAGTCTCAGGCCTGGCAGCTCATGTCTGTTCCTCCTGCTCCTTCTTAGGTACTCAGTGAAAAACCCAAACCCTCTTACATACCACTGCATTCATTCCTGCTAAAAAAAGAGAGATATTAAGGAGAAAAAAGATCATACTAATGTAAAAAGGCCTACCTTTTCTCAAAGACCAATACGGTCAGAGTGTCTGAATTAATTCTGCATGACAAGAATCCCTCCCAAACATGACAGGAAGCTACATTGCCTGAATAATGAGAATTCCAGCTGAGGTAATTCAGGGGAACGCATGGACTAGTTTATGCAAACACAATGCCTCATTTAACATCTAGAACATACAGACAAGTCCAAGAAGGCGCAGTGTTAATCAAAACACATTAGACGATTTTGAAAATATTCAAAATCTGATGACATTTTGCAATAGACACACCTGTCGTAGAAATTCAGTATAGTCTCTAGGGGATTTACTGTATATTTCTGAACAGCAGAGGAAGTATGGCACAGTTTATAGAGATTTGTTACCATAACAATGCAGAAGGCAGTGACCTGTATATCTGCATATAAGGCTGCTTTCCAAGATGTGCATTAAGAGGAATTTCCTTCTCTCACCCTGTCTCACTCCCTTCGAGAAGGGGATTTGAATTGCAGGTAGCATCACTTAGCACAATGCAACACTGTTGCATTGTTTAGGTGCTAGAGAGTAATTTTGAAAGAAAACTTCTGTCTATCAGAAGATGTATCATCTAAGAAATAACCCTTCAGTTTTCCTTATGAGGAGTTCATTTCTATCTGCTCATTCCATTTTGGAAGAGCCCTTCCTTAAACACTGTGCTACACTGAGTGCAATTGGAACTTCAATACTTATGGAGAGGATTGCTCTGAAAATCACATCTGCATGTCATTGAAATACCCAGTCTTGTGGAGGGGGAGTGGCTTGTTCTGTTCACAATTCAAGTGAAGAGTGTACATGGGAGAAATTACATACACTCAATCTTATGTCTCACTTCATATACATAGAAATTGAAAAGACTTTTGTCAATTTAAAGTAAATTTTTCACTGGCAGTGCACTGAGAAGACTACACATCTCTTTTTTGCTGCAAATAATTATTCCCCCCAAAACAGTTAAAATTGTAAACTACATAAGGTAACTGTTTGCATACACAGAATCAGAATCACAGAATATGCTGAGTTGAAGGGCCCCACCAGGATCATCAAGTCCAGCTCTTAACCCTGCACAGGACCATTCCCAAGAGTCACATCATGTGCCCAAGATTATTGTCCAAACCCTTCTTGAACTCTGTCAGGTTTGATGCTGACAGGTTTGATTCTCTAGTGAGCCTGTTCCAGTGCCCAAACACCAGCTGGGGGAATAACCTTTTCCTAATATCCAACCTAAACTTCCCCTGACACAATTTCAGGCCATTCCCTTGGGTCCTGTCACTGGTCACCACAGAGAAAAGATCAGTGCCTGCCCCTTCTCTTCCCCTCTTCTTCACAAGGAAGTTGTAACTGCAATAAGGTCTCCCCTCAGTCTCCTGTTCTGCAGCCAGAACAGACCAAGTGCCCTCAGCCTCTCCTCATGCGGCTTCCCCTCAAGGCTCTTCAGCATCTTCCAAGGTGAGGGCACCCCACTGCAGAGCAGGACAATGCCCTCCCTTGACCAGCTGGTGATGCTGTGTCTGATGTTCTCCAGGACACGGTTAACCCTCCTGGATGGCAGGGCACTGCTGACTCATATTCAACTTGCCATCAACCAGAAACCAAGTCCCTTTCCGTGGCACTGCTTTCCAGCATCTATTCCCCAGTCTGTACAAACATCCAATGTTGCTCCATACCAGGTGCAGAATCCAGCACTTTCCCTTATTGAACTTCTTGTGGTTGGTGATTGCCAAGTCTTCTAATTTGTCCAGGTCTCTCTGCAGGGCCTCCCTTCCTTCAGAGGAGTCAACAGCTTCTCCCAGATTTGGGTCATCTGCAAACTTGCTTAGTATCCCTTCCAGTCCTGTGTCCAAGTCATTTATGAAGATGTTGAAGGCCACAGGACCCAAGATGGAGCCCTATGGAACCCCACTAGTGACAGGTCACCTGTCTGATGTTCCCCCATTCATTATTACCCTTTATGTTTGACCCATGAACCAATTGGTCACCCACCACATGATGTGTTTATGTTTTATTTACCCATACAAAGGACTTTTATAGCGCATCTTAGTCTGGATAGCACCTACCATTTGGTTTTCTTGGGGTTTGAGTCTGCAAGGTGAGTATACAAACACCCTTTCCCTCTACAGTTGCAATATTCCCCTCAAGCAGCTAACTAGCTGCAGTAATTTGCTCACCCCACTGCTAAATTTCTTAATAATTGAAGAAGTTAAGCACAAAAAGCAAGAAGTGTAGTATTTCCCCATTAAAGCAGCATGGTTTGCAGTTTTTTCAGCAACTGCCAAAGTACCAAAGCATATAGCCATTTTAAAAAAATGTAATACTGCTACTTGATATATATTTAAGAAATATTCATGATGTCATAGAAACAAATAAGGAGGTCGAGAGAAAAGTTGCTTCAACGTTTTTATCTTCCAAGTATTGATCCAAGGCTTGCCTTCTCTATTTCTGGCACAGAACCCAAGTTTGTATGTTATGTCCACATATAAACCTTGCTACTAACTTCATCACAAAGACCTATTCTTTATCCCAAAAGGGCTAAATTTGGCCCAGTACTTTGTAGCAAATCATAGGAAACGACTTTTAGGATAGCTGGTGACCTTCTAGACATCTCTGTCTTTCGGGTTCTTCTTCAAAATGGAACATAAAGCAAGTAAACAATGCAAGACAAAAATATATTCTTAATAAATTATATATTTAAAAAATTGTATTTTTGAAATCTCAGTCCAAGACTGGATTTTGGTTTAAATATGTCACCTAAATTAACTTATAACTGAGGAACCCATGAGAAAAGGATAAACCTGCTGAGTGTCATGGCCTCAAAAAGACAGGACTATGTTATAAAAGAACTCTTTGCTAATAAGTTATTAAGTCTCAGCGTTACCACTAGAGAATGCAGCAAAGACACAAATCCTTTGAAAATAAAAATGTCCATTGTTCCAATCACAAAGAATGGAATAATTCCCTCCACTCTTTTTTCTCTAATCCCTGGTCAGTGAAACATTATTATTTCTAGTTACAAGGGCACTATAGCAGAATCTTTCACCTTACATTACTATAAGGCTATTAAAAAAAAAGTCAAAAGCTGAATTCTTCAATCTATTTTCCAGACCAGTTGTTAAAACAAGCACATAGGTACATTCTCAGGATTCTCTAGAATCCCTGTGTGGATTTTATCATTCAGATTAAATGGATTATCCCAAACAAAACACAGACACAAATATGGTTTCCTCTTGAGAGAAAAGGAAAAAAAAAAAAAAGAAATAATTCTGCTTTGTGCTGCTGCTGTTGAGAAAAACAATGATTAAGTCAATGAATCCATCTCCTTTAGGATCCCCCCTTCCCTGGGGACCACATGGATGGCACACATCTACTGCAATTACTGCAAAACCATTTCCTTTTCTAGTGAGGATGGCACTACAGGGAGTACCCAGCTGATTATACACCAGTATTTTAAAATATGAAAGCAGTCTTCAAAAACTGATCATCTATGGTTTACTAGCTGTCTTACAAAAGGTCTGCATTGCTTTTAAATGAGAAAATTACCTAGAAAATTCTTGGCATAGGTAAAAAAAATACATTTTAAATACCATAGGAAAAATGCTCCTGAATTCCCCTGAATTTCACAGCACTCTCATCCGTAAACTCCTCAGTTGTCACTCACTGGGAACCAAGAGTATATGAAAAGGGATCCCACACATATCAGCCAGCACAGGGGGCAGGATGAGTAAGGGACATTCAAGCAGAGTAAGGGCAATTTCTGTGCACTTCTATTTTCTTAGGGACAGCACCCAAAAAGTTATTAAAATAGGTTCTGAAAATTACTAGTTCTACTAGTTTTGTCTTCTCTGTGCACATTTCTGATAAATGTACAACTCGATGTCAGTAGTCCTGTTCTGGCATATGCTTCTTTCAATGGAAACAGAGACTAGAGCTGATGGATTCCACAGTAGATCCCTAAATCTGCCACGTAAATGAACAAACTTTGTAAAGGTGTATTAAAAAGAGATAGATAGTCCTGCACAGTCCCTTACATGCATTAAAAGCGATGAAGAATTCTATTTTACTTAAAGTGTTTTTCAGATATTTCTCCTTTAGACATATGGCTTATGCCATGAAACTTAGCACAAAAAATGAGCAGAAAGAGGATGTTGCGTGACAGGAAGTGCTATGTAAATCCTTCTGCCTCACAATTAGTATTTCAAGAAGTCTAAAATTTGTCATTACTGACCAAAAGTCAATAATGCAACACCCATGATGACTGTGGCCAGTGTGCACAGATCTAAAATACTACATTAAAAGAGTATCATTATTATCATTATTGTTTTATTTTATTTTACTGTGCAAATGCTTGCACACAGAGCAAATCAACAAGGGGAAAAAATGCATGCAGACTACAGAAATGTCTAGCTATCTCAAAGGAAATCATATTTATTATATAGAACTACAAGAGTGCAGCCTCCTCGCACACTGAGTGTGTGCATTATTCACAGCTGTACCAACACAGAGGACAGAGTTCATCTCACCTAACCCAAGATGCAAGCAGCATGAGCTGTTCACTGCAGGTTCTGTGTAAAATCCAGGCATGCAAATAGGCAATTCTAGAGCACAATCCGTCTGATTTATTTCAGACCTGTAAATTAGGATACAATGAATTGCACCCTAGAAAAGGGCCTAAGGTGATTAGATCAGGTGTAGAAGTCTGCTTTGGGAAATGAGCCCTAACCACACTGTCTGGTCTAGAGGGCCCGTCCTCTTGAGAGACTAGGCAGGCAAAGGGCAAAACTGAAGCACTGGCAGACTATCACAGTGCTCTTATAGCTCACTGCTCTACTTACTGGACACACTGGCTCTGGGAGGAATTTTGGGTTCATAGTGCCAGTCTTATTTTTATTAAAATATTCCAAATTCAATGAGCAAATTTGTCGCAAACCCAAAAGTAAAGAAATAATTTAAAAAAAAAAAAAAAGAAAACAAAAACAGCATTATCTCCAAAACTGACTTACACTCTAAAGCTGTCTTCATGCATCATCAAAGAGCCTCTGCCTAGAATTTTGCTCCAATCTGGCTCATTTCCTGATACAGCTGTAGAGAGAGATTACAAATCTGGTCACAATTTGTACTGTCATTTACCCCTCTGCAACCAGCACATTAAGGTTGCAATTTACCTGCTATTGTGAGACTCAGAACATTTCAGACACTATTTTAGCAAACTGCCTTAATCATGAAAGTGATGGAGTGATAACAAATGAAAAAAGTCTCAGATCTGAGGATTCTAATGGTCATTTTGGACTCAGACTGAATCACAGAATGATAGGCAGGGTTAGAGTGGGTGGAAGAATGATATGTGTTCCTGTGATTGCAAAATATAAGGGCTGTATTCTACATTTGAGGGGGTTTTAAGAATTAGAAGCTATTTTTGATGCTAATTATGAGGTAATAATTTCATTGGGTTTGTTCATTAAATTTACCTGAAACATCCAGACTTTCCCATTTTTAAATAAGGATTTTCTGAAGGGAGCATCTTGTGTAGTTTGCTGCTTGCTTAATTTTTATTTTTTTTTTCATATTGGCTTTAGAAGTTTTTTTAAGTTCAGAAAGCTTATTCCTGTCTAATAAGGCTGTTCCAAAAGCAGTGGCCAGTTGATGTAGGACTACTTTTTTTATTATAATATTAAACAAAACATTAATCTAAGCACAAATTCTAAGACTGTTGAATTCTAAGCAATCTGTAGCAGTAAAAGCATTTATCGTATTTTTAATGACACTGAAAATATCTCTTTGCCTACAATATTTCACGTTTAGTGCTCCTATGTTCATCATAGGATTTGAGTATACAGGGATAGAGGAGTTTTGGTCTAGTACTAAGGAAAAAGATCATGTCAGGGTTCTTGCTGACATGGGCACATACTATATGACAATCAAATTATTTTCTCAGGCTGTGTGATTCCAATGCCGTGTTTCAATAGTTCTCTAAAGCTGTACAGTGGCATAAAAGAGGTTAATTATACATAAAGTCTCTGCAAAGTGGCTCATATGCTAAGATTCTAATTCATTGGGGAATTTTAACTGGTAACTAACTTCAGGCACAATTTTTTTTTTTTTAGTTTCATGGGGACTATTTCAGCATATTTGAAGTAACGTACCTCCTTCTGTGCCCTAGTGAACTGGGACCTAAATGAATAAAAGGCTATTATGCCACTGAATATAGCAAGGTTATTATGCCTTCTTATAGAATGGATTTTGAAGAAAGCAAATATTCTGCTCTCCCCTAAAATCAGTTTAGTGCATGTTGTATCCACAGAGTATAAGTAAACTTTTATGGCTCCTTTAAAAATTCTGGAATTGGAGTTTTGCTCTAAGGATAGCAAAATCCGTCTGTTGAATTTTCATGAGGAAAACTAAATTTACAACGATCTATATTCTTAAGGTAGCATGTAAGGAGATCTTATCTTTAATGTACTGCACAGTCATATCTGTATGAATATCAGATTTAACTCTACCAGAAATAGTTACTTATTTAAATTAGGTCAGTTACAATTTAGACATACATCTACAGACAAATGCCACTAGGGCTTTCCTCAGGCAAAAGCTCAGTACTAAGCAAGTTACTCAGACAATGCACCACACACTGATAAAGCATACTTGTACAGTCCAGGAGTTCACATATAATCTCTTTAAGATTTTTTTTTTTTTAAATTCTAACAATCCCTTTGTTAACATGTATTATTTTGGTGCTGTTTAAGTATCAGACAATCCTCACTGTAAGTATCATAGAGTTAAGTTAGGTATTCATGGCTTCAAAAACCTTTAATCTTACTGTTTGAACTCCTTACCCAGGTCCTACAAAAGCATGTCAAGCTGACCCATCGTAGGCAATTCGTATTGCCCTTATCTAAAAGGATTCCCTGCTGCAGAACAGTCCTGTGCTGAAATGGGAATGGCAGGAAACTGAAAACAGACTCTTTTATAACAACAGGAGCTTCATTTATAGTGCACGCATACAGTAAGAGCAGTCCTGGGTTTCCTACCAGCATGCCTGAGCCTAATTACACCTGCTGTAGTCCTGAATCACCAGGAAAAGGCCCAGAGTAGTACTTCAGTGCCTTGCTGAATTCAAAGAATAGCTGAGATGGAGCCTGCAGACAACTAATGGCCTCTAAGAACAATGCGACAGCCATTTCCTGGAGCGAACTGAGGCATTTCAAGGGAGCTGCCACAGAGACTACACATTGTTGAGAAGCAAGAGGTAGTTTTGTGTACTGCTCTTCAGTCTAACACTTGCACTTGGAACTAAGCTATTCAAAGCCAAATAAAACATGAAGTCTTCCTGGACTACATTGTAACATCAGGGGGTTGTTTGTTTTTTCAGCTACTGTATATTTTTTTTTCAATATATACAATCATCAGTTTTTAACCTTCTAAATAAGAGTCTCTTTCAAGTTTTCCTTCTTTCTTCTGCTTCCTATATTTTTCTTTCATCTTTTTTGTGTTGGTTGTTGCTGCATGGCAACAAGTGAAAATTGTGGTCAGCATTCTGGTTTGCCCTCAGGAGTTTTTTCTGTAGTCTGAAGCATCTGCTTCTTTTGCAGTTCACCTTTCTTATAAGACAAGGGTGGAAAGTCTCTGGCTCCTCGACAACTTCTCACTTGTGAGACATTCAAGTCCCAAGACTTGCTACTGGCACAAGTGGCATATCTTTCTTGTGAAAGCCAGTCCTCTGCACGAGACCAGGACCCCCACCTGTCCTGGCTTTAGAGGATAACGTCCCTTTCTTCATATAGTCACTGCCATCTCCAGTGTCCCTGCAGATGCGTTCAGCATCTGGAATGGTTTTTTTGTCTATTTGTTGGGAAAGCTAAAAAATCCTGCTTTACTGAATCCTTGTTTTAACTGCCTCAGCCATATTATAATATAGGTATTTTTTGTGCCAGATCAGATAGATGATTCATTTATCCACAGCACCACTTATATGCTCTGTTAAACTTCTCAGTTCTTCATCCTAGTAAAACCTTAGTTCTGCATAAAACTTAACTGTATCTGTTGACTGAAATCTCTCTTCCACTGAATAAAATAACTGTTGAAAATGCACCAGAATAGAAATAGAGACCATAGTGAAAATCACTGACAAGTTACACACAATTCCTGTTTTCTTATATTGTAGACAACCTGTAAAATACTCCAGCCTGTATATGACACTACATCTTCAAGACACAAAAAATGGAGCACACAGCATATTAAAGAATTTTTCAAGGGTTTTGTTGGAATAGCGGACTAATAAAATTAAACCTATATATTCTAGACAAGAAACAAAGAAGCTGTAAAAAGGGAACCTCGTAAAAGCATTTTAAAATCTAGGGGAAAGGAACTTTGTGGTTAACTTACTCTAACTTGAAAAAAATTTAAAAACATAGGCAAGTCTCTATAATAGTAAAATATTCAGCCATGCTTGACCACACCTTAAAAACTTATGCCAGGATTTTATTTTGGATGACAAGTGAAAACACATCACATTTTTAAGTTAAATTTCCCAGAAGCTCAAACTGAAGTTAGGTTCTAACCTCACTGAGAAAACAAGGTTTCAGTTTGTCTGTGTGTCTGAAATAATGCTAAGCAAAAACACTCAAAGCAAGAAGCCTGAGCAGTGATGGTTTCATCACCTGAACTGCTTAACTTTTAGCTACAAAGGTCAGGTTTATTCTTTGCCAAGCAGCAGTCCCCAGGGCAGGGCCTAGGCACAGCTCAGGAGACATCACATACCATCTGCCATTCCCAATATGCAGACTGAATCAGACTGCATCAGGTTTGTCTCCCTTCACACACCATATCTCAACAGGATTTGCAGAGCCTGGAGTAGTTCCTGCTGGCCCTCATGCCACATCCCAGAGCTTGTAAGAGATATTCTCAGATTTGGGGTATGAAAATACCATCCCAGTGAACTGCTCTCATGTTGTTTCAAACACTGAACTAGGAGGGGGAGAAAAACAAAACAAAACAAAACAAACAAACAAAAAAAACCCACTCAAATGAAAACACCATGACATGATAACTACGTCCTAGGGACAAAAAAAGCACGGCATGAAGCCCAGAAGAGATCCAGAGCCAAGTGAAGTTTGGTTTCAGCCAATATGCAACACTTGGCCACAAGGCCAAAGAAAGGTCCCTTACCATGTTTTATTTAGCTGTAGAGATACAGTCACTGCATCCTCCTAGCCTATCGTCCTCTCCATAATAGTAGCTAGTAGCAGATGTTAAGGGGAAATGTGTATTAAAACCACCCATAGGCACATCTTTCCAAATACTGGAAATCACCTTGTTTAGGATTTGTAGGTTCAGATGCTGAGTCCAAAACACTGTGCTTGATAGATGAGTTTGTTCAATACTCTTTTTTGGACTAGCACACACATTTGGTTTCCAGAATGTCTTGTCAGAGATGAGCCCTACAACTTATTTCTTTGGTCTCTGTAGAGAAAGGAAAAAAGAAGAAGGGAAAAAAAAAAAAAGATCTTCTGGGTTTGATTGTTTGTTTGTTTTAAATTTACTGTGGACTTAGTGATTTAATTGGGTGAAACCTTGGATTTTCTTTTCCACAAAGACACTTTATCTACAAAGCTCCTCCTCTCTGAAACTCTTTCATATCTTGGCCCATGCTTCCTAAAATTTTTTATCTTCCCTAATTCTGTTGTGGTTGTTTCTTGTCCTTTTTAAATCATGTGGACTTTAACTGCATATATTAATCAAGATGTGGGTGATTATATGTTGGTTTTACACATATATATAACAAAAATAACAAATATTTAGATACATATATAACAACTATATATATATATGTGTGTGTGTGTGTGTATGTGTGGTGAACACTATAGCACAGTGATGTTCTTTCCCAATAAGTCTAATATTTCCTGACAATGCATTGCATTTTGGCCTATTGAGCATTGAGTTGATGTTGCTAGAGAACTGTCACAAGGTCTTGAAGATTTCTGCTACAGGGTAATAGATAAATTAAAGCTTAATTGAGTACATATAAAAGGTATATACACAGATTATCACCTGCTCTTACTGTCTACTTTTATTAACCTGTATAGCACATACCCAAGAAACTAATTATTAGGTTTAAAAGAATATTGAGGTACAAGAATATTATATACTTACCTGAGAAATATAGATTTTCCTAACTTCATTGAACAATTTCTTATCTACAACAATAAAAAGAAAACTTTAGTTCATTAGTTGTACTACAAATTCTTTCAAGTCTGTGATCTTATGTTGTGCTGATGCCTTCAGGTTGATTCTTCACTACTTGTAAAATATAAATCAAGAGCAGAATAACTCAGATAACATGACTGATCAACTCAATATACAAGCTTTTACTTGACAATATAATATTGGCTACAGAGAAGCACAATTCCCTACCATAAATGGCACAGCTGCAGCTGCACCTATTTATTTCTGTATATTACTCATAACAAAACAGTAGCATTTTCTGTCTCCTTTGCACTCATGCAAATGACTTCATATGCAACAAGACAATGACGAAGCATTCCTTTTTTGATTCACTCTAGTTTAGTGCCCTCTGGGACTGTACAAGACAAGCCTTTTGCCCTACATAACTTACTTTAAAACAGAAAAGAGAGCAATATATTTTTAAAAAATATGGAATATTAAAGGAGATTATTGGAAGTAAAAATTATAATTTTAAACACGTAGGAAGAAGAAAGAATTTTACTGTCATGTAATTAGCATTCTCCGGCTACTACTCATGTTTCTTCAACTGGAACATTGTTGCAAAAAAATAGTTCAATGGCAAAAAAAAAAAAATTCCATGTGGCAACCACTTCCCCAACAGAGGACCAAAGAAGCTCCTATGGACCTATACAGTGCATTCCTGACAGATAAGAATAATATAACACGTATTTAAAACTACTGAATAAAGAGTGTCCAGCTTTTATTCAGAACAAATTCATAACATATTTAATTATTCATTAAACCTTTTCTTTATCAAACTCTATGATTTTCTATTCTGAAACTATAGTTCACATGTGAAATAAAAGGAAACTTTGTGTAAATCATAATTCAAATATCATTTTATTTCTCTTCTACTGAATTACACTCAATAATAACTGTCTTTATCTGTGCTTAATAACTCATTTTTCATATTATTCAAGTGTTTTCAGGGCTTTTGTATTGTGTTTCTGGGGTTTGATTTTATTCATTTCTAGTATAACCATTTTACAGGGTCTCCAAAGAACTCTTTCAGAGAAGGAGTTGGCACCATAGTGTGCCTCGCATGGTAAAGAGCTGATTTTGGGGAGAAGGCCACTCTGTGAGATTTGAAAGCTATCATTATCTCTATAGGGTCAATTCAATTTAAAACTTCTAAAGTTATTTATACACTTTAAAAGGCATTCCAAAGAAGAGAAGAAAGACTATTTGGAGCTTTAAAAAAATGTTGGTGGCACTAAAATGAAAGACTACCCACACCCTTTCATATATTTGCTTCAGAACATTACCCTTGTGTAAATAGAACTATTAATTTCTACTTAAGAGTAGGAAAATACTGAATAACATTAAAAAAAATCAGAGAAACAGCATTCTATGACTTTCTAGGTGACTTTATTAGATCTGAGGATACATAAAGGATCTAGGCAGAAAGAGTTGGTTTTATTTCAGTCTTTCCTCACTCTTGCTATTGCCAGTTGGGACCACTACTTGCTCTTGCAATACAATGCATGGCCTCATCGTGTATTTCTTAAAGTTCAAAACAATGTTTAAAAATGGATCAAAATATAGTGGAACTCAAGTGCTGAAGTTGTTTGAAACCCAGATGTTTCAAATAAACGCTTTTATTTTACTTCACAACCTGAGGAAAAAGTCACTGTTTGTCCTGGATGAAGAGAAAGTCACTGCATGCCTGATTACACTATTCACAGTCCTGAAGGAGGAGCAGAGCCCAGGCTGCTCCCAGATGGGCTACAGGTGGAGAATTGCAGGGTCCTCACTTGTTTCTGGATCAGAAACTCTTATATTGTTTGGTATGCACCATTGATAAGTACACACAATTTGGATGAGAAGAATAGTTGCAATGTATTAAAAATTCTATTTTTTACTGACCTTAAGTCATTTTTTCTTGTTTTAAACCCTATAAATCTAATTAAAGCAGAATGCATGAAGGTTATAAGATACGTAAGAGGATATTTTTACTCCAATGATGCTTAAAACTATGACAAGCCACTGTTTTCATTGTCCACATCAAATTATGGGGTTTGGTTAGAAAGCAAAGAAACAAACTAAAAAATACTTCCCAGGAGTAGTCTCTATGAATTTAATGGCTAGAGACCTACCCAGTGGGAAGCTCCCATGCTATGTTCTGCATGCCTGGAGCTTTTCAATCAGTACAATGTTAGCAGTGAGTTTTTCACTATCTTGTGCTAACAGGCAAAATTAAAGACTCTCCACTGATATACATTTAAATATTTCATAGGGAAAAATGTACAACTTCTACATAAGAGAGTTTATGCCACCAGCATTTACTACCCTCTTCCTTCTGAAAACATGTATACACAACCTTTTGGCATGGAAAATCATGTGCAACCTGAGAGATGCAAGGTCAAATTTAAGATCAGGAAGAAATCACATTTATTAGCTGCTACTGAATCCATAAAAACAAACTCTATATTCATCCTACCTGCTGAATCAAGTGCTACCTTTCACAGTCTTTCCCCAGGTGAAATGGTTAAATTACCTGACCCACAGTTTGCAAATTTAATATTTACATACCGGCATCAAGTTTTACAAGGCACAGATTAACAGCAGAAAAAACCTGCCCAGGCATAATTACTATATCAAAAGACAGCAGGTAGCAAGCTTTTAGAAGCATTTTTACTTAGAACACAGCAGAGGGTAAAATTAATTTCTCAATTATCTTAAGTCAACCTGTTATAACACACTTCTGAGTCACAGGTACATTTATCAACTGCATCAATTTTTCACAAGATTTTCCTATTTTTTCAGTCCCCAAAAAATTAGCTAGACCTACTGGTGAGTATTAATCACAGTTAACATTGTGCATTTTTCTAAGTATACTTTTTCAAAGCCAAAATGTATTAATCAGAAGTAGGTGTGAAAAAATGTATCAAAAGGAATTTTTTGTTTTGCTCTTTCCCACCTCTCATCCCACTTCCCTTTCTCACCTTCCCCTCCTCTTCCTCTTGGGAAGAATCATATGCAAAATCCACAAGTTCTTAGTTAAATAGAACTGGATTAACCAGAAATCATCAAAAAATCTAATATTACTGGCAACTTTAAGATAACTAAATATACCCACTTATGTGGTACTACGTATATATTGTGTATATATATATATATATATATAAAATTTCTGAAGCTGGTCAATTAATTTATTTAGAACAAAACCTCACATCCCACAAGGTAAGATGACTGATGTAGCACTCAGTATGCTGGAGACATATTCAGCACCTTGTTCATAGTAGCTGACCAATGTAGTATTCTTTACAAGTTCATGAGTATATTCAAATGTGTAAGCACTTAGCAAACTAAAGTGTTGAACCATACAATAATCAGCTTGTAATATCAAAAAAATGTAAAAATGTCTGAATTTGTCACTTTCTGCTTTAGAGAAGTGGAGTGGTGAAGATAATAGTTAAAGTAATCTGTCTCTGGCAATCTTTATCTACATAAAACTCTCATTCAGATCAGTGGCAGTTAGGTAACAGTTGAAGACACAAAAAGAGAAATTAACAAACAAATCAGAGTATTTTCAGAGGCACTCATGGACTACTAGAGCCAACAATTGCCAATGTTAGCTGTGATAAAATCTCAACTTACCTTGCATAACTATAACATTAAAGACTTCCAATTTCCAATGTTATTAATAATGAAACTACCATTAACATCTGAAACAGGAGGACAGAAAAAGAGGGGGATATGCACCACTGGAAGGAATTAACCATTTCTGAAAATTATTAAAGGAGTACATGTGAAGCTTTTTATTGAAAACACTGGACTGAACTTTCAAATAATAAAGAAGGCTCATAGGTTTTGACTTCTTTAATAAGTCTGTAACTGAACAAAAATAATAGCAGCAATTAAGGCAAAATAGAGCTCAACACCAGATTGCCAGCAGTAGAAAAAGAATAATCACTCTGTTTTTTCATTTGGAAATTTAGGGAAGTAGAACATCAATAAATTCAGTCATGATATTGAGCTGAAGTGGGTGAACTCCTGACTTCACTGTAACTCTTTGGCTGCACCTGAGCAGCATTGTGTGACACAGGTCCAGGGGCAGGGCCCTGTATGATCCATGGCTTGCAAGGTGCTGCACCTGAATCAGGGCAACCCCTGATATCAATACAGGCTTGGGCATGAACGGATCAAGAGCAGCCCTGATGAGAAGGACTTGGGGGTGCTGGTGCATGAAAGGCTGGACATGAGACAGCAATGTGCACTTACAGCTCAGAAAGCCAGTTGTGTTCTGAGTTTCATAAAAAGCAGCATGGGCAGCAGATCAAGGGAGGTTACAAACTTTTTAGGCATAAGAGAACAAGAAGTAATGTATTTAAACAGAAGGAGTATTGATTTAGTAGGAAATATAAGGAAGAATTTATTTACAAGGTGAAACAGTAAAACAGATTTTCCAGAGAGGAGGTGGATGCTCCATCCCTGGAAACATTCAAGGTCAGGTTGGATAGGGCCTAGAGCAACCTGGTCTAGTTGAAAATGTCCCTACTCATTTCAAATGGGGTTAACTAGATGAATTTTAGAAGGTCCCCTTCCAACTCAAACTATTCTGTGATTCCAACAATGACAATGCCACCTAATATGATGTGTTCCATGATCCTAATCCCATAGATGAGTAAAGGTCTAAATTTTGGTTGTTATAGGGAAGTAACTTATCAGCTTTTTTTCCCCCCACTTACCAAGTAGTAATTTTGTACAGTAGAGAAGCAGTCTTTTCAAATAACCTCCTTTTGAATACCAAAATTGTGCCCAAAACCCAAAAATTACTTCAGGGGTTAGTGTGTGACAGGAAGTGGGAATAAGATGCTAAGTGCAAGTGAGAACAAGGTGTTAACGGATACTGTTTCACTGTTGCTCTATTGAAAGAAATGGTCACCTTCGCTCAATTTTATTTCTTAGTTGAATTTGTAATACTCAGACATTCATTCATTGAGCTCAACAATTACACGCTACAGTGGCAGCACCTTGAGGAGCAAGACTATATCTTTATACTAATTAATGTTTGCCACTGAAAAGAAGAAATTAAATCTCAGGACAACTTTTTCTTTTTATACTTTTAATTTTTTTTCACAGAAAAACTGAAGAGCAGGTATCTGGTTTAGACTACAAGGGAGAAAGATTACTTTTTGCACTATTAATCCCATAATAATTTTTAGGGTTCTCAAGATTAAATGTAAGTATTAAGGTAATAAAGCATGTAAATGGGCATTATAGAAATAAAACATTTTCCAAATAATCAGATAGGAGACTGTAAATTACATTAAATTTAGAATTGCTATCAAATATAATAAGAGACAGGTGTTCAGCAATTAAAAGGGATGATTGTTTTAACTGGGGCAGCTGAAAATGGTAAGAGAACAGATGTTTCATAATAGTAATTCCATATTAGTTCTATTTTAACAAAGAATATTTGTTTTTCATTTGCTTTCCTGAAAATATTACTCTACTGCTTAACTCATAAAAAAATTGGAAGCTAGCGATACTTTCATTAGCAGTTTCATGATATTATAAAATTGTACAATCATAATAATTTCTGAACATTTGTACACTGGTCTTAAGCATCAGTTGTGTGGCTGTTGAATAGTTATTTGTTAAAGTGAGTGAACATTAAACAATGCTGCTCAACTACAATGTCTAAAAAAATCATCAGATCATGGAGGAAACAAACAAAAGAAGTCTTCTGGAGAATCATCTGTTGACTTAATGAGTGTGCTTTCCTCCCTCATTCTTTCTGGTCCTAGCAAGCCCTAATGATGCAATATCTCACCTGGTATTACTCTCTCTTTACAGAAGATATTCTAATAATGAGGTATTTTTCATTATTTATTTTCCAACTGGTGAAACATTTAAAAGAATTATATTTGCACTGTAGCGTCTCCTAGCACTATTCATAAGGATGATTCACATTTTATCAGCATAGTTTGAGAGACATTGTCTAATGACCAATGCTGACATTATATGCATAAAAACATACAATAAATATAAGATTTAGCTTTTTATTTTTGCAAATGCCTTTTTACACACAGTTGAGTGAAAAGGCATTTTTGTAATCTTGATTGACTACCGTACCACCAAAGAACCTCACAGCAAGCTGAAAAGAGACTTCCCACTTTCATATATCTATGTCTATATCCAGAAGTTATACATAATGTAGGTAGAGATCACACAGATATGTCAAAACCCTCTTTAAAAAAAAAATACATGAAATATAATGATGAAAAATACACATGAAATAAAATATTTATGTCAAACTTATGTGCACCAGATGAAAACTTATCTTCTTTTTTTTTTTTTTTCCCTTTTCCTAATCTAATTCTCCTCTGCCTTCAGTGTCTTTGAATAGTCATCTTTTAAAGAGTCTGTGAACTATACTGGTAGTATTGAACAGACTGAGAAAAGGCCTGTGCTGGTCTCTGATTACATGACCTAACACTCAAATATTAAGTGAGAAAGTACAGACATCAGCTGTTAAATGTATTGGTTGCTCCAAAGAAGTAGCTTCAGGTGCGACCACAACAGCCATTGATTGAGTTTGCTATGAGCTGGTGTTGCCAGAAGTCCAACCCTACCTAGGGCAGATCTCCCTACCAAAACCCTGGCAACCACTTACCTCTGCACACTGGTATATAGTCACTAAGCGTTTGTGTTTTCAACACTGTTAAGCAGTATTAATATTATAAAATTTATTCTTTGTGCTAATCCTAATCTTTATACTCAGCCTACATAGAAGGACGTCTGCTTCTTCTCTGAATTCACTTAACATTGGGCCAATCTTATGATGGTTTTTTCAGTCTTGAGTTTGGATGCATCTTGAAGTTACCTTACATAGCTATTTCATGCCTTTTTGTGTGAGTGGTTGTTCAAAAATTTAAGAGAATTATCAGGAAACTGTATCCAAATCTGTCAATTTATTTATTTTTATGCAATGGGAATTTATTGCACAGGAATTAATTTGAGGGAAAAATACTAATCATTTTAGAAAAGAAACTAAACATGCATATCCAGAAGTAAAATATTCATATCAAGTCTTGGCCTGTTGAAGTGTATTTAAGTTAAATTAAAATTTCTGTCTTCAGTGTCATTAGTCAGATTTAATACAGTTTATATGTGCCTAAATATCAGAGATTACAACACATAGCTTTCAGATGTCTCAGGGGTGATTGAAGCTTATATACCATATGAAAAAAATATTGGGACAAAGGAAATTATTCTTGTGTCAATGTTGAACTCTTATTTTTTAATTTCCTGAAATGGAATTGAAAGTTTCACTCTTAAAAAAAAATTGAACTGATGTACAGTCAACAAATGGTACCAAACCATCAGCTTCTAATGTCACCTTTTGAATGGAAGATAATAGACAATGATAAGTAATAAGAAATGTCAAAGAAGGGTATAAATAATATAAAGCAACAGATAAATTTGTCCAATAACTGAGGCAAAACTACAGAGCGGCATGGCTGCTTCAGTCTGCTTAGGTGAATGTGGACAAACAAGCTGCATAATAAAATTAAGAGAGATTTTTACTTTCAGTAATTGAATTTACTAATAATTATTTGGGCAAAAAAAGCACTGTTTAGAGCGAAGCAACAGTATACTGTTTACATCATAATTATCAATGTAAATTGGCACATAATTTAAACATTTAGAAGGGCACAAATTTTTCCAACAGTATAAAAAGACTTTTGCTGTGAAAAGTAATTTGGTAGTGAGATTAAAATGTGTTGCCTAAGACTTCTGTTTTAATAGTTCAATTTGAAAACAGTGATTTATATATTTCAGTGGTTCTAAAAGGACAAAAACAGTATTTTCACATGATCGTTTGCAATCTGTTTGGCATTCTGTCCGTCTAATTAATAACTCATTGAATTTAAAAGGCTTTTCGTGCAGTGACTCTAGTGTGCATTCTAGATACTAAAAAAGAACATTTCATGACACTATATGAACGAACAAATATTCTGAGATGAAGCTGTTCTTTCTACTGAGTATTGATTTTGATGGTTTTGTACCACCGATCTAAATGGAGCAAAAATTTTACACTTAAAATATCCATACAATTTATTCCTATTCAAACCGGGTATCTATCACAGAATCAGAAATTAGTGTGAGTTCTTCACAAGCTATTTTTCAGGCTCTTTTCAGTGTGAATACAATGAGAAAGAGGCCTTTTAGCAGCTGTATTTCAGCATGGTGAGTTAAATGTTTTAATGATTTCATACTGTTACTTTTTCAGCACGTATACAATAAGAATCAGTCTATGCCATAAAAATATTTATTTTGATTCACTAAGAGCTATTCACTTAACAGCAGGAGAGATGCCTATATGAGGTATTTGGAACAAAACTTACCTCTAGGGTTATGCTGTGTATGGGGAATATCTTAATTAAGTTCCATTGCAATATTGAAACTTGAGAATGAGGTCGTAGCCTGCTACAGCATGAAAGCCTTTAATTTGCACACTTCTGTTCTATTGAATAATCAAGGAAAGTTTAATTGAGCACTCTAGAGCCCTGGGTGTTCAGAGTTTCTCTGTAGTTATATTGTGTTCCCTGCACTGTGGTTTAACTCCACATAGTTATTTAGGAGCTCATTTAAGGCAATTAAAAACTACAGCTGGGGTTTTGTTGGACTGGCTGTGCTCAGCCTAGTTGGGTAATTAGACTCAAATGGATACCTTACAGCCACTTCAAACTCAGACTTGTGTGTGAAGCAGAAAAACATTTTCTTCCAGTCAGAGTTTTTATTCTTACAAAGAACAAACAAATACACATTTTACAATAGAGTCATCAAATTATTTCTTCATTGCTGAAAGCAATTCACACTAAGGTGATATTTTCAAAAGAATCCAAGCTAGCATATATACAAAATATTTTGTCAGCTGTTCGGATTTCTTAGTATTGGCTTAAATCCCATTTAAGGTTCTTTGAAAACATTACTATCCTCAGACCTCAATAACTTGAAATGTATGCTGGTGTTCATAAAACCACCTAACTGCCATTTATGTGTCAGTATTTGCCTAGGCCTAAAAACTAAGTCCTCAGGAGCCTGCCTCAGCTGCCAGGCATCCTCAGGGCTCTTGCATTACTTATGCAAACAGCTTCTGCAAAGCCTGTAGGCTGGCAGCTGAGCTTCTGCTTCCAGACATACCCACAAATCCCCAGGCAACATCCTGTTCAGGGCCATCAAGAGTATTTCACAATTGTGTCGTACAGGGAGTTACAAACTACATTCTATCCTACCTGATCTTCCTCAAGCAGCTGGGAAGCACAAAGAGAGAGGCACTGCAGGGACATTTGTGCTGCCAGGTAGGCAAGGATCAGTGAGCCAGCTCAAGCACTGAGCTCTTGAGCATCGAAACTGCCCCTTCATTTACTCCCTGGACATGTTTTGTACCATCCCAATTAACTCCCTTAAGGATGCACCCGCAACATAGAGGGCTAGCCCTCACTAGCCATCAGCACCACTCATCTTGTAGGCCAGAAGTGAATTTTGACCCAACAGTGACTAGCCATAGGCAATGAGACCCTTCCCATTGCACTTGAGCTTTCTCCAACATACAGCCAGGGAAGACAGCCAGGTCTATGCCATCCGATGATAGCATACAGAGGTTTAATTCTCAGCTCTACCTGAGGAGCTACCCACAAATAAAGTTTATTTTAAGACAGAAAACCCTTTCTGAAAGTGGGAAGCAGGGGCGGGGGGGAGGCAGGGAGGGGTGTGGAAATATCACCCAGCAAGAAAAACAAAAAACAAAACTGATTTTACAGTCTGTCCTTGAGTTGACAAAGATCAGCTGAAACACAGGAGAGTTTAAATAATGTTCCCCAGATACTATATATTTAGCATGAAGTGAAATTCATCCAAGGAGCTGCACTAGAATTAAGGTGCCTCAAAACCCCCCACAGATTGGCCAATAAGGAGGAGTTTTGGAAGACTGGAGTTGGAATTCAAGAACCTGCTCCAAATCAGTCAAAATAAAGGCTGAAAAACAATTTTCTGCACTTCAAAACTGGATATCTTAAGTCCTGTTGTACTGCTTCATTGAGGAAAATCCGGAGGTAACTATCCCCATCTTTAATGCTTTCTACTGATTAACTTATATGTCCTCCTTCTCAATATAATGACCTCTGATAAAATAATCCTCAGAATCTAATTTTTCCCAGCCATATTTACAGATGTGTATCTCTGAACCTTCAAACGGCAGATAACCTGCTTGCAGCAATTCAACACATTTCCTTGTCTAACTACACTGAGTGCTGGAAATAGTATGGGTACAGTGTTGGTTAGTCTGCACAAACTGTTGCAGCAGTGTCACTACACTGCTTCTTGATCTGAGCTCCTTTGTATCTTTCCAGCGTATTGTTACAAGACAGGCAGAAATTTCTAAAAATAAAGCATCTCAGTGCCTATATCAAATTCAGGCTTCTGTCTTTAGTTTTCAGAAAAGAGTATATTTAGAGCTAATAGAGGATGTAGATGTGTATGTATGACCAATAAGAGAGTCAAATATTCAAAGAGATGGCAAGGAGAGATATAGTAAGAACAGAAAAAAAACCCCAACTTACTCCTAATTGCAGATTTGTTCTGAAGGCAAACAAATGTTGGGGACTAGAAGAAAGAACAAGGTAGTTGCAACAGAAGGACAGAAAGAGGGGACCTACTCAAAGAATACAGGAGAGAAGGCATGAGAATGTCTATATTGTATTATATTTTTTTCATTTCCTGTGAAGCACTGTAGTTGTGACTTGCATAATGAATTGCATCAAAAAGAGAGTGGGGTATTAAAGCTGATTTGTTTAATTGAAGAGGTTTAGGCATTCTCTTCCATTTAGTTATTCTTTATGATGCCAAACTCTGAAAGCAGAGAGCTCCAACTAATAATCCTATTATGCAAGAGAATGTATGAGTGGTAAATGTCTCCAGGATGGAAAAGGAAAGTAAAGGAAAAATAATTTTCTTTAAATATTCTTCAATGATTTCAAAGAAACATAAAGAATTTGTTTTCTCTCAAAGGCACAGAATTAGTCCCATTTTATAGTAGTATAGCTCCTAAAGTAGTTTTGCTTAATTCTCCAACGTGATGCTTTTTCTACCTTTTCTTCCTCACAGGAAATATAAGAAAATTCTGATTATAGCTTTCATTTTCACGTTAACAAGTTAAAATTAAAAGAATTCTGAAGGGGGATTATAAAGGGGATGTAGGCATCTGCCTGAACATGCATTGTGACCTACATTATATTAATATGGCAGAAGGTTGTAATAAAACTGAGGCAGATCTAAAATCCTCCCAAAATGTTACCAGTAACAAGATCAGAAATCACTCAGTTTGTTTATTAATTTTGTGCTTCAATAGTATCAGGCGTTTAAGTATTTCCTGGGCACAGTTGTAGAAGTGTAACTATAAGTATACAACCTCTCGGATTTAGAGAAAACGAAGATAATAAGAAACAAATTTCTATGGAAAGCTTTCACGAAAGGAAATTTGACCTTCAGGCCATCACATTTTTCAGTCAGCCAGTATAAGAGGAACAATGTTCATTTTTTAATTGGCTTGTGACTCCTTTCCAATTTCCTGAAATTATATTGATTGAGACAGTCAAGAATATAATCAAGTTTGCAATAGCAGCTGATAAATGACTAGTATTATATTATATAACACAAGGATTAAAATCTTCATTAAATAGACACAATTGAAAGCCAGTTTGTGTAAGCCTCAGTGTTCCACCTATGAAAAAGGAATTTACCAAACGTCTTCAGTGAAGGAGAACTTCTTTTGAGAAAAGAAGATTAGTTCAAAACTTGAGTGATACTCTGCACAGTTTTAATTTTAGGGTCTTCAAAGTGGATAGTGCAAAAGCTTAGAAGATTCAAAATCCCCTTAACTATGTTAGTTTATTTCTCAGTCATGCCTTTACCCTGCATGCTTTGACATATTCATATTTTATTCCTGCTTGCTTTTGGACTGTACTCAGAAACGAGCTGCCCATTAAATAAATTTGGACTATTTTTTCATACTTAAGAAAAGCAAACAGTTTCATGCTTTTATAACAGTTCAGAATCCATTTATATGTATTATTTAGTACAAGATGAGGCAATTGGATTGATATGCTAAAAAAGAAAGAAAGTGCAAGTTTTCAATTTTATAGAATAAAGTGAGAACAGCTGTTCACATCAAAACAACTGACCTGTCCAGGACAGCAGTCAAAAATTTTTAAATGATATACGAGTGCTAGGTAGAAATATAAAAATAAAATAAAAAAAGAAAAACATTATGCTGAATCAGATGCAAGCATAGTAACAGTCTTGCTTTGATACTCTCCATATTGTGCTACAGTGAAGTTAGACCCCATTCCTACCCCAGCCCTACTGCATCCAGTGGTCTGAGGTCACATCCTCTCCTTCCCTGTCAGTAGTGTTAACTTCACCTGGAAAATGTGTAATTGTGACAGCGAATTCAAAAGATTTAATCTTTCATGTAGGCGTTCAGCACCAACATAATTCTATGGTTTTAGAAGGAGTTTCAGAGTAAAATCTTATGACCTGTTCTGTGCAAGGGGTCAGGCTATCGGCCCTTAAAATCTAGGATTCTTCTTATCAGGATACAATTGAGATTTCCTGTATAGTACAGAGGTCAGAATTGTTTTGATCACAGCTTTTCTTTTGTTGGGTAAGAAGAATACTCTCAGCTGTCATGACTCAAATCTCGTACAAGCACAAGACCTTTCCAGACATGTTCACCAAAAAGCCAAAACAGCAAAAAGTCCCTAGTGTATCTTGAAGAGCTGTTGCTTTACAGACTCTGGGGAGCAGAGGGCCAGGGAACAGTCACATCACAATGTCATCACTATATATTCACTGTGGCAGAAGATAACCTGTCCACACACAACACTGCATGCTCTGTGCTAGGGCAGTGCTGCCTGAGCTCTGAGCAGATCTGCAGTTATTCTTAACAGTTTCCAAACGGAGAAAGGTGGGTCAGCTGCAGTCCAGAAGTCTGTATTAGTTGTGACTTTATAAACTCATTCTCTTTGGGTGTGATGTCAGCATTGTTGATGACAGGTTTCTATAGTCATCTCAGAATAACCCTGTACTGTCACTGAATGCATATCTGCCTCAAAGCTGTTCTCTATACACCAGATCTCACTTCATGCTGCAGAGCAACAAGGATGTCCTAAAAGGCTGTATCATCTTTGCCTAGTTTTAACTACCTTTTTGCCTACCTGGAGAATACTTTAATGAACATTAGCTAAAAAAGAGAATAATTCTAATGCATCTTCCCTCATCAAATGCAAATATAAGAAATTTCACAATTAGAAATCTACTGAATTAGATCAGTACTGACAGGAAGTTATAATGATTTAACTGGAAGAAGGGTATATAACCAGGAGCCACATGTAAGATAGAAATAAAGCTCTGGTTGAATATATAGAACTCCTAGTTGTGAATCTCACAGAACTGAAAAAGGGAGCGAGTGAAGCAAACCCCATTAATATCTGCACTTCTGCAGAGGTAGTACAATCTCACAGTGCAGACTGTGTTTTTGCTAAGAGAAAAATTCTGGAAGCCATGAGGGAAAATAATGGGCCCAATTATGTCAAAACTATGAAGAAAATATCTTACAAGTGTCTGAAACTAGTTAAATAATAGTCAAAAGTAAGAAAATTAGAAATTTCTATTTAAATGTGCTATAGCTAGAGGCTGTGCAAAAGCAGAAAACTACTGCAATTTTGAAATACACAGGAAGACAAATGTACATTTTAAAAACATTCCCAAGTCATGACTTTTCTGTGCTTTGGTGTAACATTAATAATTACTAAGAAAGTCATAACATGAGAGAGAGTATTTAATAAGCACATTATTCAGTTAGTAGTGTCTGCTGAAAATGAACAAGAAAAAGATCAGTCCTTGGGAAATGTCAAAATACAGGTTTCCCTGTGTTTTCTTATGAACAGTCATCAGAGTTTAGATCTGTAATTTAAATCTGTAATCCACACGTGACTGTGGATGAATATACTATGGTTTTTGACAAAACTAAAGAATCCAATAACATTGCAACATCAGGAATACTTGCTAAGAGAACAAACAAACAAACAAATAACCAAAAAAGTTAGTGACTAAAGCCTAAAATGTTAAGTACAAACATGGAAGTCCTAAAAGAAGTATAGGAAGTATGATTAGAGTGATACCAAAGCATTTAAATCCCTTCACTCTTCTAAGTTTCTAGGGTGCTTCCTTCTGCTTCATCCGAACAACTCAGTATTTTATCTGACAGTTTCCTGATGTTTCCCCACTGCCTTTAGAGGACTTTGAGAAGGGATAGCTCATCTATGTCTGTCAGTATCTGGTCCTGTTGGGCAGTTTATGACAGCTGGACCACAGAACTGACTACCCAGAAACACCAAACAATCAAGGTTTAAATGGCTTTGCTATTTTTTTCCCCAAAAGACAAACAAGATCTTGGTGATCCTGGGCAATGAGTGATTTCCCCATGCCAACCTGTAGATTACTACACTGTTGAAAATATTTTGTAGTGTCTGAGATTATTACCCTATGTCAAATGCCTGTCTGGTCAAGTGTTGCCATAGAAAGAAGATGAAAAATTAGACCACTGTGCTGGAAGTATATAAGAGAAAAACAGTTGAGGTCATGTAGCCTGAAGCCATGTGGTGTGGTACCTCTGCGATGGGTGCAAGCTGACTGGTTTCCAAGGGCATGGTATGAAAGACTCACATGGCTTGTTCTATTCATCCATGTGTGGCTTTTTTGTCTATTAAAACAATTCTAAAAATGCGTAAAACATTAACAATCTCTTCTTTTGCTGAACAAGCTGCTGTCTGCACTCTGGTCCTTAATTAAGGTAATTCTCTGAATCTTTCAGTGCTTCCTACCTCCTCTGACCTCTTACAGTTATGTTCTGCTCAACAGGGGACCCATAGTGGACTGGGCTTACAGTTGCATTTTAACTAGAAATACCACAGAGATGAAAATCTAATAGCAATCACAGATCATCCCTATAACAAAATTCAGAGATATTTTTTTTAATTTAAAAGTATTACAGCAAGTATCTGATTCCTACCTCTTCTACATAATTTTGAGGCATTTGCTAGGTTTTTGTTTTTATGAGCAAAGGGAACAGGCAGTGCATATGTAGTTATTTTATGTGTAGATGTCAAGGTTTTGGCAGTGGGGGACTGCAGTGTTGGCCTCTGTGAAATGAGACCAGGGACTGACCAATGCCAGACAGCTGGCTCCAAAATGGACCCACCACATGACACAGCTGAGCCCATCAGCCAAGCAAAGAGTGAAAAACAGCAGAGGGAACACCAAGGTCAGCACAAAGGCATCCAAGAAAGAGCAGAGAAGCCAGAGGAGGAGATGTTGTAGTCACAGGAGCAGAGACTCCCCTACAGCTCATGAAGGACCCAGGCTGGAACAGGCATTTCTCTGCAGCCAGTTGAGAACCTCATTCTGGGGTAGGTGGATATTCCCTGAAGGAAGCTAAAGCCCATGAGGACAGCCCACACAGAAACAGAAGAATAATGTGATGAGGAAGGAGGAGCACCATAACCCCCATTTGCCAATTCCCCTGCTCTTCTGTGGAGGAAGTGGAAAAAAATGGGAAGACAGGGTGGAGTAAAAATGTTGTTTTAATGTTTGTCTTTGCTTCTTACTCCCTGGATCTATTCTAATTAGTAATAAATTTCTTTTTCCCATGTTGAGTGAGCTTTGCCCACAGCAATAAGTGACAAATGTTCTCCCCGTCTTTATCTTGACCCATGAGCCTTTTTATCATATCTTTTTCCTCTGCCCGATGAAAGAGAGTGAGCGAGCAAGTGGTTGGGTGAGAGTATAGCCCTTACCAAGGTCAGCCTACCACAGTTGTTCAGCATGGTAGGTATGATTCAGACATCTTTACCTCAATCTTCATTATGCACAATGGTTAGACTGCAGAGAAATTGATTGTCAACCAGTCCCTCTGCAGTCTTCTCTACTTTTCCCTCTGCCATATTCTTTTTTAGAGCAGCCTTAGTACTCTGCATCATTATATTTTTAATACTCTCTGGAATTCTCCATAGATAATTGAGTCAAGTTGGATGCTAACATTCAGCATAATTTTTAAAAGACAGTGATTAGATAAAGTTTACATTCAAAGATAGATTTCCTCTTTATTTTTTTTAAAATATGGAGAGAGCATAATAGTACAAAGGGAACTTAGATGGATAAGGGGAAATAATATTTACTGAGGAAATCTTTCATTTGGAAAAAGAAATGCATGCTTGCATGACAGCAATAGAGTTTGGTGATTAATGGAGTAAAATATGTTTAGTTTTGATGTCCTAATACATTGTTTACTTATATAGAAAAGTGTTTAAGAAAGCAAAGATGATAAAGACTATCTTGCATAATATGGTATAGAATGTATTTTTGCCACCACAAATATACCTAAATATTGTAAAAACAATACAACACAATTCTGTTGATTTAGAGTGTCAATAACCTGATTCATTGAGCACATCTAATGTATGTCTCCTCCCAATTATTACTGCAATTATTTGAAGATTAAGACTCCCTAAAGGTATACAATATGATAAACTACAATAAATCCTTTAAAATGTATGGTCTGAAGATATCCCACTGAACTATGGATAATGATTTATGGTCTGTTGGTAAGAGATGCAATTTAATCTCACTTTGGAACCTTACTAAAGCAGCAATCATTATGTCACAAAGTACCTGCAAGATGTCAAACTCTAATTATTTCCATGACAGTGTTTCTCTAATTTGTCTGTGGTAATCTTTCACTCTGTCTATCCACACAAAATGAGACATCAAAAAAAATTATGTTCAGCTGTCGTCTTTACCATGTGCCATTTTGTGTAAGTTCTGTCCGAGTGTGAAAACATGGAGGTGATCTGATCTGTTATGGAGCTAATCCTAATTCCCTTCATACTTACAAAGCTACAGCTAGTTTAGAAAATCATCCTTGGGAATTTATAGGTAGATACATAGATAGAAACTATATGTCTTCATGAAAATAATAAACTCCTAATTTTTAGCCCTATGGTGAGATTCCAACCTGCTTTCCTGTATTTTGACAACTATGGAACTGTAGTGCTTTTAATGGAATTAAAGTATACAACAGCATATATCTGATCAGAATGAAGTCTGTCTTTCACAATTTCATCAGGGAAAAGAGAAACAAACATATACACACAGGAAAAAAAAAAAAAGGCAACAAAACCAACAGCAAATTAGTTAATCTATGAAATTTCCACCCCCTTACCTCAAACTCCCTGTGCTTCTCTAACTGTTATTTGTGGATGTCTCTGATGCTTTTTTTTTTTTTTTTAATCATTTGAAAGTGCCCCAGAGATTTCCTCTTTATCTCATAGTTGCCCTTTGATCTTTCCCTCGCAGGAATACCTCCTCAGCCAGTGCTGCAGGTCCATGCTGTGATTACCTCTGGATACACTCCCCTCTGGTATCCTCACAGAGATTGTTCTTGGCTGTCCTAGAGGCAAGTTACTCACACCACTGCAATTCAAACAAGAGCCTAAGGGCAGATCTTAGTTTGAAATTCAGCAGTTGTGAGTCTGAATGAAGTTATTATTCTTTCCTGTATTCATGTCGCATGCCTCAAAAAATCTCTACTCATGGGCACACACCATAAAGTTAGAACACAAGAATAACAAACCTTAAAGTCTGCAATCAGAAAGCACGGAGGAAGACAGGAAATCTTATCTGAAGGTCAATAAAAAACTGTGGAAGAAAAGTTCTAGGACTTCATTGAAAGCAATAGTGTTGTGTGTCTGGACAGTGCAAAGCAGTCCACGTGGCTCTCAGATGAGACAGTGGACCTGTACCTACACTTTGTCCGGGTGTGATTTAATCACAGATCCCAAAGGAAAGAGAGAATTAGTTCCCTTCATTAAAACTAGTGACAGCTATGTGTGGTTTGCTTTTCAAATCATCCCAATAGTACATAAAGAACTGGTGGAAATAGTGATGTTTACTATACAAGAACATACGCTTAATAACAATTTATGCAAGAGAACTTTTATTGTCTTTCTCATTGTATGTAATACAGCTCAGTTGCAAAGATTTTAAAGTTATTTTTTGTGTCAAGTTTTTGTTATCAAAGATAATTAAAATGTCTCTTTGCAGAGCTTAATGCTTATGTGCCACCTAAGAATTTTGAGTGAAATTTTTGCATCATTTGTTACTGTTCTAACACTAGGAAGCTTTGGGTCATAGAGCAGAACCGCCAAACCACTGAGATGAGAAAAGACCTCTAAGACCATTGAGTCCAGCCATTAACTGAGCACTTATAAGTCTCTAAAGCATGTGCCACATCCACACATTTTTCAAATACCTGCAGGGATTTTGACTCCACCACTTCCCTAGGCAGCTTGTTCCAATGCTACACCACCCTTTCAGTGAAGAATTTTTTCCTAATAGTCTATCTAAATCTCCCCTGGTACAATTGCAGGCCATTTCCTTATCCTATTGCTTGCTACCTGGGAGAAGAGACTGACGCCCACCTCACTACAAACTCCTTTCAAGAAGTTGTAGACATCCATAAGGTTCCCCCTGAGCCTCCTTTTCTCCAGACTAAACAACTCCAGTTCCCTCTGCTGCTCCTCATAAGACTTGTGCTCTAGACCAGAAAAGGAAGTCCACTTACTTCCTATTTATCTGAGCCATGGACTGACTGAGCCTTGCAGATGAGAAGAGAAAGCATCCTGTTTCTGTATTCCACAGTGTTTTGGGCACTGTACTGGCCCATAGTGAGCCTCACAGAAATAAAAATGAACAAGCACAAAGAATTTTACCGCTGGGTGCATATTAAGTATTCAAGGTAGTATTCAAGTACAGATAGGAATTTTGAGAACCCACCCTTTGCACATAAATTGGCTACTTTTCTTCATGAGTCTTCTCCTTATTTCTTATTTATGACACTGTTCAAAGACCTAGTCTTACTTTGTTTATGTATAGGGAGAGAGAAAGCAAGTCCACATTCTCAGCTGTCTTAAACAAATGGCTTTCTTATAATCTTTTTATGGATGAACTACCATTGTGATCCTTAAAATAAACAGTTAAAAATAGTTTGAGGCAAAGGAGGTCTGCTGCAAGACAAGAGGATATGTTGCCAAAAAAGCATCCTGTAATGTAATACTGAACTCTAGAATTTATGGATGTTTTCTTCCCTGTGGTGTTTTTCAATACACTTTTATTACAGGCTCTAAATTATACTCTCACTGAAAAGGTCTCTCTTTAAACCTTTAGGTCAGAATTGTTCAGATCTTTTCACACTGAATCAGTCAGTTTTAAGCTGGCACAATCCTTGGCAGACTTGTAAATCGTTCAAAAGACCTTATCCAATTACCCTTCATGGTCCACAGCCTTCTATGGTGTGATTGTTTCCTACTAGGTGAGGAATTAAGTGCTCATGAAAGGCTAGGAACCAATGGAGATGAAAAGTAAGCCAGGATATTTTTCTATAGATTAGATACTACAGTTGTGCCTTCAGAGACAATGTAGAGATCTGTAAAGAAATTCAGTCATGATCAAGGACATTGATGGTCCTTTGAGTCCACACGAACAGTAAGGACAGAAATTTTTAGTTTATTTGTTTATAGGAGACAATCAGTTATGTTAAAAGTGAAAGCTTTTGCATACATATCTAAGGTCTTAAATCTTATCTAGGACCACAAAATTTTATCTGTATGTATCATAAATTTTAGCCTTTGTTATATGTAGTATACCTTCAGTAAAGGTGACAACAGATCATAGACATCCTAGATTTTTTTAATACAAAAAGGAATACAATGAGCAACAACCTCTGAAGAAAGCTTCTTTTTAATTATTTTTTATATTTATTTAATACCTTTGTTAACTAAGAATATAAAAGATAAATATTTACTAAGATGTTTGTTAATATCAGAAAGAATTTTAGATCTCAGCAGTTTTAATCTGCAGTATTTATTCCACTGACCTATAAACTGCAAGGCTATTACAACAGAAAGGGAAGAAAATCACTAAATCAGTTTCACATGTAACATACAAATATTATTTCATCTCACTCCATTGGTCAGGATTACTAGAAAAATGCATCTTCAAATGAATTACATGGGTAATAAAATCACGGTTAAGAAAAAATGAGAAAATTCAAGCTGTCTCTTTGAGGGAGAGCTTAAAGAATTCTTTTCTTTGTAATGCTAAACAAGGAGATTGCAGTGAGAGAAGTCCAGCTGCATCTTGAAATTGTGTTAGTGACCTGTAACTAAGCTTTGACATGCTGTGATTTCAAATTTACATATATACACACATATTAAGATATATTCATTTTGTTAAGGTACATTATACATATATGTATACACACATATATGTACATACATATATACATCTTTTTATCACTTCACAGTGAGACAGACTTTCATTTCTCAATTGAAGAAATACAGGGCAACCAACTGATACTCCAAGACCTTCTACGTCTGATTTTCAATTGTATCTTTAATAATTATTCATTTATATATGTGCAAGACAGAGGGCTCTTGAAATGGGAAAATTCACCCTCTGGAATGAATTGAAAAGCAATCAAGTCAAGCAGAATTAGGTCCTTGTTAGCTTGTTTATTCCAAACACACTTCCATTCTGAATACAGAAAGAAAAGGAATTTTCTTATGCAGCTTTTAAAAAGCTTTCAATTTAACAGATTGTGCTCTTCTTTGTATTGTTATGTCAATAGAACTTGTACTGATTTCAAGCAGGAGTGTGAAATGAAGGAAATAAAAGCTTAATATGATCCCAAAGTCTGTAATTAGAGGGCTTATGCATATAAGAAAAATGCTGTTAGTCATTTCTAAAAAATATTGAGTTGGTTGGTGTGGGTTTCTGCAGAGTTCAACCTTCCTGGGACTTTTTTGTTTGTAGATAAAAAAGTGTTCCATTTAGTGAAATTTTGTTCAGTTCAGATTCTGGAGAGCTTGTCAACATCATGTCTCCCAAGACAAAATTGCATTTATAAACTCATCTGTGAAATAAATAAAAGGTCATTGCTTGGTTTACAGCAAGAAATTGCTTATTATTTAAAAGGAAATTTCCAGATCTGGTGGGAGACTAGTGCTGCATGCTGAAGAGAGGAAAGTGCATTACTAATTCTGTTGCTCATGGTTATTTCACAAAATTACAAATTACAACAGGGAGCTAGAATGAAGTGGGCAAGTGTTTTTTTAATACGTGTTTTATTTACTAGTACTATACTTTACATTTTGAGTAGCCACATAAGTAGCTGACAATTACACGGAAGTTTTTTTGTACACAGTGTTTAACCACAATCTTAGAATTTTTGATCTTGACAGACATACAGGAACAAAATAGAATAAAGAAAGTTGCATGCTAGCACTAGATACAGATACATTTCCCCAATATTTTTCATGGGTTTGATTTTTGACAGATTATTTGAATGATGATTACTATTAGAAAAAATTGAAGAGCAAATGAAAGTCCAATAAGGGAAACATCACTACTATTTTTAAAAAGGTGAGAAAGGAAGATACAAGTAACTACAAACCTGTTAGCCTCCCATCTGGTCTTGGGAAGATCATGGTGCAGATCCTCATGGAAACAATGTTGATGAGGCACATAGAACACAAGGCAGAGAGGTGATACAAGACAGGCAACCTGGCTTTTCTAAGGGCAAATGTAAAACGTATCACAGAGAAAACTGTCGGAATGAGATGAGCAACTGAATATTCTAGCATATCATTTTGGTTTTGATACTTTCAGGCTCTTATTCCCCTGATTTGACTTAATATAGAAACCTCAAGAGTAAAGAAAACTTTTGCTTACATCTTGTATCTACAGGCATTCTAGTCTCCTTATAAACTGACAATGTTAAAACATTTACAAAGCTCAGTTACCTCACTCTGGGCCTGCAGATGGCAAGATTAAGTTATCACTGACTAAATGTGGGTTTAGTTAATACTTTTTATTGTTATTTTATCTCTTTCCCTTGATTGGCCACTGCATGAACACTTACTCTACTACTTTTCTGGAATAAAAAGGGTCATACATCCTCAAATCACTAAAGCTTGATGTAAAATCATGACAGCAATCTAAAGATTATATTAGTATGTCATAGTTATGTCCATAATGAAGATGGAAAGTGTCTGCTCTTACTGTTAGCTTCTGCTAACACTCTAATCATTTAGAGTCTTTTTTTTTTATTATTTATTTCATTGTGGGCTGTCAATCATTGTTTATGAAAATGTGTATACTGCCAAGTCAAGCTACACACAGGGAACTGTTTGTCTTGAGAAATGCTTCACACCTTGAAGGACTAGGCATTATGAAGAGGGAAGGCACAAAACAAGGACCATATCTGTCCAAGCAAATAAGAATTATTGCAGTACCTGGTATAATTCAGAATGGGTTTTGGGCCTGTCCAACTTGTGAATGGCTACTTACAGCTCTAGAGGCAGTCAGTGATGGCTAGGGGTTTGGAAGACCTATTTTCATGATCCCTGGCCCAGTGAAACAGCAGATTCAGTCATTCCTGACTTGCTACTGCAGTGTGAACATTCACTGTGAAAATGAACTGAGATAATGAAGTTATTACCTCAAGATTGTTTAAGAGGTACAAAGCATTTTATTCACACCTTCTACGATTTCAAACTGAGCTTCTGACACCTTTTATTTTCAAGTATGAATTAAATTTAAGATTTAAAAAGCATTCCATATTTTAACTTCAGTAATTACTATGTTGGTTTGTATTGTTTCATTTCATCTATCTTTTTGATTTACTAAACTGTGACTAGTAGAAAATAGAATAAACGCTATAAAAATGTCAAAAAGCTTTTAAATAAAATCATTCAGGTAAGTTGAAAAGTAACAGCTGTGGTGGGGGGGGAATCAGCTCCTCTATGGTCCCACAGTCTCCCGAGGTCTGGAGGGGATTGCAAAATCCCCACATGGTCGGGAGTCAAGAACTGTAACACTCTGAGGTGGAATAGTCACAGAAAAGAATTTGATTACGGTGTCCAGGGTATTTAAGTGTTTCGGGCGGGCTTTGGGAGATAGGATGCGATTGGGTAAGGGTTCAGGGGGAGTGGTGTGGTTTTGGGGGCACAGGGGCCAGTATGGGAGCAGGAGGACCAAAACCCAGTGAGAACCCAAGAATAGGGATTGACAGGTGATATATCCAATCAGATCGGGAGGGGGGCGGGGCTGGATACCCGGGAAAAAGGAACACTTTCTTCACAGGTGTGCAGGGGGTTTCTAGGGGTTACAATCTAAACAGGGGAAAACCCGTACATAAAAGACGCAGGTAATGTTGAATTATAAAGTCTCTGGTCCTTTGGAAGCTGTCACAGCGCTGGTCCTGTCTCCAGGAGCTTCCTTTTCCACGATGTATAGTCTGGATAATCTTCTGTCTCTGCTCTGCATATGGTGTGGTAGGAGTCATTCCCAACAGAAAAGAATTCATTTATTTAATTCATAGTATTTCAGAAAAGCTAAGGGTTTGGGTTTCTTTGGGTTTTTTGGGGTTTTTTTGTTTGTTTTTATTGTTGTTGTTTGCTGTGGTTTGTGTTTGTTGTTTTTTTTTTTTTAATTTAAAAGTATCCAGTTCTTGTGAAATCCTTATTCTCTTCCTCATACTTATCAATATATACAATTTATATTTCATGTGGTTCATAAGACTAAAGACTAATCTTCACTTCTATCTCAGAGTCACTCCATGGTTGAGGTTGGACAGGAAATGTATCCCCTCAGACTTTGTTATGCACAGGCTGTTCCCTAACTTTATTCCCCTCCACCAAGGGTAAGTAGCCCATGTTCCAGATTCTCCCACAGGTCTTGGAGGACTGGAATTGCTGAAGGCAAATCTCACCAGTAAGATTAAGGCAAAGAAGATAATAAATACTTTGGCCTTTTCCATGTCCTTTGTCACCAGGTCCCTTGTTCCAGGTCCACAATTCCCTTTGTCTTCCTTCTTCTGTTTACATATGAATAGAAGCCTTCTTGCTGCCAGTCACATACTTTGTGAGTTTTAACTCCAGATAGTCTTTGACTTTTCTTACCCCTTGCCCACATGCTTGTACTGTGTCTCTATATTCCTCCAGGATTCCCTGGGTTTCTTTCTATTTGTTGTATGTTTCCTTCCTGTATTTGAGACTTGTATCATCTATGAAGACCTCCTGCAGATTTTGCACGACTTTATACTTGGGGGCATGGACAATTTTTGAGTTTGGGGGAATCAATCCTTTGAGAAACCAGCTCTCCTGGACCCCTATTCAGGGCCATTGCCCTGTGATTCTTCCTAGCAGGTCCCTGAATAGGCTAAAGCTCTGCTTTACTCTCCTGAAGTACAGCTTTGTGATCTGGCTATTTGTGTTTTTCCATCCTCTAATGAGGAACTCCACAGAACTCTTCCATTTCATACTCACTGCAAAGGCTTCCCCTGATCAGCCTCCTCTTCCTTGTTCATTAGCAACAGGTCTGGCAAAGCACCTCCTCTCATCAGGTCATCAGTAATCTGTGCCAAGGAAATTGTCACCAATCCACTCCAGAAATCACCCGCATTACTTCTGCCCCACTGTGTTTTCCTTCCAGCAGGTATCAGTGAAATTCAAGTCCTCCATAAGAACCAGGGCCTATCAAAAGGAAACTTCCTCTAGTTGTCTGAAGAAGGCTTTAGCCACTTATTCCTGATCAGGAGGTCTATAGCAGCCAGCCACTACATCACCCACAGTAGTCTGTCCACTAATTCTGACCCCACTCTTTCAGGTGGATCCTGTCTCTTACATGCCATCCTCAGTCCTCAAAGAAGCTTCAATGGCCACAAAAACAGTACAAGTCCTTGTTGTTGACACAAGCTGCACAACCATTTCAATATACAGGATCCATTCCCTTCTCCATAAGCCTTTCCCCCTCATCAGAGAGATTAAGAATACCAACATTGAATTAACAAATAAAGCACTACTAAAATGAAGAAGGCAGAGATTCTAATCTGAGTTTCAAATATTTTAAATAGAAATGCTTTTTAACTCTGCTGCTGTAAATCAGAATGTGTGCCCCCACTACCCACCCTGATCTATTAAACAAAACAAACCAGAATTTCTATTTTCCTCTATGATGAGTCTTTTGTTATATTTTTCCCTTGGACTGTGAACTTCTTATTGATTTTTTTACTATCTGCACCACTCATTCAATAAGCTTATCACCAAACATGGCCCCAAAAAATGCTCAAAGCAAAAAAGAAAGTGCAGTATCTATTGTCCTGCACTAATCAATAAATTCTCCTTTGTTTTGAGGAGCCCTTATAGAAACAATCAGACTTTAGCAAAATTTTAGAATATGAAGTCAAGCATAATATTCACCAGCATGAGCATATAGGAAGACCTGGTGAAAGGACAAAGGAAATAATTTGCATGGATATATCCTTGAAAACAATAATTTGATAGTTAAGGTTGACTGGTTCTCCCATATGTCTATGTAGGATTGCTTACAAGATTAATTCAGGTTTGTTTTAGTAACCATTTCTTTGAGTTTCTGAACATATATTTATCTATTTGATTAAAGAAAATAATTCTCTGAAGAAATGTTTCTTGTCTATTCAAATGTTGAAGGAAAACTGGTAATTTTAATGTCTATTTCCATGTCAGTTAAACTTGAAATTCTTTTTTCTGAAAAACTTGTTCTGAGGTCCCTTCCAGTTTTTATTTTTGGATACAAATAGTTTAGATTTATGTATATGTGCAAATTTATATTAAAAAAAAAGAAAGAAAAAAACCCACCAAAAAATGAGAAAATACATGCATTCTTAAATTGGACAGAAAATTATAGTTGTGAGGAATTCAGGCAGGCTTTTCTACATAATAATTGTATTTATTTGATAATATTCTACTGATATGCTTCAGTATCAGAGACAACAATTAATTCAAAATATCAGTGCAACTATTTCTGCCTTGATGCTGTAGAGACAACCCCACACTATGGAAGCTAACAATGTAGAACTGGGAAGTACCTCTGTTTGAGCAATTATTACTATACCTCCTACTGGCTTTCACAACTTCAAAGGAAAAACTGGTCAATTATTTCCTTATGGGTAGACAAGGAAATCTAAAGAGTTAAAGGTATGTGACCCCTCCATTTCAGTACTGAGTCGAGTTTGACAAGTCTCTTGCCAAACAAAGAGCGACTCAAATAAACAGCCCTAGTAGTGCCAGCAGCGCAGAAGGTTTAGGCCTTGATATTAAGACTTTTTGATGACCAGAAACTCCAAACATTATATAGAGGATAAATTTTCAATATCTTTGGTAAAAAGGGCTTTTATTCTGGCTAGCAAAGTAAATACTACTATTTCATATTAGGAATTTGCAGCTCTCAAGTGTCCAAGGATGTTCACACATGAATGCAGATTTGTGCAAGATCAGTTAAACCTTCTGCCCCACTGCCCCCCCACCCAAGACCACACAGAGCAGAATCAATCTTTTTGTGATCTTACAAACTTTCTGATGACTATACTTCTGAGTATATAAGAATAATTTACACTACTTTACTGTCTAAAAATCTCTCTAACGGATCATGAAAAAATGAGCCCGTTTTGTCAGGTGCAGTCACATTAAAAACAAAATACAGCCACCATTCCAAAGAACTTTCTACTACAGAGATTGAATCAATAACCCTTAATCTACTTCTCCTACCTTAATGCTGTTGAAAACATAGTAGGAGGAATTAAGTACTTACCAGAATTAAACTAAATGAGCTAAATAATCCTGTGGCATGCCAATCATTTTCTCCCAACAAAGAAATAGCGCACTGCTGGAATGTCACCTGTGATCCAGAAAACTACTAACAAAAATGAGGCACTGGATATAACACATCACAGTGGATAGAAGAAATCATCCCAAGAAGGATACCTAACTAAACACAGATGAATGTCTCTAGGGATCATCACCTTCACCTGCTCTGTTGAACTTTCCTCCTTAACCAATTTTAGCTTGGATAACTTGTTCTATTTCTCACAGGACTTGAAAGAGATCCACCTGGTGTTAAAAGACAAATGTTAGAATTGTTAGGTTACCTTAAAGTGCTGAAGTGCAATGGTTATGTCGGGTGAAAGGAGGATGAAAACTTTGTTTTCACCATTCATTTCAATAGGACACATTTACACATTAAGTATTTTAAAATTCATCAGACAACAAAATTTGAATATGGGGAGTTAGTTCTTTATGTGATCTTTTACAGAATTCTTGAGCTCTTCCCTGAATTGTACAAGAAAATAATCACTAAATAGCATATCCTTTTTCTCTGGACAAACCAGTATCACATCTCAGATTATTTGATATTAATTATATCTCTTCATTTTCTGTACATAATGAAGACAGTGACATAGAACACAATAAAAACATTTTATTTCCTCTGGATTTTTTACTTATCTCTAGGATTTTTCTTAGGTAAGCTCGAAACCTCTCAGGTCCATAGGAGTAGATAAATCCCAAGTTTCTTAAGAAGTCTATAAAAATTATATACAGATTACATTTAGATTGCCATAAGTCTTTTCATTGACCTTAATTAAAACCAGAATCTACAGAGGAGCAAGTTATGCAGATTTGCAAGATGGACCATACACTTTCAACATAAATAAAATAACATTATTTTGGAGAATTTCTTCAAAACTAAAGGATATGTAGTCTGAGAATGCATTTGAATTTCCAGAGAAGCAGTAACAAAGACAGTTCATACACAGCCAATTACTTAAATTTTTGTTTATTCCTTGCAGCATGATTTTACTTTCTCATCATTCTTATGATAATCTATCCTTAATTTCATTTATCTGAATATTTAAGGGTCTTTAAACGCTTTGAATAACTAGAAATGAGCTTCAGGAGGTTCATGGATTTTAAGTCCACAAGTGATGACTGGATAGGGCTTTGATCTTTCCTTAACTGTAGACCACTGATTTTCATCTACTTACTTCCAATCTTGGCAATCTGACTTTCATTATATCACTTCCTTGGAAGTTCATTCTAGTATGCAACTACTCATGCTATGAAAATCTGCTGCTCATCCTTTCCCTTGGATTTTCCCAAGCATCTTCGTTATGAAATTGCAAACCACGTGCTATCTTCCTTCATGTGTCTGGGTGAACAGTGCCAAGCACAGTGTCCATGGTCAGCAACCCTTTGAGTCTACTATCACTAGTAATAAGAAGTAAAGCTCTGCCTGAGTGTGGGGGCTACTTCCAACATCAGCACTGCAGTCTTTAGGAGGGTTAACTGAAGGCGTAGGAACATAATTTAGTTCAATGAAATTGTGGGTGTGCCCATTTCCTGGTGCTGAGCATCCTCACTTGAGCTATTTCGCTGAACACAAGGCTACATTCAGGGTTTCTTATGATCAGACCAGTTCTGGAGAGGTCAAACACCCTGCTGCAGTGTCAGCCTTTGAAATTGGAAAGAGCAAGGGAAGCCACAGGGAGTCAGTCCTCTCCTGCAGTGAAGGCGGCAAAATGGCCTTTGCTCTGTACATGCTCTCTTTTGATTATTGTGTCTTTTGTTCTCCTGTTAGTGGGCCTGGTCCTACCCACCTTCCCAGAGAAAACTAGCTTGAAGTCAGGGAATTTTTTGCTTTTCAGGACCAACAGGTTTGGGTGTAGGCTTTCTTAGTGGAGTGAAAAAAATTATCTTGATATATTCTCTGTATTAAAATGTAGTTTGATTTTATTTTCCTTGAGGATGCATTAAGACAGTACTTAAGGAAGAGACAGAATTATCAAAATTACTCATAACTGTTTGGATAAGGTGTTCATTGCTTTCAGGGAATGTATATATTTTACAACATGGAATATGCCTAAAAATCATAAATACTGACATTTTAGGAAAGCTCTTTATTAAGCATAATGACCCATGAAAATATCTGTGTGACAGTATTTGAACTGAAATTTAATTGTCAATAACTGGAGTTAAATTTTCTGTTATCTTTGTAACAATCGAAAATAAACATTAAATGACAAGCCGCTACATTACCTTTAACCAGGTATTTCAGAAAGGGCAGCCCTAGAGAAAACTAATAAAGTAAAAAATTGTAAACCCTACTAATATGGATTATTAAACAACAGTGATTTAAAAAACTTGTTGAAAAATTCCTGTTGATTAGCTGAAAAACTTGAAGAGTTTTACTAATTATACTGAACGTCTAAAAAAGTCTATATTCCTCCTTGGGAAAAAAAAAATTGCACAGAGGGAAGGGGAGGTTATCTTAAAGTAAATTTGAAACTGTTTTATCTACAAAATGAAAGGTTTGCTTTGTGCCTGGAAACTAAGCACCAGTATGGTACTTTTTGCATTCTTAAATGGAAAGCAAAGAGATTGATACTAACATTAATATAATTCAAAAGAAGCAGCATGAATAAAAACAAGATTTTAAAAATGGAAATATATTCTACCTAAACTCATTAATAATATGCTTTTGCTTTTAGTATTCTGCTTTAGAAAATATTAAGAGCATAATTCACATCTTTAACTGAGCAGAAATCTATAGAGAAAACAAGGTGGAAACACAAATGGAAATTTATAGTTCATCTACAGGGGCAGCACCAAAGAATAAAGACTACATTTTGGGACTCTTTTGTCCCTTGGACCTCTCTAGCATGCAGGAATAATCAGAGGATAGGACACCGAAAGAAGTTAGAAAGGTAGAATCCCATCCTTTTTTTCTTTCCACTCCAAAATCAGAGATTTTCAAAGGCATCTACTAGTGTCAATCTTTTTTTAAAATCAATGAGAGGTTCACACTATAGAGACCCCAAGAGTAAGACGTTTTAATCTGAGTCAGATGTGACCCAAAAGCAATATATAGAGAAATTAATAATTGCACCTTAATAATACATTTGCTACATTTCTTCAGCTGCCAAGCCCTTAAAAAATGACATTAGTTCTGACCTGAAGTAAAAGCATCCTTAAAGAGAACTTGATCTTAGAATAGTACAGAAGACCCAATTAGCAAAGTATAAGCAACCTGTTCTTACATGAAAATTTGTTATTAAAACTTCTGTGTGCCCATTCATCACATCTGCCCCTTTTATCAAATGAGATAAGTAAGCATTTTCAGGAGGTGGTACATGTAATTTTAAGACAGATGTGTGAGGTAGATGTACTGCCTTTTGGAGGTGACATTTTTCTCTCTATTGATCACTAGAGTGACCTAGGAAGAACTAGATCATGTTTTGATGTCTCCCTTGTAGATAAGTTGAGAAGAAATGTTTCTCAAGTTAGGTTTTTGCCATTTCTTTCTGAAATAAAATGTACCAGTCCTCCCAATCACAGAGGAGTCAGAAATATTTTTTCCAAGACTTACGTTTCTGTTTCCTGGCAGTATTCTTAAAGGTCCATTTGCCCTTCAGGAATCAACATAAATTGAAAAAAAAATATAATAAAAATGCTCAAAAACAATGGAAAATAGAGAAACATATTTCACCCAAATAAAATTTCCTCAGCAATATTAAAAATCCTCTCCCTATCTTTTTTTGCCATGAGCATATTAACAGTTTCAGAAGACCAGCTGTAGCAGAGTCCTAAGATATTGCATTTATTTGTCTCATTCATTTGAGAAAAACTAAAGAATTTTTATAAGGATGTTGTGTCTCCATTTAAAAAAAAATATATATATATATATAAAATGGCAAATTATATTGAATAGGTCATTCATTTACAACGACTGTGAATTCCCTAAAGAAAATCCATTTTTAAATAAAATAGATGAATAAAAATGGACTTTGAAGTAAAAAAAAAATTTCCAAAACAGTAAAATGTAAAACATATATTATATGTATATACATTTTTCTCCCTTAATTTATTTCCTAAAAAGGGTGGTTAAAGAGAGCCAAGGGTTTGCAGGTTTTTTCCCATACTTTCCTGAAAAAGTAGCTGTGGAAACTGAGTTAGTAACCTCAGGTGAGTTTTGCTTGTCAGTGTGAAGAAACGTGCTGGTTTCGGCTAGGGTTCTGTTGCTTTTCTTCACAGTAGCTGGTATGGGGCTGTGTTTTTGATTTGTGCTGAACACAATGTTGATAACTCAAGGGTGTTTTTGTTACTTCTGTGCAATGCTTGCACAGTTCCAGGGCCTTTCTGCCTCTCATCCCACGAGGCTGGAGGGGTACAAATATTTGTGAGGGGACACAGCTGCAACAGCTTACCCCAGCTGACCAAAGGGATATTCCACACCATATGGCAGCATCCTCAGTATATGAAGTGAGGGGGATAAGAAGGAAGAGGAATGGTGGAAGTGATGTCTTCCCAAGTGACTGTTACACACGATGGAGCTCAGCTTTCCTGGAGATTGCTGAACACCAGCCTGCCCATGGGAAGGGGTGAATTAATTCCTTGCTTTGCTTGTGCATGCAGTTTCTGCTTTACCTATTACCTGTCTATATTTCAACCCACAAGTTTTCTCATTTTTATTTTTCCAGTTCTCCACTCCATCCCATTGGGACAGGGGGCCAGGGGAAGTGAGCAAGTAGGTGCATGAGGTTTAGTTGACAACTAAGGTTAAACTACAACATGAAGTTTTGTGGTCCTGTGTGGAAAACAGTGATTTTGACCATGTTTTAGTTTTAGTCCCTCTTGATTCCACCATCTTGTTCCTTACTGAAGCGAAGTGAAAACTAGTTCCAAAGCATAATTCTGGATTTGTTCTTGAAAACAACACTTTCAAATTCTTCCTACTTCTTCTCTGAGACTGTTTCCTTTGAAACCCTAGGACCAATGGTAGAACAAGTTATAGCAAGGGAAAGCATCTGTTATGAAGTTAGAGGAGTTTTAGACTGTCTTTTTCAAAACTGGTTTCTAGTGAATGACTTTCACAGACTCTTCAAACTCAGGTGAACAAAAAAGCAGCTGTTGGTAAACATAGTATAAATATACCACAAATGGGGATCATGAAGACCTTTTCTGTCATAGCTTTACACTTGAGACAGAGATGTACTTAAACAAAACAAACCAACTAACAAACTCACAAACAAACCAAAGCCATTTCCTGGCATTCATTTTCTGAAAAACTGAGGCAGACTATTCCACCTTACTAATTTCCTCTGTGATGATCATTTTTGTCCATGTTTGATATCTCCATGTCAAAGTGCTAATGAGGACAATGGGAAATCTTTATAGACAGCATTTCAAATTTATGGTGTAATATATAGTGAAATTGGTGCACCCATACAAACTGTCACAGATATAGAGTAAGAAAAGAAAATGAGCATTTGTAATAGCCAAGGAGCAGCTTCACATGAATACGCTGTCTTTCTTTAAAATGCTTGATAGCATGGATGAACCCTTTATTTCCTTGAAATTCTGAATAGATGGATTTTCCTCTCTGTATGAACTTTGTACAGTCCTTAAGGAAGCTAACTGGATCGTCTTCAGACTCAAATCTATATGGTAAGTCTTCAACACCATTTCAGAGGCCTTAACTACTAAATAAATTTTTCTGATGTAATGTTTCAGTCAATTTAGAAAATCAAGGAGTGCAGGTAGTTCCTTTTTTATTTCTTGATTGAGAAGCCTCATTTTACTGTATTGAGCGCAGGAGAGTACTTTCTGTTCTGAAAACTGAAATATCCTGAGGAGAAAAAAATTTAAACACTTCTTTTTCCCTAAGAGAATGCCTAGCCAAGATACTGCTATTGTCAAAGGAGAAAAAAAAAATGTCCAAGGAGTAGGTACTTTTTAATAGAATAGATAGAATAGAATAGATAGCATATGCTTCTTAGACTAATAAAGATAAGGGAAGAATTACAAGCTATAAAATAGGGGAGTCCAAGAGAGAAAGGAAGGACCTGAATACTTACCCTTTTTTTTCGCCATATGTTCTGCCTCTTTCTTAGTCAGAGGCTAAATAGCAGCATATGGTGCAAACAATGGAATAGGTTGTCTTCCTCTTTCTAGAGTAATCAAACTAAATTAAAATGTGAATACTGAATTTCAGATTTTAGAAATTGAACTTAAAAGCTGTGATTTTTAAAAGGAAAATTACTTTGCAGATTCAACTCATCCTAAATTAGCCTTTTAAAATGGGTCAGTTAAACAAAAGATGAAAAATTTCAAAGAATCACAGAATGAATGAGGATGGAAGTAGTCTGGAGGTCAGCTTGCCAAACCCCCTGCTCAAGCAGGGCTACCTGGAGTCTGTTGCCCAGGACCATGTCCAGAAGATGATTCCCAGGACAGAAACTCCACAACCTCCCTTGGCAACTTGTGGCACTACGTGGTCACGCTCAAAGCGAAAAAAAGCACTTCTGATGTTCAGATGGAAGCTCCTGTGTTTCAGTTTGTGCCCATTACCTCTGGACCTGTCACTTTTCACCACCAAGCAGAGGAGCCTGGCTCTGTCCCCCTTGCACCCTCCCTGAAGGTATTTATAGACATTGATGAGCTCTCCCTGAGCCTTCTCTTCCCTGGGGTAAACTATCTTAGTTCTCCCAGTCTTTCTTCATTTATGAGGTGCTCTAGTTTCTTCATCATCAGTCTATTTTCTCTCCTATTAACACAGAAATACACAATGGAGATGCTACATTTAGTCAGATTCATGTGCTGAAATGACCACACTTCTTAAGAAAATATTAACATGATTGTACACTTCAAGTATTCATTGCTATATATTTCCTACCTATTATCATATTCAACAAAGAAAGCTTTTCTGGAATCTTTGGCATATGTAACATATATCTGTTTCAGCAGTTTATGTTTTGAAATGTGCTACCTTATGTCTTGGCTCTAGGGGATTTGCTTTCTGCATGTTTCAAAAATGCAATCTTTTTGTACAATTCCCTTCTGATCTCCACACAGAATATTCAAACACTTTCTTCCAAAATGCTAGGTTTTTTCTGCATCAGTGGATGATCTGGTCCCCTCTTTGAAACTCATAGGCTAAGCCATAGACAAAACCCAACCAAGTAGCTTAACATGACCTCTCACCTTTGCAGAAGTTCCACTGTAATAACCTGGTAGTGAAGACAGTGTGAATCCTGGTATCAGCATTGTAACATCTTTGGACTTTACAGTCTGGTTAAGGCAAAAAGAAGCAACATATCAGTCTGATTCAAAACCTTTTTTTTTTTTTTTAAACAGTTAAAATAAAGCCCTGATGGATTAATAATAATATGAATATATTAGAAAAAACTTAATTGTCATCAAAGAACTTCAGAGATATTAGTTTACTAGCAATTTGGATACTACATTTTCAAAATATTTTTAGTTTACTAGAAATTTGGTACTACATTTTCAAAATATTTTTAAAATCTAAGAATATTAAATTTCAATCAACATCAAGATCTATGCAGTAAAATCCTTCTTTTTTATGTTTTTTAATGGTTTTTTCGCATTATGAAAACCCAGGCAATGTGGTCTTTTGCTTTTGCCTCATGCCTCATGCCTCATTACACAACTAAAGTGTGCATAAATCTGCACTACTTGATGCTCTGCCTGGCCTTGTACTGGTTACTTAAAGCAAGGTTTATTGGGGAAACTATAGTAATAAAGACTGAGCTGCAGCTCTGAGCTGCAGTGTAAGACATTACAGGAAGAGAACCTCGGGGAGTTTTTTTTTAATGTGTGGTTTCTTTCAGCCTTGTATTTAAAAGAGGGAAAAAAAGTGATCAAACAGTAATGCTTAAAACAAGAAATAAATGTATAGAAATATACAATGCCCTAAAGTTTCCAGCAGTGCTGCAAGGATACTGCCATGTGAACATTGCCATCTAATGGTTTTTGTGAGATTAGCTGGCACAATGACTCACAAAACTCACTTGAGCAGCATTCCCATGTTGTGGCATAGCATACACCTGAAGAGTATTAGGAACATTAACAATATATTTATTAGTAGGAGCCAGCATTTTCATAATTTATAGAAATGAATTTTTTATATAATTTTATAGGTTTTGGCACTGTATGTAACATTTAATGTGTAACATTTTAAGTTGATTGCAGCATGTAACAATCATACAGTTATTTATTTGGTTTAAAAGTAAACTACAACCACTTCAATATTGAAATCATAAAAATACCTTTTGAAATCATAAATAGAATTTATTTTTTTTAATCTAGAGATCAAAAAAGAAAAGGTCAGAATGGAAGATAGAGGTGGTACTGACAAAGCAGAAAAACAGAAACCTCTGAATTAGAATTTTATCCCATTCTTAACTAAATGTAAAAACAGCCACAGAAACTGAAGAACTTACTTTTTCTCTCCTCCCTTTGATCTGTAGCTTCTTATTGTATCTTCCTTTAATAATAAAATACATGAAGGGGTGTTTTTACTTAATGATTTCACTTCAAGTTGATTTTGGCTATGTAGCAGTATTTTTAGTGTAGTGATCTTCATGGAAGTTAAGGTTGAAAACCCTTTACATACAGCAAGAATTCCACAGCAGGAACTGTTGCACTAAAGTGGCTTAGCATAAATAGAACAAGAAGCCTCCTATGGAACTTTAAACCATCTTATAGAATCCAGTATTCCTGTGACAGTATTCTGTAAAAATCTATAGGGATGATAACATACTCTTAAACCATATGGCATTTTTTTCTGCAGGGGAAAGGAGAAAAAAAAAGAAAACCCACAAGGATGATTGCTGTAATAAAGCTACAGGTGATGTTTTATGGAGCTATAAACACAAGCTTCAGCCACGAAATAAGCTAGCTGTCTTTAGCCTTCTCACCACATATATACATTTCCAGATCCTATAAAATATCTCTGAGCGTCTAATTAATGAAATTGCAAGCTATATCCCATGCAGTTCAGGTAATGCAGTGAATACCTAGTAATGATGGGTACTTCATGCTATTGATACCTATGTTGTAATATCTGGAGGACCTTTGACAGTGCTTAATACACTGTAATTAGGGACAACCTTGTTCTTGAGGGCTTGAGCTGTGCATGCATGCTAGCGTAAAATTTCATCATAGCACTTCCTCTAAAGGATCTCCAGTGCTCTGCTTTCCTTACAATGGAGAACAGTCATAATGTTAGAGAAATAAGAAAAAATATATACATATTAAAATAAAATACAAAATTAGATGAGATGCATATCTGCCATACCACAGAAATGAAGATCTGGAAGACATTTTGAGACCTGAAATTATAGAGGCAGACCATTCTCTAAAATTACAGTGCAAAAATTAGGTGAAGCACATTCCACAGTCTTACAGTGTTGCACCATTCTCAAACTTAGAATAACATTTCTCATACTAAAAATAATCTTGTTTTTTTTCCTTCAAATTAACCTAGTGTCTTATGTTTTTTTCTCTGTCCTTACCTGTTAGATAGCAAGGGAACAACTGATCATTTCCAAAAACTACATCTGAATCATCTTAAAGATCAACAGTGCAGAACAGGCTTTCCCTCTGCCTGGTCCAAGCTTTCCAAATCTTCTAGTATTTTTTATTTCTGTCCTCTGAATTCTGTCTAAATGATCCATGTCTTCTTTAATACCAAGTGCTCAAAGTGGAATGAATGCTCTGTGTGAAGTGTCTCCTATTCTGATCAGAGTTGGACTGAAAATTCTTCACCATGTTTCACACGTGGTGTTTCTGCTAATGCACTTCAGAGCGAGAATCAAGCATTGTGTGACAAACAGAATGGAGCATTCATTTTTGTGTTCAAGTGTGATTGCAAAATTACTTTCCCCAATGCTGCTGCCTGCAGCTGGGGTGTTCCCACCAGGCAGTGGGGCAGGACCTGCCCATCCAGGGACCATTGCACCCCCTTCCAGGAGCAGGACAGTCAAGGGCACTGGTGCAGCCCCAGGCCCAGGCAGTGGGCACCTCCCTGCGGATGGAGACAGACTGAGGCCAGGGCAGGACATCGGGTCAGTAAGGTGTGGTCAGGCTCAGGATCTGCAGGAGTGAGACCAGTCAGAGGTAATGGTGGCTCTAATTTCTTGAACCTCTTTTTCATCCCACACTTCCCCAGCTGTCAGGTTCAAGGCCACAGATCCACAGTGTATCAGAGCTGGCCAGTGAAGGCTGCCAGCCCCGCTCCTGGGGAATTGGAAGCACAGCCATGGCCCATGACACTATTGCTTTCAATCCCACTGAAAACTAACTCCCACTTTGACCAGAAGTGACCAAAACTTCCTCTTTGTCTATGGCTTTGTGACCATGTCAAGCCCTATCTTCCGGGTAATTTCATCACCATAATGAAATTTTGATTCGTTACCACCACTCATTTTTCTGCTGAGCAATAAAAACCAGCTGAAGAGCCTGTAACACTCCAGCTCCAGGAGCTGTGGGCTCACGGCTCAGCCAGGAGTTTTACTTTGATATATATAAGGCTCTTTAATACCTCGAGACAGTGTCAAGAGAATAAACCAAAGACTTGTTCCCGAGGGGTTTCTTTATTAATTTAGGGGAGAAAATAAGGGAACTTGACAAAGGTTCAAAAAGGGCACTAGACATGTTCCACCACAATACCAACCCAGTACATAACCCACAACACTTAAGCCAAGATCTAATCAATCTGCAACACTTAAGTCAAATGCAATCACTCCAGCTCCAGGCCACCCAAAGCATCAAGAAAGGAGCAAAGAAAGAGAAGAAGAGAGGGAAAGAGCGGGGGACAGATCATACAGCTACCACTGAGACTCTGTGGCAGAGCAGCTCTCACACGTCCAGATGGCAGAGCTGTGACACATGGCACCCCAATACCTCTGGGTTTATCTGCTCTGGTCTCTATGGCAAAACCCCCCAGACAGGGCCTCTGACCCCCGCCCCGGCCACTCTGGGGTCCCAGGCCAGGGTGAGGGGCCGTGTTTTCCGTCTCTGCCAATCCGAGCAGGGTCAGGGGCTCCAGGAGCTGTGGGGTGTTACAGTTTTCCCAGGCTGTTTGTGACTGGCAGATGCTCTGGGGCTTCACTCTATGGGCCCTGAGGGCTGCCATGATGATATGGTGGGATATGGTGTCACCCTACCTCTGTGAAGTTCAACCTATTCCTGCCCCCTTCACACCCACACACACACCCCCACACCCACACACACCCACACACCCACCCCACAAGGTCGTTCTGACCCAATGATCACTGATCTGGTGTTGAACAGAGCCTTGTTAGGTTGAATAGAGAATTTCTTGTTTGGTCTCCATTGAACAAGGAAGTTATGGTCAAAAAGAGAGAGGTCGCCCTAGTTTGCAGTGAGAAGTTCAAGGAGTTTTGATCAGTTTATTAGGCTCCATCTGCTCAGAGGCTGATGTCTTGGCAGGCTGCTCTAGCATCCTGTTAGGAAATTTCAGTCTGACCAGCAGTTCTGTGACAGGTATGCAGGCAGATGGATTTCAAGGTAAAAGGCTCTCCTGAAGCAAGTGTTACTAAGATTTGGGAGTGACTCAGGTGGGTGAGTTGTTTTACCATCAGCCATCACTGTCTTATGAGTCAAGCAAATAAACTGTAATGATGCATTTTGAAAACCCAGGCGCTGGGCAATGACTGCGTAGCTCATGACTTCATCTTTGTCAATTATAGAAAAAGTATAAAGCTTGAATTCAAAAAGACTAATAATAGTCCTGCCTAAATAGTAGCACGTCACTGTAGGTGAGTCAATTAAAGAATGAGTACATCACTAACGCTGATATATAAGAAGTGAAATCTATTGGTTTAATACCCAGATTCTTTATTCAAAATCCTCTGATCACCTGTGCTTTTCCACTAATGTTCACTTTTTCTCTGACATTCCCAGTGGTCTCTCCAACCTGTACTCCTCATTTTAAAAATTGTGCATCCTTTATTCCTTCCACTTATACCTGTCCTATATCAGGACTTTGTTAATTTCCGTCTCTTTCTTCTCAGGGGTTTTAAATTAATCTTCATTGTGAAAACACTATTCGCCTTTTCCTGTATCACTCACACAGACAGATACTATTCTGTGAAGCCATAAGCCGGGGAACTTCCATACACTTGAAATAAATATTTAATCTGAATTCTCCTTCAAAATAGGAAAATAAAACCTACAAATAAATGTTTCACACAATTCTCCGAGGGTCTCCTGCCCTTAGTGAAACACTCTAAAGTAGTGCAGTATCTTGATTAATACTGCCATCTAGCGTCCATTGAAGAAACTAAAACTCCGTGACCTACTTAAAACCTATTTAACTCTTTTCTAAACTCATTTCCTTCAGAGCAGACATTCAGAGAAGTGTGCAAGAAGATAGCTCTGAAACTGTAATTTAACACTATATTCTGGTTTCATGTGATGAATTTAGGTTTTGTGCTAAACAGTGGAGTTACTAGAAATATTTTTGTGGGTTTGTCCTATAAAGGAATATATACAGACAAAACAAAAATAAAATAAATCAACAATATCTTTGCCACCATCAGTTTTACAAAGATGTAGTTTTATTTTAGAATAATCTAAAGATAGACCATTCCAACATTTTCAAGGTAAGAAATCTGTCTTAACAATACATGAATCTTATTCCTTTCCTCCCAGAATATATTCATTTGTGTCTTTACTCAAATTTAGATTACTGAACAAATATCTCTCAGGGGTCTTTCAATGGCATCTGCTTTTCTCCACTGATTTTATAGATACTTAAACATTAGCTTTAAGAGGACTGGGTTCTAAAACTTGAAACACCTTCCTCTAACAAAGTCCTTGCTGGAAACTGTGGGATTGATTAAGAGCTTTTTCCTACCAACCAGTCCTGCGCTACTTTCAAGTGTTTTATGGCAGTGCATGGGATGGCAGTCAAATACTTCAGGGGACTGAGGAGGGATGGAAGTGCTGACTTTCTTGTGACTTTCTTGGGCACAAACTGGCTGAAAGGTAATAAAAAATTACATCTCTGCATGAATATGAAAGGCCGAGCAGAATCTACTCATTATCCTCCTAAAGGGGGTGTAGTTTGTTCATTCTGAAACCTACTCATCACTAAGAATATTGTTGGTCTTTCTCCTATATTTCCGTGATGACTTCCCTAGAAATTCAGTCTTTACTCCACTTACTGTATTGGTAAACAACATAGATATTGCCAGTCATCAAAAAGTCATCTTCCCTTATTCATAGTCCTGGAATGGAAAGAGGACCTGTTTTTCAAAAGCCTTGTTTTCATACCCTTCTGTAAAGTAAATGGAATGTTTTTATAGAATTACACTATGCTCTAACTTAGCTATAAGCCTATTTTATATGTTTTTATATCTAGTCACAACACTGTGAATCATTATCACTGTGCTGAGCAGCTCCTACAAAATAGCAAGGGTAAAATAGTTCAACACATTTAATAACTAGGCTTTTATTCCAATATGTTGTTTTATTCCTTCCTCCCTGACAACCATAAAAATAAAAGTAGCATTAGAATCAGTTCATAGAAAAGGGGATGTGGTAATGGCTATATCAGTACTTAGCTCTACCATTTTATTCACAGCTGATGAGAATCAGCTGCCAAATGAGAAAATTGTTACAGGTTCAGACAGACAACTGAATGAAAGGGGTGAAAAAGACCTCAACTATATAAAATTTAGTAAAATATTTTTTGTGATGCCATATTGAGAAGTTTATCATTTAAATGAAGACACTGAGGTTAGTAGATGAATTAGTAAATTAGTTGAGCTTAGTAAATTACTTCCTAATGAACTGAGGGTCCAGAAAAGTGAAGGGAACAGGTTATGCCAAATGTGAGGTTTCACCATCCAGATTGAAAATGGGCAAAAAATAAATTAATCCGGTTCATTCTTGAAACTGATTTTATTTAACATTCTGATTGTAGGAGAATTGTATTAAAAACTGTGAGCTGTAGATGGGTTTTGAACATGATGTAATGGCTGAGGATATTCAATACTGGTATAAGTATCAAAGGCTGGGTTAGTGAAATGGGAAGTATAGAAGTAAGTAATGTTGGATCATGCTATTAGACACTTATACAAGAAAAATGATATTGTGAACTGAAAAATTAGCAGCCTTAAAATGACAGAGGATGAAAAACAATTTTGTCTCCCTGGATCCGATAAGTTGCCAGTGTAGTATAGCCAAAGCAAATACAATCCTTTACAACTAAAAAACTATTAGTCCTGATGAGAATCTGAGGAACTGTACATAATTCTGATTAATCCATTGAAGAAATATGAACAAAATTTCAAATAGACATAGAGGAAATAACATGGGCTTAAGAAGAAAAGGAAAGAAGCCCCAAAGACCAGGCTTGCCTAGTTTTGTGTAACAAAGGCAGAGGAGGGACATGGTTCATGGCCCTTTACTTCTCTTACTGGGGAAAAAAAGTGAACAATGAGAACTTAAATGAGAGTCATTTCTTGTGATTAAAACCAGATATACACTGTCTATTCTGCTTTGTTATCTTCCACTGAAGACAGAAGTCCAGGGGAAAGAGGAAGTAAAAGGCTAGTGTTTTTGGTCTGATAGAATGATCCCTAAGTGATCTTTCTAGGTAGCATCACTTTAAAACTATTTGCAGCTGTTTTATAAAGCTATTTCTTACACTGTACTACTAGAATCTTGGGGGTTTCACTCTTCAGCTGTGCCTACCATGAGCTGAATCACAATATAAATGCCTAGTTATAACAACTAATGTCGCACATTCAGATTACAGATCTCTCAGCTGGTCACCTAAGGGTCACTTCACAGTCAACAGAATAAAAAAGTGGTACTTACAGGCACAGTTTATCTGTCTTATCTCAAATTTGTGCTGCAACATCAGTTATATGGGATCCCAGAAGTTCATACTGAATGATTAGCTGAGAAATGGACTTCTAAAACACACAGTGAGATGAATTTCACGCTAACATACGTATGGTAAAAGAGGGGCTGTATGTGGTACTACACTTCCCAGATACAGACTCAGGAGAAAACGAAAACCACTTCGTGACAGAGATGCCGAGAGGACTCAGAACAGCTGTGGTTTCAGCCATTTATTTAATGCATATTTCAGTAAGAACTGCACATGCTATCTGCAATTCTCACAGAACAAAAAAAATAGCTCTAGAATGAATGCAAGGACCGAAATTATTTAGGGAGTCCTTTTATCATCATCATAAGCTATCATAATGAGAATACAACGGGAATCAGTTTCTGTGAATCAGCAAATCCAAAGCAATGAATGTAGCTATGCATGCACTTTGGGACCACATTATGCCTTTTATAATTTTTGTTTACCACTTGGCATTCTGAAGTATCATAAAAAATCAACGGCCTTCACCATTCACTGTACCAGGCTCTGAAATGCTGCAAAACACTATGATGAGCAAGACTGAATACTGCCCAATTAACTGCATTTATAGAAACATTCTGTCCTTGAAAGTCCATTACATACAGACTATGCTTTTGATATTTTCCTTCTTTTATGTACAGATTGCAAAGGGATGAACATTTTTCTGTGTTTGTATCTGTGATCACAAATTATTTTAACCTCCTTTTGTTAGCTGTATGTAAACAACAATGCAAATTAATGTGGATTGACAGACAAGCATATAAATGACAACTTTCCTCTGCTATTAACTGTTGTTTAATTAATGCTAAGATGAATAATGAAATGACACTGAAAAATATAGTCAATAGTCAAAGAATTATTAATAACTAGTAATTGTTTCTTTGTATAGCATATAGAACATGGGTCACTGGAACACTCATTTTACATTGGAGTTTTTTCCTGAATTCAGTGCAAAACAAAATAGTCAGAATTATCCCTGTGAAATCAGCATATGCAAGTACATACTCCTGTTGATAAAAGTGATTATGTGAATATCTCTCCATTATCTGTTTCAAGAATTTGGGGGGCTACAAAGTCAGATTTTCTGGCACTTCATTTTCTATTTTGAGTAGCCCATGAATTTGCCTTAGGCAATTTATTTTCCTAAGTCAATTTCTTGTAATGTCCAATGAAACTCAGAAAGAAAAGTCATGGTTTTGTGAACAGTGACTACCCGAGTCACCTGTGATATCTTTAACTGAATAAAATTCCATAACCTAATAAATAGGACAGCTACCCTTAAAATTATACTCTTTGAATTTCAGAGAACTTAATGCCTTCTATTGAATGAAGTGAATTAAGACATACTACTTTATGCAGTTACAAAATATGACATGCATCCAAGAAGGGTATGACATCTGAAACTGAAAAAAAAAATCTTCAGCATCAACTGCTTTATAATTAGTGAAGAAATTAGTTTCTGAAATACTGAGACTAAGAGTTCAGCCATCAAAACAAAATGTGTTCATGTGAGATACTGTTGTACTGTTGCAAAGCAGTATATCTGCACAAGGAAAGTGACCCAGGCATTTAATTCCTCTGAGATCAGTCACTGAGTGCTTGTTTATGTTAGCTGAGGAGTTGATCTAATGTATGAAAGTCATAAATGAAAATATCCAATTGTCTTATCTCTCCTAAGTTGTCTAGTGAACAACGGCCTCATATATTTAAAAAAAAAATTATTCCTTGCATTTCATTATATGAACATCGTGGGTTTTTTTTAAAAAGAACACTTGTGGGAGGGAAGAATGGATCATACAGGACTAGTAGTGATATTTTTAAATTTCTTAAAATCACTAGCTCCTTAGCTCCAAAGAGTCCGAAGACCAGTTGTGCTTCTGATACCAACCCAAGTGCATTTACATGCGCATTTCTCCAGATTTTTTTCTGATCTAAGAGGTTGGTAGGGTTTTTGCGGTTTTTAAGAAAGATAACATTTCATGTGTGGGCATTTTCCTCACTATAAAGCATTTGCTGATTAACAAGAAGAAATTTAGAAGAAAAAAAAAAAAAAAAACATGAGAAATATACATTTCAGTGTTCTGAACTGACTATTAAAGCTACTGATACTGTCTTGAATCCTGGAAGTTTTCCCCCATCTACTTTAAGATTGGGTGTTATGTTAATGATGTAAAATGTAATGTGTTCCATCATTATTCTGTTGCTTTTGCATTGCAGTCATATTTCATAGGAGATCAGAGCTAAATTCTAAGCAAATTCCTCTTTGATCTATCTTGTCCAGGTTACCCCACCTAAAAATTTCACAGCCAGGAAAAAATGATACGGTTGATCAAAAAGCATGGGCCATGAGTTAACATGGTTTTAAGCAACTTGGGTGGACTTATTTGGTACTTGGTTGGGAAAAGAGAAAGTACTTGCTTTTCTCAGCTTCTTTTCAGTCATTTCTAACTTTGAACAGCTGGAAAATAATCAACTACTACTCTTCAATTCAACCATTAGATTATTATACCAGCCCTTCACATGTGGAAATGTGGTTTAAAGTCCTCTGAGATAAAACATGAATGTTAATCAGTAGATGGATCCGATGAATATTTCAGGCCCCAGTGCAAAACTATCTATCATTTTGGTTTAACTGGGAATTTTATTAAGTGAAGACTTGGGAATAAAATACAATTCAATTATCTCAGGACTGTTAGCACAAAGTCCCGTCTTACAGCAGACATGGTCAAAGTCATAGGAATTACATAGTTTGTCTCATGTCATTTACTCCACAAAAGCAGTTGTAAATAGTGTAACTTCTCTCATCTGCATTTTAAAAGGGACAATTAAAAAAGAAAAAGAAAAAAAAAAACAAACGTGAGAACATCAAGATATCATGGAAATCGTTCTATGACTTTCACAACAGGAGAGACAAGTAACAATGCTGCAATTAGGAAGTCCAGTGGAAGCAAAGTGACAAAAGTCAAACTGTGTATACTTTTTCATCTCTGTACAGTCCTGATACAGAGATAATAAACATGTGGACCAAATTCTATCACTGTGATGTTGAGTTTCAGGAGTAACTCACTTTATACATATCTGCAAAATAATTAACACTTTGTGTCATACTGCCAGCATCAGCTCGGACATCAAGGTAACTGTTTGGTCCCTTATCTTCTGCATGATGCATTGTGTTCATTTCCACAAAAAAAGGATTTGTACATTGACAAATCTCTGCACTTCAAAATCTCACCTCTGTTTTGTTTTTTTAGTTGTACTCTAAATAAATATCAAGGGTATAATTTGTTGTTGGGGTTTTTTTTAAGAATATGTAAATTATGCCTTGTTAAAACGTGAGTTAGAAAAACTGACAAGTCAGAAAAACCATGAAAAAGAGTATGGAAGAAATGCAAACTCTAAGCAGCTGTAATGTTGAAAAAATATTAACACCTCCTTGTTTTGATGATTCTCACTTATTCTGGTAATTAGAGGGTGTTTAATTGCTAAAGAATTTAAAGTCTAATTCTATTTTTTTTCTCCAATTCAATTTAAACTGAATCCTGGAATCAGTTGATCTCATGTTCTCTACATAGTAACTGGAAAGTTGATATCTCTCTAAATCACTTATGTGTACTATTCAGTCTATTAAAACCAATATCTATACTATCTCAACCTGACCCTGAGATCTCACAGCTGAGACTCTGTGCAGGCAGTCCCTGAGTTGTTATAACTGAGTTTTTATAACTGCTACGTATCATTTCAGATGTGCTGAATACATGTGCCTTCATGCACAACTCAACAATTCTAGAAAATGTGATCTTGTACTGGCATTTGTAAATGCTAAGAAAAAATTGTATTTGCAAATACTTCTAAAAACCCCTGAAGTTCTGATATAATCTAATCAAATATATTTTTCATCAATTATAGTCCAGAATATATTCCTAAATTTAATGGAGAGGGAAGAATCCATCTGAACTGTCTTGAAGTAACAAAACTGAAGTTGTGCCGGTGATGCAATGGATTGCCTGCTGTGTGATTCCCTGTGTTTTCCCTCTGTCCCGCTAGGTGGCAGCCTCAAGAGGCTCTGATTTGAAAAGATCATCCTTTCCAGGCTCAGAGGGGAGTTTCATTGTTACATAAAATATTGTTCAAATACCCAAATGTAAACTAGTTTTTAAGACATCCACTTAAGCTGAACAAATTAATGAATACTCAGCCTCAGGTTACTGTTAATTATTTAACAGAGTAACTTCCCAAGACAATTTACTACATCTGTTGGATTTCTGGCAAGTGTCCACTTCACAAATCCTGTGCAAAAGACACAGTCTGTACTACATTCACACAACATAGTCAGGCTAACCCTTAAAATAACTAAATGTACTTTCAGCACTTCGTTAAGGGCTTTCAATCTCTTGTGTGGTAAGACTGGCCTTAAGTGACACTGAAAGAATAAAAACAACTGTGGCTACTCTCTTATCTAGAGGAAAAAAAAAATAGCAAAACATTTTTTTCCCCTATTCCTAGATCAGTTTTTAAAATCTTATTCAGAATTAAAAAATCTTGAAAAGAAAACACGCTTAGAACTTAAAAAAAAAAAATTAGCTCCTTGCAAAGACTGTCAGTCTGAAAAGATGTTAATTCACTGCTCGTGCTCCCACTCCCAGCCTGCAGCCATTATCTGATAAACAGGTTTTAAAATGAGGATTTTGTAAGTTGTGACTGTGCCCAAACTCCCATTATTGCTAATGGAAGCTACTTACACACTCTCAGTCTTTTTTTTTTTTTCTTTTTTTTCTTTTTTTTTTTTAATTTCCTTGAAAAGTACCATACCTAAAGCACTTAGCACTGTGGTAGCTAATAGCAGGCATGGTTTAAACAGAGAAGCACTAATAATGTATAAAACAGATTTCAGTCTGTCTGTTCTACATGATTTCATGTTTCCACCATCTATTCTCATTTTTTTCTGTGACATTAAGCATTTTAATATACACTGAATGTATAAATGATACAAGAAACCAAAATTACCATGAGATACAGCTTATTGCTTGGTTTGGAAAAGTACTAAGATTTATGGCCATGGATGTTTCCTGTTGCCTATCTTAAAATTGTTTAGCTCCACCAGGAAAAACAGCAAAACTTCATAGAGTTATCACTAAGAGAGAAGCCTGACCCTGTTTGTTTAATCTGAAAAGAATTGTCCTATGAGCCTCAGCCGAGGAGGTCTATCCAAATGGGGAATACTGTCTTAGTAATACAGGGCAATATTTAAAGTCTTCTTACACCTTGTACTGTGCTTTCTTCAGCCAAGCTTCCTGTCTAGAAGTGGATTTCAACTCCTTTATCATTAACAATCTGGCAGGTTTTTCTTGATTGTTTTATTTTATCCCAGGGAGAACGCTTTTGCATGATGTCTATATGCCTCTAGACATACAAGCAGAGGAGACAAACTTCTACACCTACAAGTAGCCATACCTTCAAGAAAACACATTTTAGGTGAACTTTAAGGTGAATACACTTAGTTTACATGTTTGTATGAATCCTTCATTCTAGTACACAATTTTTCTCTAATCTTCTCACTTTCAGAGAGCACATAGGAGTCAACAATCCTTCCTCCCAAGGCCATGACTAATATCCCTTGCATGACCCAGCAGAGTCAGTAGTCTTCCACTGTGTGGCATCTTTCCGTGTAAATCTTCACACAACCGTCACACAAACTGGTCTGACAGGCTTATTTCCTCCTGGAAAGCAATGCATATCTCTTCAAAGCAGCATGATGTGATCTGTAAAAGACTGGAAAAGAAAGAGGTACAGAGACAAAAAGAATTAGACATTCTTCTGTAACATGCAAGAACATGTTTGGATTCAAAGTACAATGATTAAGCATATATTGTTTAGTATAAATAATTTTCAAGTCATATTCCTGAAAAGTTCTCCTTTGCATCTTAACCCAAATATAAGTGGATAACCTCAAGATATGAAAAGCTACTTACAAAGATAACTTCCCAGGTGAGCTGTTGTTGCTGCTGGGAATGAACTAATATTAACCATCCTCCCAAACTGTACCCAACAAAACAAAAACAGAACAATGAGGAAACAAAAACAAACAAAAAAACCCAACAAAACAAACAAAAAAAAGTAAGGACAGAACAATCGTATTTCAGGTATCTCTTCAGTACAACTCTGCTTACTTGCAAAGGACGATTACATAATCTCCTTTCTTCAAAGAGAATAAGCAAGAGGAAGACACCTCTTTATTTGGTCAATTCTGAGCCTAAAAGATGCTCTCCTGCTCTATTTCTTAGCTTTCTTCTGGTGTTTTCCTCACTGCTGAGTTGTTTTCAGACCTGTGCAAGTATATACTGGCTTCATACTTGCTTATGCTTGGCTATAGATGTGTGAGACACGTATTGCTGTGTTCATTTTAATTCAAATCTAGTACTGATTCCATTTATGCAAAAGAAAATATCTTCAGTTACTTGGGCCAGCTAATGTTCACAGCTGTGATGCTCAGATATGTCTGGGCACAAGTGTCCTAACACTTCAGGCATGAATTTAAAAAATAGCACTGAACTACACCCCCCAATAGCTTGATTAAAACAGGACTTAACGAGTTACTGCATGCATGAGACTGGCAGCAACATCTTTTAACATCACGATTTGCCATCTTTTTGTGTCTTCACAATATCTGTCTGAAGACATGTATTTTAAACCTGTTATTTATTTTGCAACACATATGAAATTTATCTATATGAAATTCAGCCATCATACAACAAAGTAATTTTTGCCTAATAATTACATTAGAAGGAAAAATGATTTACTAAAAGTGGTGAAGAGGTACTTTTATGGGAAAGAAAAAAAACAAAGCAAAACAAAACAAACCTCTTTTACTGTTCTTTGTATTCATTAACACTTTTGTGAAACAACAGTGGAAAGAAGAAAGGTCACAAGGAATTTGTTTGTTACATTGTTTAGCTCTCACTTAGTATAGTCACCTTTTATTTAGAATTAGCCATTTGCTATGATGATGTGCATGTGTGCCTAAAATGGACACTATCTGAGGGACACCTCACCTATTCTGTCCCTGTTTGCCCCAGATGTTTTTTTCATGTGCCACTGTGAAGGTTTTGTCTCCATCCTATAAGTCCCTGCACAGGAAGGACCAGCCTCTGACTCTGGGCCCTTGTGGTGCCTTCAGGAGGTTGTTTCTCTTAGTCCTTCTGGAGCTGTCTTCAGGGTGCTGTGTAAACGTTTATGCCTTCTGAGGAAGCGTCTCTGCATGGAATAGTCTCCTGAGTTGTAGATTGGAGTGGACTGAGACATAGATCCACAAGGGGGAAACGATAATTTTGCCCTCTCAGTTTTGAAATAAACAAAGAAACAAAACAAACAAACAAAAAAAAAACACCAAAACCAAACCACAACAAACAAACAAGCAAAAACCCACTACGGCCTCAAAGCTATTACTTGCATACTTGAGTATAGCAGAGCCTCAATTGTTTTTTAGGGTTTATTTTATTTTTTTTTACTGTCTTAGAAATACTCAGTCTTGGTTACAGAATTAAACTATTTCCCTGCCAATATTCTAGCTCTAGCCTATTTTGATAATGGTTTTGATTGAAAATCAAAGAGTCTGAAAACATTTGAGTTTTCAGAAAATCTTGTGGATCCTTTAACTCAAATACAAACTATCCTCCAAAAAAAAAAAAATCTACCTTCTAAATACTAAAATTCCTGTAGTGGGGGGGAGGGGAAGTATTTACAACAAATAATTATTTAAAAGTCAGTTTAAAAAAATGTTAAGAATCAATCTACTATTACTCCCTTAATTCTCTTAAGAATACTTAATTTAGGAATGAGAGAGTAGGAGACATATTTACTTTTTTTTGTATTCACCTTCATATGTTCAGCTTTCCTCTTCAGCATGTCCAGGAAACCACTTTCATGACCTTGTTTCAGAGTTTTGTGCCTCTTGCTCTATTGCTCTACAGCTGAGAACTGTGGAAAATGGATTAGAAAATGTAGATGATAATTTCTTTGGGTTTAGAAACAGCAGTTTAGCACTGAAAGAGAATAGAAGCAGGTAATTAGCAAATGATAAAGAAAGTGATGGTAATCAGCACGTTTTTATCCCTTTGAGTCTTTATGTGATGTATGTGTCTTGCATAGGATACTGTATTGATTTTCCGTTCTCAGCAAGGAAGCTGCAGTGCAATGCACTTCCATAATCTATCTACAGATAATATTGTATTTCCTGTGACAGCCTGGCCTTCAGTAATTCTATAAAGGCAAGTTCTCCATCTTGTCAGCGATGGAACCAGTCAAAATGCCTTTGTTATATAAAGTGACAAGAGCACTTCCTTACTGGAAGAAAAATACATAGCAATAAACACCTTTATTTCTACGATGACAACTGGTATTTTTATATTATCTATCATCCTGTTCTTTCAGGAAAATTTGACAGAAGATGAGCACACTGTATCCTTCAAACAAGCTTTGTCTTTCAATTCTGCATACTTAAAATAGCTGTCCTGCCTGTTCTTTGAAAAAGTAATTTCTTGGCTTTAATTGATTTTTTTGTTCTTCATTCTCTGTTCTAAAAGATCAGTTAAGCCAAAAATGTAAGACTTAAAATTCATTCAATTTTCAAGGTTCAGTAATTACCAGGAATCTGGACACGGTCCACAGATTTGTGCCTATACATGTGGAATTATGCAGTGGTGCTAGGGAGCAGTTCATCTGGGCCTCAAACTATTTAGATACCTGTTATAGTTTGGTATCTTGTTGGAATTCCTCCCTGAAGGTTTGGAGCCAACGCATTAGTGTCAGTAAAGATGGTTAACAAAGGGCACAATGAATGTATATATCCTGATGTTAACTGCTTTAGCCAGAGCCTTTAGTTCTGATCTCTCCACAGGGCGGGTGGGGGAAGGAAGACTGACTGGGGGGGGTGGGGGGGGGAGTGGGGCTGAGGAGAAGGGGTCAGGCTTTCTGCACTTTCTGCGCAGGTCAGGAGCTCAGGTCTCGGCAGAGTGAGAAAGGAAGGGGACACACCGATCCCGGCATCACTGGATAGCCTGGACTGTGGTTTTTTTTCCCCTCCCTAACTCGATCATTTCATCCATGGGCGATCATGGGCACCGCAGGAGCTGCTGTGAGGAAAGAGGACGAGAGACAGAGCCTGTTTCCTGCCCCTGCGGAGATGGGATTGCTGCGGCTTTTCTTCTGACATCAATATCTCATGGGAGCTGACCTGGGGGCTGTGCCTGCGCCTGAGGGAGAGAAAGCTCAGCCGGCCGGGCGCAACATCGCCACCTGCTGTCCATAAATATAACTGCAACCCCCTCTTTTTTTTTTTGGGGGGGGTGGGGAGGGCGAAGCCAAAGACCTTTCAACTGTTTGCCTTGTTGTTTTGGGGAGAGGGGGTTTATTACAAACTGTTGTTGTTTGGTTCTTTCTGGATACATATATATGTATCCAAAATACATATATGTATGTGGTTAAGAACTGTTATCCTTTTCATATACATATACTTCTTCTAACTAAAGTTCTGTTTTCGAAATTTAAAAGAGAGGGATTATTTCTTGGCCAATATAGATATCTTAGTTCTCCTCTTGAACTAAGTCAATACCAGTGCCCCAAAGACTGTGCCCACATAAACATATGCATATGTTTCCACATGCTGTTAAAGTAGAGCAGCCTTGAGGCTGGAGCCAAAGTACCAATTCACACTGAGAGCATACAGATTAAACATGCTCTTAGAAGTTCAGCCTGCTGTGGACATAGTGGTTATTGTAAGAGCTTCCTAATGAAATATTAACACAGTTAATAGATTACTATGAGAGTCAATGAAACCCTTCACATTAAGGTATCAGCCTGCTTTCCCCAATGGAGTTCTCCTGAAGTGCACAGGTTTTTACTATTCTCATCTGAAAGTTCTCATTATTCTATTTAATTTTGGTTTATTTTTACTTTTCACTGTTGCTTAAAATGTATTTTTTCTTTCTTTCACGACCTGGCACTGTTGTTGGAGGACAAGAAAGTTCACAGAAACGGGGACAAAACCAGTCAGATTAAAAGATATAAATAGTTATTTAACAGAATGTCTAGCAATCAGTACTGAATCTCTAATAAGTATAGTATTTAAGTCATTAAAGATGGGTGCATCAGTACAGGAAATTTTAGTGTGTGAACATACAATCATTTAATTCAACTGTCAATGATGAAAAATTAGTCTTCCCTTATCTGGGAATTGGAATTGCCCTATGGATAAATGGTGATTAAGACTTTCCTGATGTGTCAATTATTTTCTGTGTCCTTACATTCATCATTGTATATATACATATATATATATACAAAGAAAGCCTCATTTTTCATACTGTAATATGGGAAAAAAAATGCCTTCTCATCACATGTGGTACTGGCAATTAGGGCTACTTCTCCACTTTAAATGTGATTTGGAAATCATGGATCCTAGTAAAGTAAATGAAATTACTGTGAATAGCATACATCAATGAGGTCTTTAAATTGCTGTCATCAGGCTTCTACTGATGACGTGTGGAGTTATATATATACATAAAATATGTCTCTCTATAAATAACAGGAAGCACAGAGATGACACAAAGTAGTCACAAAAATCCAGCATCATATGCTGGTTTCTCAGTGTTTTTACAAAGTTCTTGTACTTGTTTTTAATAAATTCAGCTTCTTTTTTTGAACTGCGAACAACAATTTATAGTATTTTCATATGCTGTTTAAAAGCAACCATTAATTTAGTTACTGTAAGTAAATATTGGATGCTATATTCATCTAGAATGCCCATTATTCAAGCTGCATTAGTTAATTTTACATAGATAAACTAAATCGTCTGTTGCTTTCTTTCCTATTAGCTAAATATACAGGATGTATGAGTTACTGAATATTTAAAGAATAGAGCAATGCTAGACAAATTTGTTCAGTCTTGCTTCATTTTATGCACAGTTAATAACCCACACAGTTCTTAAAAGCTGATAGCTAGTTATGTGTGGAGAGTCCACTCTCAAGACAAGTACAAGTAACTGATTTTTTTGATTTGTTGTGAATGCATTGTTCTATGTACCATTCAGGATCTGTCAACAGTAGCGAAGAAATTAAAAATTTCTAAATTTTACTGGTTAGAATTTTTTTTTATTTTTAGTTTTCTTTGGCAAAATAATAGCAAGATCCTTCATTTTGAAGGTATTTTTGAAATAAAATATTTTTGAGATGTTCAGAAAAGTACTGTTCCAATGGAAGAAAAAATCTAAGTGCTTATTCAAAGAATGTCAATACATAACTTTTTGTTGGGTTTTTATTATTATTATTTAATAGGACCTCATGATTTCTTTTTGTCTACTATATCTGTAGAAAGTTCATAGCTATTCACCATTGTCTAATTCTGGACATACAACATGGGATGCAACAAGACTGCAGAATTGGATGTCACCCTGTCTTAGTTCAAGAGAGATCTAAGGTATCTATGCTGGCCAAGAAATAATCCCTCTCCGTTAAATTTAGAAAACAGAACTTTAATTAGGAAAATATATATATAGAAAAGGATAACAGTTCTTAACCGCAATACACATATATATATGTATATATATATATATATCCAGGAAAAAATAACCAAATAACAACAGTTTGTAATGAAACCCCTCCACCCCCCAAACGACAAGGCAAAACAGTCAAAAAGGTCTTTTTTGGTGACCCCAAAAAAGGGGAGATGCAATTACATCTACAGACAGCAGGTGGTGCCGCTGGCCGCTCACTCTCTCTCAGGGGTTGCAGTTCTATTTACGGACAACAGGTGGCAATGTCGCACCCAGCTGGCTGGCCTCTCTCTCAGGGGAATGGCAGCAGTACCGTTGCCAGCTGCGGGGTCGGTGGTAAGAGTAGCGGAAAACCCAGTGATCTGCAGTGTAGAAAACAGGCGTGTTTTTCATCTTCACAGCAGTTTCTGTGGTATTCTAGGGTGATCGGCGGAGCCAGAGAGCAAAAAGACAAAATCCTGGTCCCGCAGCAATGTCGGACCTGGTGTGTCTCGTCCTCCCTCCTCTGCGCTGAGCCGCTGAGCTCCTGACTTGCGCAGAAAAACCAGAAACACCAATCCCTTCCGCCAACTGCAGCCAGTCTTTTCCCTCCCAGTCTGGGGGGAGATCAGAACAAAAGGCTGTGCTTAAGGCAGATAACATCAGGACATGCACACTCTTTTTTGTCCTTTGCCAAACATCTCCACTGACACTAAGGCGTTGGCTCCAAGCTTTTTGGAAGGAATTCCAAACTGAGATCTGAAACTCTAACACACCCACCGTCCCCGTATCATTGTTGTTAAGTAGCTTATTATGAAAAAACACACAACCAAAAACAACAACAACAAAAAAAAAAAAAACAAAACAACAAAAACAAAACAAAACAAACAAACAAACAAAAACCCACCAAACCAAATAAGCTCCAAATCAAACAACTCCTAGACTTCTTTCTCTACCTTTTTTATGTTTTTGATAAATTAGACTTATGATGTTCTCCCACCTCTCAAGATTTTGAAATATAAATTACTCATGCTTGTCTGTAGGATATATATATACGTAGACAACTAGCTGTAGAAGATATAATGTATTCCTTTACTTTAGATTAGACAAAGGTCCGCAAACCAGCAGTGGTTTGGAACATTACACTAGTAAACAAAAATCCTCATAAAACAGGAAAATATAATCATGATTCTTTAATATCCATGCAGCTTCTCTGAGAATGTCTGGAAGATCCCTTCTGTGAGTCCAGGTAATTGCCTATGCCTCAGTTCCCTCAACATTAAAAATCAAACAATAGTTCCTGCCATGCTACACTCAGCATCAAGTTAAAAAGACCAGATTCTTATTTTCATCTCAACTACTGTATTATTTTTTTTCAATACCTAAATATCTATTCAGATTTTGTAAAAGGTTTCCTTTTGATTCAATGAAATGTTACTTGTACTTAGTACAGCTGAAACTCCCTGTCATCCTGGAGACAACGGCCAGCAGTAATCAGATCCGGTGGTAGCAATGATCTTCTGGCTGTGATTGACATGCTTCTCACCACATCCTTTAGTTTCCAGGGTATAAAATTGTTTGGTTTTGAGGGTTCAGTTATGAAATTAAAGCAACAGTCTTCTTTTTTGTTTACTTAGTTTAGTTTGAGAGGCTAACTAAATTAGTTAGTTAACCAGCTTACTAAGGCTAAGACTGTTGTTAACGTCTTCAGGATCAAAAGGTTTATGTAAACATGAAGATAGATAGATAGATAGATAGATAGATAGATAGATAGATAGATAGATAGATAGATAGATAGATAGATAGATCAAAAACAATCTAAAGATTGTTGTGGTACCAGCAGGACATACTCCAGAAGACAAATTAAGTGTACTTAGCTCTAATTTATTAAGGACAATGGAAAACAACCAAATATTGGGTTTTTAACAAGTTCCGGTTACAATAATTAGGGATGGGGACAGGTAGGAAAGAGATAAAGGTCTCCAAGGACAGAAAGGGGAGTGTACCCAGATATTACTGACAAGTAAACATGTCAGAAAGTAAGAATTAACTATAGTTAAAAAAAATCTGAAACTCTAATTCTTTAATGAATAGGAATTTTGCAGCTGTGAAAAACTGATGGAAAACAATACCAAACTGGAAATGAGATGATTTATTCTGCTGCAGTCAGTAAACATAATAGCTAAAGGTTTCCATAGACTTATTTTCCATAGAGCCATCAATGCACAAACTATTCAGCAAAGTACACAGTAGTCCAGTCAACAATTGTAAATGCTTCAGAGACAAAATATTGGTAAACTATTACTGCTATGGAAACCTTAATTTGTATTTTCCATTTATTTTTATCTTAGGTTTACAATATGAATAATCTACAACATCATTTTCTGTTGCACTTTCTCACCACTATCCCCCAACTAACTTAGAAAGTTAAAAAAGAATACTAAAAGGTAGTTTAACACAGCAAAGTATGCAATTATGCAGTTTCCATAAATGTTTCTTTGGTCTCAGCTCACAAAAATATTTGTTTTTCTCTTCTTTATCAGTTCAAGTCTCCCTCTTAAAATGTATGTGTCTCTTCCAATTGAAATCAAAAATATTTATAAAAAGGAGAGAAATGGGATGCATTTCTTTAAATACAGGAGAATCATAAGTTCTTGCATAGAGAGGAATTTTCCAGCTGGATTACTAATAGAGGCCTGAAAAAAGCTGAAAAACCTGTTCCACCTAAGAGGGGTACAATGGGATTCCAGATTCAGTGAAGAAAGTATGTTTCTGAGTTTAGACTACCGTAGATTTTCACCATAATTTTGTTCAGAGACATTTTCAAGGACTTCTGATATTTCAACTGGATTTCAGATAAATTATAGGTAATGCACAGTAACTCCACCATACATGGTGGAATCAAATGATACACATTTCCGCTGTGGATGGGTTGCAGAGATAGATGCTGATGTTCCCAGGAATTTTTGTTTGGTTGGTTGGTTGGGTTTTTTTTGTTGTTGTTGTTGTTGATCTTGTTTTGTAGTGCACAGGTTGCAATACAATGGAAGTTCAGCTTTTCCAATATGGATTTACCAGCCATGAAAAGAAGCACCTTAGTACTGCAGACACTATATCATACATTGAATTAATGCCACTTATAACTTCACGATGTATTTGGTATTATTTTATGAAGCGTTCAGCACTATTTCCATCTGGGGAAACATTAACCTATGCCAAGCAGTGTTGTACAGATGCAAATCAAAATCTATCAAATTATGCCGATGTAGGGACAAAGCCCAGAATAAATTCATGCTTCCTATTCATTAATTATGACACATCCTGAATGCCCTCTAAAATCTGATCAGAGTTTAAGATGGTAAACCCTAATCATGCAATTCACTATAGCACAGTATCATGCTATTTATGGGCTGCTTGAGCACAAAGGAAAACAAGGTAAAAAATCAGTTGTCTCTGGTAAATGTTCCCAGCACTTCCAGTTTTGGCCTCAGGATAGACAAAACTTTCTTTGGTGTCTCTGCCTTGGTCAGTGATATCTTTTGCTTTGCAGTGAACTGTTTTCATCACATTCATGTTAACAAATCATTAATTAATGAAGAACAAGTAAATCTACAAGTAAGTGCCTAATTAAAATCATGAAATCAAATCTGAAAGCCTTCTTGCAGTCTTATTACATTAGTAAGAAAAGGCTTACCTTTGTTTCAGTTAAATATGAGATACCACAAAGATAAAACTCCCATTTTATTTTGACATTTCATCTTCCAATGTGGAAATCTACAAGCTGGGAAAGAGAAATTAAAGTATTTTTTCAGATCTTTGGTATTTTTGCTTTCTTTATTCTCATTGAAAGACACAATCCTGAAATAATTCAGTTCCACCTAACTGCTTGCTACTTCTAAGCATTTCACAAGTATTCTTAACCTGGAATATCACAAACAGGAAATGCCTTGCCACTCTACTAAATGTGTTATGGTATCTGGAGGCAATGATGTTAGCAGATAATACATCAGTGCAGATGGCAGTTGGTGTTCAATGCAAACCACAGGTCAATGTGGCACACTGTTAGTAGCCATAATAAATCATTAAGAGGAACTACCTATGACACTTCCAGGATGTGTGTTAGCCCTACATGGAATTTTTTTATCACAATTCATAAATATCTTCTTAATTACAGGCAAAGTGACACAATCATGTGCAATAATCTATAGCTGTTCAGGATTTAACTAGAAATTATTGAAAGAACTAAAAAGAAAAGCCTTTCTGTTTTTTGCCACTTTAGCCTTTCAGGCTGAAATGCTTAACTTAGGCAATTCATTTTAACTACTAAAATGAGTTCTTGACCTATGTGTGAAATGTACAATCCATGTCTTAATTTCTGCATGAAAACTAATTAAATGCAAATTTATAAGAAAATTTCCTGTAATTCATGTGAAATTCTTGTGCATGAGTTCTTCCAAGGTTGCTATCCCACTTCTGTTAGAATCAAAATGGCTTTTAGCATCAGGAACAGCTTTTTTGAGCAATAACAAAGGCTCATTAGGTTCTTACATTCTAAAGAGCTCAATTTTACCGTTATTGCAGTGCAAAATAGCTGCTCTTCACCCAAAGTAAAGGGCTTTCCAAACACATACCCTTGTGCAGTCTATACAGCATTTTGTCTGTGTGATCCCTTGTGTGCACTATAATCCAGTCTGGGTGTACTACCTTTGCCCTGTGAGGAACATCCTCAATCTGCTTGTCTCAAGGGACCAGCAACTCTACAACCTCTTCAATAGATAAATATTGACAAAATAATTTTTTATAACCTTTGTTAACAGAGTTAAAACCAATTTCCATTTTATTAAATCCATTTTGGACTAGTTAAAAAACCCCTTTTGGTATACTACTTAAATAGCTGTTCATTATTACAGACATTTGTACTTCACTTATATTCTGAGATGCAGCCTCTTCTTACAGGTTAAGTAATCCACTCCCAACCAGCCTGATGACCATCTTTTAGGTTTGCCCCAGTCTGATGATGTCTTGCTTTGGGTGAGGAATGTATACAATAGTCTGTACACGGCCAGAAAAAAGGAAAACATAAAAGAATATTCAGCCTCCTGGCTGCAGTCACTCTGGAACGCTGTTGGCATGCTGTCAGGGCACGCTGCTCATCTCTGTTTAGATACCTGTCAGTTCCAGAGCACTATGATTTTTCCAGACCAAAGGAAGGAAACTCCTTGTGTCGGAGGAGCACCCTCTACTTTGCCAGGTATCATCCTTTTTCCTCTTGTAGAAGATAGGTAGAACAGTCACCTTTTCCCTTCATTGGACAATTTTCTCAATCTTCACATTCAATTACACTGAGCAAAAATATCCCAGATGTCACAGAACAACAAAACTCCATAAAATCACGTCTGGCTGGCAGATGGGTGCCTCCATCTCCTGCAGGAGAGAGTCTCTGATCACTTATCACCTACAATTTCCTTCTGGAACAAGTTAGTGGAAAACTAAGAGCCCTTCTCAAATCCAGCTCTGTGTGCTTCCCCTAGAGTAAAATAGTTAGCAATTACTTCACAGAAATGAACATCATTTTAATTCAAAAGTTTTAACTAATTTTCACTTCAATGATTTCACAGTAAGAAAGGAAAAATCTCATTTCCCTGCTTTTTGCCAATGTCTATGTGATGTGACTAACTAATGTTTCTCCATGTGTTTCATTTTCAAGTCATACTGACCCCACAATAACTAGCTATTCAGAGTTCTCTCCTGTCAGATTATTGTTATCTGTATCTTTTACTAAAAAACCTGTCAGGCTCATAACTTCAAGGTATCACAGGGTTTCACTTTATGTTCTCCACAACTGGTGTTGAATGGCTTGACTTCAATGATGTATAGAATCATCTTGAATTCCCTTTTGGACAACATTGTATCAGTTAAATACAAACACTGTCTTCACAGGTTGCCCTAGTAAAATCTACGACACAATTCATTAATGAAACTTATCCACAGATCCTGATGTAAAACGAAAGATATCTCTTTGATTGTATGCATTGTACTCAGTCATGTCCTGCAAATGTAAAATTTAATGTAAATATTGGCTATGAACTACTTGGTTTTATTTACATTTTTTCCTCTTTTTCCCTTTTTTTTTTTTTTAGTTCTCTCCATGCCTATAAAATCTCTTAACAAATGTAATTCTGTTCCCCCTGCTCAATCAATATATATTCAGTCATACTGTCTAAACTTTTCTAATCTTCTAGGGTTATTATTTATTTAAACTGTAGGGTTTTCAAAATATAAATTCCCTTCACTATCTGCATACATAGGAATTTAAAAATTACTGCCTTAAAAATAGTCTTTTTTTGTCTCTGCTCAAACAAATCTTTCTGAAAATTAATTTATGGTACAGATAATGACAGGACATATTTTGTCTTCAGTTGTTACATTTATTGCTCTGCCTCAAAAATAGCATGACACAAATATATTTAAATTGTAAGCAAAGAGAATTTTCCTAAGAGAAACTAATCTTCTTGACTCCATACAAAAGCAATTGCATCAGGAAATAAAATAAGAAAAATAAAAAAAGGGTGGGGGAGGAACCAAACAAACAAGAAAAAACTCCACAAAACAAAAAAAGCCCTTTATTAATTTTAGAACATTGAATATACAAAATATATTTCTTTTTGGTGACAGTGTCTTGAAAATATTATACCCATATCTAACCAAAGAAGTAGACAAATCAAGAAGCATTCTGTAAAAAAACCCCAACCCTCTGATAGTAAAATTTTTCTTACTTCTCAAGATACCCGGAAACATATCATCTAGGATTTCTAGAAGTAGCCATAGTTCTAAGGTCACACTATAGTACATAATTTTTATATGGTCTAGTCTCTTATTTATATTTTTTTCATTTCATATTCTATTTAATGCTTGACCTTCATATAGAGAATATAGTCCTAAGAGTAAATTTTTATGGATATCACTGTCTGCAAAATAAGAGAAAGATTCAGACAGGAAATGTGTTTGGGTTAAATATTACCAAAAAGATTGTATATCTCATTAAATAGTTTATCATCTAAATGGGGAAATTTCACAAGCTAAGTAATGGACTTCCAATTTTAAAACTTTCCTATCCATCTTCCTAACTGTCACAGATACTGCTAATTATTTGTTGCATGCACAAGTTTATACAGGGACTTATATGGACTCTAAATTGCTTGTGCATACACCATAAAGAGCGTATTCCTTAGGCACTTTCCCAGAAATCATTATTACTTCTTTGCATCTTATGATTTTATCATCCTGAACCCATAAATTTGACCAAGATTTGCCATTAGCTTAATTTTCTTCAGATCTGAAGGACAGATTTAAAAAGGATAATAACACAAAAACGACAAATCTTCCAGAACTACATGGAATAAGGCTGAGCCTTGCCTTCAGTGATTTCAGTCTTTTGTGACTCACAGAGACAAAAGACTAGCACAATGACTACAGCTAGTGACTGATCGAAGTCCCAAACACATTTTGTTCTCCAAGAGACATAAACATGTTCTGTGTTCCCACTTGCTCTAAGGATAATAAGTACAATAAAGGCTGCTCATGTAGGTTAATGTTAGCATTTGCAGTATTTCTTAGCATCCTCTCATTGCATTAACCCTAACAGCATATTCCTTTCTTTTACAGGACTATTTTTCCTGTTCATTATTGTAGCATTCAACTTGAAAATATGGAGCTTTTGCATTGTTTGCATACACTTTAAAACTCTAAATTCTGTCAATGGGCTTTGGATCACATCTTTTTTCCCAGTTCCAACTAAATTTGGTGTCATACACAGTACACTGATTTTCTAAAATATCCCTGTTCAGTCAGTAAAAGAAACATACAATGTCTGAAAAAAAAGACTGCATTTTTAACTGAAGGGGTTTTGTTCCTTAGTCCATGAGATGGGCTTAAACAAATAAATAAAAAGAACTTGTGCTGAAGGGCCTTTTCAATTTGCTTCAGTTTAGCTAAAGTGGCAGATGGCAGCTATCTCTGTTCTTCTCCCAGTCCTGCTCTCTGTATGGCTTCTCTCTGCTGTTCAAAGGAACTCCACACTCTATACAAATTATTTGAGAAAAAGGAATATTAAGGTGGTAGCTGAAAGAAGTGCTTTCATGAAAAGCAGGAAGCTGCTTTGCAGAGAAAAAACAAACTCGTTGTTGATGGAACAGGACGGGGCAGGGGGCAGAGCAGCGTGGGTTTGAGTGGTAACAGAATGCACCAGAATTTTAGTATCACCCTGAAGCCTTTACTAATATTTCTGACTAAATACATAATATTGAAATAAAAATGGATTCAAATGTTTCTAAGTCTTTTACTACATTGATAACATTTGCTCGCCTCACAGGATATTGTGTTGAACAGGAAATTCAGCTTGTACATTTCCCAGGACCAATTGTATATTAATTTTTCATGAATGCTCATTTTATTTAAAAGTAATCAGTTCCATGTGCCTCTCTAGTCCTCTTTAATTAGCATAATAAATCCAAATTAATGGCATTTCTTTCAAAGCAAGTGTAAAATTCTGGTCTTGAAGTACTAAGTCCTCAGAATTTAAGTAAAAACAGATAATTCTGTAACTAAAATTTATTTCAATTATTAAAGAACTTTTTGCATCAGTAATTGCATACATTTTCAATAGGTAGCTTTTGCATTTTAATTTCTACCAGTTTTTATCCACTATAAAATAATTTCCTACTGTTGCCTCACTTACAATTTGCTTCTGTAAGTGAAGTTTTGAATATCAGACTCCACAGTGCTGGGTGCTGTACATATGCAATAATAAGATATCCTGAACCACTGGGCTTACACAAAACAATAGAAAAAGCTAAGAGGAGAATGGTCATTTATTATTTTTAAGTTACAAAATAATATGGTTAAATACTTGTGCAAAATGAATTTGCAAAAGATTATGATTTTGAACTATTTTGAATTCTCCTAATTTGGAAACAACAATGCTTCAAAGGAGATATTTTTTCCCTCCACATTTGCTTTCACTTAATAAAAATGAAATTGGAGAACAGAATCAAAACACTTATTTCCTCTTTTCCTTTTTCCTCACTGAAAATTAAAAGGAAAAGTTTAATTCTCAAAGAAAAATGAAAGATGGGCTAAGAATGAGAAGTGGAAGGCAAAAGGGGAATTTGAAAGGAATGCTTTTAATCAATTTTCCAGAAGAAAGGAAAGGAAGGTAAAAACATGAAAAATATTTAAAATCCTCAGTTTGTCTCTGGTTGCTTTTTTTCCACAAATATATCTTCTTAAGGTAAACAACCATGAAAAACAGGGAATCAGTAGAAGAACAAGCCCTGAAACTCAAAAAGGACTTTGTGATTCTAAAAATAAATACATATCTCTGTTTCAAAATATTTTTTCTTTTACCATTTGAAGTAAAAAGCAATTCAAGATCAAAGTGTTGATTGGAATATTCTCATGTGATTTACTTTTCTCATTAAGTTTATATGGCTACATTCATCCAATATCATTTATCTTTGCAGCTTATCTGGAGATATGTACCTGAAGAAACAAATAGAACTGGTTTACCACCAATTAGAAGAGTCAGAGGGGAGATAAAAAGAAATAAAATAAACAAACCTAAAGCAGAAAACCCACATTCACGTGAACAACCCTTTATGTGTTTTTCTTCACACAAAATTTCCTAATCATATAAACAAATTCTGAAATATCATAGCATTTTCTCTCTTTTTTTTTTTTTAGAGAAAAAGAATTAAGAAAGACAAGCATGTTTTGCCAGTATTTTTGTCCATAGCTTTATCCATAAAGAAAATTCACCCTTTGTTCTACCCAAACAATTAGCCGAATCTAAAGTTTTATGAGGACTTTTTTTCTGCTAGGTAAACATAATATTTTTGTAATATAATAATGTGCAAATAACAATTTTTTTTTCCTCTAAATTTCAACAAATTAAAGCAACCACTGCTGCTTAGAATCCCAAATCTCAGTTTTGCTAGCACTTCAGTCTCTTGTGGCTAAGCAGAGTGTCCCATGGTAAGAGCTTATATATCTGTCTCTGGGTCTTTTTTGATGTCTTCCATAGGTAGGTAATTTTTCTAGTTTGCCATATGTATAGCTCAAACAAATATTGGCACAGTGCCTCTTCTGAATTTCTATTTAAAGAAAACCTCTTCTGACAACAGAATTTACTTCCACCTTTGGAAGCCACTTTGTATTTTGAATACTGACTCCTGTTTTTTCACTTAACTAGTCCACAAACCAGTGTATTTACCTCTCACATATATCCTGGATATATGGAAAAAGTAATGTCCATAAGCTTCAGAAATAATTTCATTGTTGCTGGCAGCAAACATCCAGTTGCACATATTTCAGGGTACAGTTTTGCAGCATGGTGGGAACTGAATAGCTTTTTCAAATGAGAACTTTTGCTTTTTCTTCCATCTGCACTAGCCCACAATCCTGTGGCTTACTTAGAACAAGTGCTCATAATAATTTGATCACAAGATAAACTGATTCACCTCATTAAAATGGAAAAAAAACCCTCTAACTTCACAGAAAAGGAAAAAGGAAAAAAAAAGTAAAAGGGTCTTGCATGCAGGGGTTGGTCAGGTTAAAGAACTGAATCTGCTACAATCACACAGAATGCTAAAGCCAATACCAGGCAGGAGTAAATATTTCAGCTGATAGCAGGAACAAGTAGAGGAAGGAAGCAAACAAAAGATGAATTAAATGAGCTGATACAAAGGGTTTTTTTTTTCAGTTCTGTTTTATTTTTCATTTTTGTTTTCTTTTTCTGCTACTGCTAGTCAGTAATTTGGCACAAATGTAAAGAGAAATCAAAACAAATTAAACTGAGCAGGTGTCATCAACTCAAATTTAACTTTGAAGTCTGTTACTTCTACACCAGACTTAAGAAGGAGTTATATGTTCTTTTCCCAAGCATACAGGCTATTCTAAGAAAAGATATTACCACTACCTACAAGCCACATCTTTTCTCAGTACAACTGACTGCTTGATTTGCTGACTATGATTCCTAAGACTGCCTGTAATATGCCAATGTATAGATAAGACATTAAAATTGGTAATTGTTGTTGATGCTGTCAGAATTTTAATTGAAGGCATTAAATAAGGCAGTGGTAGCTGTGTTCTCCTTGTCAGAGACAAAGACTACAAATCAGATTTTTTAGGATTAGGAATTGTGAGGGCTTGCAGAGGCTAACCAGTACTGCTTATGACTTCTGTGAAAGGATGCATGTTATGTTACCAGTCTGTTAGAGAGCTTCATGCTGATTGCCAGTTGCTAAAACTTCTGTAAGGAAGCTTCAATCCCATCTGAAGAGTAAGAGATGACATTTGGAGGTGACTAAGAAAAACCAGTTGAAAAATGGTTGAAGATGTAACTGAGGTATGGCATACTTTGTAAATGGGGAGTTATCTGGGAATCTACAATTAAAACAAGTGTGTCAAACAATTGTAGAAGTTTTGGCTAGCTGACAAGACCTGACAGTTCAGCTCACCATAGGGAAGCTGCTAGTACTTTTCTATGGGAGCGTGTGTGAGAAAAACTGGGTCTTGGTGTCAGGCAAAAGAAACTAATGGCTCTGATCTCATTGGCAGGGACACAAACCTCATTGTAGAGAAACAGTTAGTCTCAATCACCCCTAAAATGAACTATTTTAATCAATTTTTCAACCAACCTACATTACCAAACTCATTTGATATATATTCTGTTCAAAAAATGTTATGGAGAAGAGTGTGCCTGTGATAAATCCCATTGCTCTCCCTTTAGGGTGTAAGGCCAAAAAAGTTCCTAGGTCCTGACTATGGAAATGTCAAAGGTCATTCTTGGAAATACATGTTTGAGAACCACAGAATTGTTAAGGTTGGAAGGGACCTCTGGAGATCATCTCTATGTTTCATAAATTGATTCTCAAAGCGTCGCAGAATCAGACTCTGGATAACAGAAACAAATCTCAAGGTTGTTGCTGTAGAGCAACAAACAAAATGTCTTCTACAGCCCATTCTACATCTTCTGTGGTCCATTCTATCCATGCTATTTCAAAACTGCAAAATCATTGGTATGGTCTCAAAATTGCATTACTGAGCAATTGCTTAGTTGAGCAAAAGATACTTTCTGGGACCAGTGTTAAACAGAAACTGAACCACTCAATCTTATGAGCTAGCAGTTTGAGTGACAGCTATGCAGCCTTTCTGCTTGCCAAAGCAGTATGGTTTGCTGTTATTCACCTACTATGCATTTGCAAAACCTGCTTTTAAAAATACCAAGTATTTGGATTTTAACTACTTCCCTTGAGAGATCATTCTACAGTCTAATACATTTAGCTGTCAAGAAGTAAAAGATTAATTCTGAGTATTTTCAGTTTCGTGCAATTCTCAAGCCTAAATTAGATATATTTTTTAATTGAAAATTTGTTTCAGACTTCTGCTATACTAGCATTGCAGGTCTTAAATGATGCATGAGTAACCTACATCAGGGATCAACTGGAAGTACTAAAGTTCGAACTACCGACTGTTTCTAAATATTGTATAATCTTGAGAGAATGAGAGGAAACACATTTTCTTTCAAAGGCCTCTGCAGAGAGAGACTTCTTAGTATGTGTCAGATTACATCGCTGACATTCCACTGGGTGAGCCTCAACACTGTTTAACTTCCTTCCAGAACAGTACGTAGTTTGATGTAGATGTTTATCTTTTTTTTTTTTTTAATCTAACTGTATGCATGGGTTTTTTTCATAAATTTCACTATAGTGTCTTTTCTATTATATTTAATATATGTTGAGAATTCTTTGGAAATGAAGTCCAGTCAACTGGAATGAGTAGATATCTCATAATTTATTTCTCTCAATTTGAAAATAATAACAAAAATTTTTATACATACATTCAATATGATCTTTCATAAATCAACCTTTCACTCATCCTTTAGACAGAACATTTTTTTTTCTTTTTCTCTGTTTTTCTTTTTTTTGTATTTTTCATACCTTTGGTCATTCACTCTGGATTTGGGTGCTTTGTCTTTTATTATTTGGCACCATTATTACCTAGTCATAATCTTAAGACTTCACTATTTCAATGGAATCTTTTTTTTTTTTTTTTAGCACACATATTGGTAAAGTAAATGAATTATTCTGTCATACAATCCTTTCAATAAGTCAGAAAAAGATCTTCAGGAAGTAAAGGAACTGATTTGTACTAATTTCTGTTTTGCCTTGATTTTGCAATGATTACAATCAGATTGCAATCTGAAGATAATAAAAATAGAAGGCTACCTGAAACATAGTACTGATATAGCTCTGTGTCACTGTCAGTTCAGTTATTTGGAGCCTTAGTGGAATGAGAAGGTTCAACTTTCTGAATTGATAGCAGCTTATAAATTAATACATTTCAGTAGATCAGGTTCATCCAATTTTAGAAATTAGGGTCTGCCATGAAGTTCAATTTTGGGTTATCCAGAAGGAGCTGATTAAACCTCAGAGGATGCAAGGAGGTTCTATCAGGTGATTAGCAGCTGCCTCTGGTCACTGTCAGTTCAATTTTTGAAAGTCCACCATTAAACTACTACCTGCTTAAAAACAGTTATGTCATAGATAAGGAGATACCTGTTCTCATACTTTAATTCAGCAAATTAAAGTCATTAAATGCATTTTTAAATATTTGAAATATTAATATTACGTTAATACTTCCAAGATTTTTTTTTTATTTTTCTTTTTTGTTCTGAATGTGCAGATCATCTTAGCACTCTAATGTGACTGAGCTGAACTTGTGCCTTCACAAATCTGTGGAATTGTACCTATATCTCAGTATTCAGTTTAACTGGAGGAAACCTAATATATTCCTAGAAAATAATCTGTACCAGTATCCTGTTAACAACAGTAATTTAAACTCTTGCAAATAACTAATATTAAGGTTAACCACCTCCTCAGGAATTGCATTAAGTCTGAGGCTGACTGATATAACCAAAACCAATTGGAGTTAAGTAATTTAACAGGAGCAGATGATATGCACAGATGGGATTTCCCAATTATGTCACTTTGGGGATAGAGCTAGTGTTATGAAAAAAATAAATCATACCATTTCTTAGATGCTTACTATAGGAACTCCCCTAAAGAACACAGGAACTGACAAGATTTTTGTTTCAATTCATTTAATCAATGCTTTTTGAGACAGACAAACTTTCTAAAGAAATCAGAATTTAATCCAACTCAATTTATGCCTTTACATTTAGACAGTAATATTCCAGATAAGCATTGAAAACATATTGATTTAGTTGCCTTCTTTGATTACATTTTTCAATCAACTGTTCACCCTTGTCACACACTAATGAGCAACTGTTCACTGAAACTCTTAGCAAATCATCTATAAGTACAATTAACAACTAAAACTACTTAATTTAGATGTATCAAAAGAAAAAATGTGTTCAAAATACAAACCCAAATTTTATTCTAGGTGTATAAGTTAATATATAGAAAAAGTATGCAACTCAATGACCTCCAGAATTCTTGTTATATAAGACTATGAATGTAAATATGAACTGGGAATTTGTATCATGAAACCCAAAATATAAATGTCATAGATGTTTATTGTTCTTATTTATATGAGTAGCAACAGAACATCAGGGTCCCAGTGTGCATACTATTCAATAAATACAGAAGTAAAGGTATTTCTAAGAGAAAGATGCACATACATCCTTCCTTGCCTGACAGCTGAAACCTATATGTTTCCAAAAATCAACCATTTAGGGCTCATTCACACTGTAGGTCCTGCTTGACACTAGGCTTAATATCTACTGTTCTGTTGGTTTGGTTTTGGTTTTGGTTTTTAAATCATTAATACACTGCAATTTACAATGGTGATATCAAAAGAATGTACCAAACCAGTTGAAAACTAGCTTTCCACTACTATCAGCCGTCTATGGGCAGAAGCTGATCATTCATTTCTTCTTGGCAGCTGCTTTTTTGTTCATGTTTCAGATAAACTTACATTACTGCAACTGATTCAATTTTAAAATTCCACTGCAGAGTTGTGTTTTCCTTCTATCTGAAGTAATTGCTCTTTAAGGGTCTGAAGAACTTTGCTACACCACCCTATGAACTTTAGAGTTTTCTTTTCCAAACCTTTCACAGCTTTGTACTACAGGACAGGTGTTTGAATTTTTCAGCTACAGAATATATGGAGTTTGATTTGAGACTGAATTTCCCAGTTTTATGACAAATGAGGCTTCACTGAAATCAATGAGTTTCAATTGCAACTCAGAATTGTTCTTTGCTGGCAGTGACATTTGGAACAAGGAGGTACAGGCAGTAGATGACCTGTTTCTAGCTATGCTCACCTCTGAGGGGAAACAATATGGGTGAATTGAATCCCCCCCAGTGTATGAAATTGTGAACTTGAACTGAAAATGGGGCATGTTATGCTTTACACACTTGACTGTAAACTGCACCTGTTCAGGTACAAATACTATTCTGCTTAGCACAATGCCATGAGAATGGTAGGCTTTGAGGGGGAAAAAAAAATGGGTCACAGCCAGCTCAGCTAGACCCACACAGATATTTGAGCCACTGTCTTAGCTGTTACAACTAACTCCCCAGAACTCAAATTAAATTTCTCCCATTCTGATTCTCTTGCACGAAGCCAGAAGCTTTTTTTTTTTTTTAAAAAAAAAAACAAACAAACAAAAACAAACAAACAAACAAAAAAAAAAAAAAAAAACAACCAAAAAAACCATAATGCACAGATTACCCTTCTGTTCAATGACTAAAGCAGAAATCTATCAAGTATAATTTTGGTGTGTTGAGTGTGTAATTTGATGATAATGTCTATAAACACTTAATTTTGTCACATTGAAACTTATTATGTTTTAGGAATAAAATAGAGGGGAAATAGGAATAGAGTCAAGTACAAAAAAAAAAAGAGAAAGTGATAATTAAACACAACAGAATGATAATGGATTAGCAAATGCTCTCACTGTACTGTCTTGATAACAAGAAGAGAAGTCATGTTCATTGGAGTGAGGGGTTCCTTTTGCAGCCCAAATGATGTTAGGGATATTCAGTAACCTTTTTGCGCAATGGCGTTGAAACTGGCATCAGTAATAGACAGTACTGCACTGTGCCATTGCAGCTGGGTATGAATCCAAGTGCTAGCATTTGAAAACCTAACAAAGCTTCTTTTGGACTCTTTACATTTCAATGTAACTGAATTGAAGTACCGACACATTCCAGTTTATCTGTCATCCTTTCTGCCAGTGCAAGAGCTTTAATAGTAATGGTTACTGCATTTTCCCTGGGTAGTCACTCAGAAAACATTAACATTTTCACCAATTTTGGTCTTTAATAACTACTACATCAACAAATATGTTAGAATCAAGAACTGCTGTTAAAAATAGAAAAAAATCCTCAAATAAACCCCACAATGAAATTCTGTCTGTACTAAACATAAAGAAACAATGATGCTAGAAAATTTCCTCTTTCATTATCTGTATCATAAAGAATTTAATACACACAATGGAAAAATTGTTCCTTCGATCATGTTTCCCCAGGTAAAAATCAATAATAAAAAAAAAATCTTTTTATTAATAAGTTGTGGAAAAGATACACATTAAGGACTAAGGACAAGATTGCAACACTCTTACTCACTCTGAATAGTAATATTCATCATAACTGTTTCCACCATAGTCAAATGGATTGCCTATATTTCTATGAGGAAGAAAATCACAGATCTAAGAAAGTAATAAGATTATGTGATTGAAAAATATACACAGACAAATATCCTGGTGGAACTTACTGTTTTCTAAAAGTTGAACCATGAAAAGCTCTTTCTATAGGCAACCAAGAAATATTGTGATCAAACCAGATATTTAGAGAAATGCACGTATGTCATATACTCATCAAAGGCAACATAAACTCTATTTTGTTTTGTTGCATCACAAAAGGAGCACACAAGTAAAACTACTGGAGGGCAGTACTCAAAGCATAGACATATGCACTTAATCTTTTAATCACAGCAACCTCCACATGACATCTCTTACACACCAACTAGTTTTCATTCTTAAAATGATGATGTCTACAGCACTGCTCAAACACGACTCTCTCTTGGACTACTCTGTGTTTGGTACATTCCTGTCAGTAAGATGCAATAACCAGAAAGCCAGTGTTGACTACTGCCAATTCATTTCTTGCATGACAGAGAGCTGTAATTCCTGACTGCAGGTGTAGATGCACACTTCCCTGAAGTGGCTACAGGGCTGGTAGCAACTGAAGGCAGTTTAACTACACTAGATACAGTTTAACAGTCCACTAGATGCTTCTTAATTTCTCCCTATGAAGGATTTGAGATAACCCTAGAAAGAGATCAGATTATTTTTTTTTTTTTACTTTATATGATTTTATAATTCTTTTAACCTTTTAAAACAATCTAAAATTTTCTAATACTTTGTGACTGGCAACACCTTCCTGTAAAACCCTGACATTGAGAAATGCAGTCCTTGCTGATCTATGTTGCAAACAGTAAAAGAACCAGCCTAATAAATTCTGATACTCACACAACTGTGTTGTCTTTCGGTCATGATATTACCCACCACTTGTTCATAACAATCTCATAACATTGAAGTTATCATTGAGTTTCCTCTGGCTCCCTAATAACTGAGTGACAAGCCCCACCTTGCAGCAAGACCAAATTATACGCATTATCAATGCCCAAACATCCATTGACAGGGATGGATTATTTTTTAGAAAGCTACCCTGTCTTATCAGCTAATCTCAGTTCCTGTACTTTTGTTCTTGGCCATGCTGATTGCCAGTCATTCAGGTGGTCCTTATCAATGGACATGGATAGGCTCAAGATCCAATCAGTTCTTGCAACATTATGTTATGTACTCAGATCAGTAGCATGGATAGTCCTTTCCAATGTTTGTGCAACCAGTGGCTGGGCTACTCTGGTTTTAAATGTTCTCATTATTTCTCTTTACTAGTTCAATAGGAATCCTTAAGAAAGCATGGACATTTGTAAGTAGCAACTGTAAGAAGGAGGTTTGTTGTGAAGTCCAAATGTCTTTGACCCCTTCAGTACCTCACACAGACTACCTGATGGGTTTCTTCACTCATATTCCTGAATTGGGAATAGAGTAGCACACAGGGTGTTCTTATCGACTGTTTACTGAACATTCAGTAGAAAAAAATATGATGGACCAGCCCTACAAACTTATTCCCATTTGTCTTAGTTCAAGGGGAGAACTAAGATATGTATGTTGGCCAAGAAATAATCCCTCTCCATTAAATTTAGAAAACAGAACTTTAATTAGAAATATATATATATGAAAAGGATAACAGTTCTTAACCACAATACACATATATATATCCAGAAAGAACCAAACAACAACAGTTTGTAATAAACCCTTTAAATGACAAGGCAAACAGTTAAAAGGTCTTTTGGCTACCCGCCAAAAAAAGGGAAATACAGTTATATTCATGGACAACAGGTGGCAATGCCACACCCACCCGGCTGAGCTTTCTCTCAGGGGAATGGCAGGAGCACAGTCGCCAGGTCAGCTTCCATGGGGTCGATGACAAAAACAGCAGAATCCCAGTCTCTTCAGTGTAGAAAACAGGCGTGTTCTCTTCTTCACAGCAGTCTCTGTGGTGCCCATGGGTCTTCACAGGTGATCAGCGAAGTCAGAGAGCAAAAGAGAGGTCTCCCAGCGATGTTGGACTTTTGTGTGTCCCTGTCCTCCCTCCTCTGCGCTGAGCCGCTGAACTTCTGACCTGCGCAGAAAGCGCAGAAATGCTGACCCCTTCCCCACCCGAGCGAGTCTTCCCTCTCCCTCTGTGCTGGGGAGAGATCGGAACAAAAGGCTCTGGCTAAAGCTGTTAGCATCAGGATATGCATATTCATTGTGCCCTTTGTTAACCATCTTTACCAACTAAGGCATTGGCTTCAAGCTTTTTGGAAGGAATTCCAACTGAATTTTGAAACTATAACACCATTTCAAGAGAAGAAGCCACTTCAACCATTCAAATCTTGCTGAGTCTTTTTAAACGCCATCACAATATAAGGTCAATGTGATTACAAAAAGAACACAAACAAAACCAAGACAAAATAAAATGAAAAAACACAAACAGCAAACCTAGTGATTTTTAGGCGACTATTTGCCAAATTATCTTCCAAACAACAATTTTTTTAGTACAATCCTTTCTTTGGTAATTTTTAAATTTATCTGAACACCATTCCTGCAGCCAGCAAGTTGAAGCAGCAAAATTTACTGTTCTGAAATTATAAGACAGGAGCAGAACTTTTCTGTACCTGAGTAAACATCTCATTCAGCAGTTTCTCCTTTTCTTTCTTATAGCATTGAAATTAGAAAGAAGATCGGAAGAGCGTCG